>OY726531.1:27806356-28349680 GCA_963383655.1 Bathymodiolus septemdierum
AAAACTCATGCTCGAAAGTTTTATGACCATCAGGCCAGTTGTTTATTATTCTCACTTTATTTTGCTTGTTGTAAGTAACCCTCATTTAATGTTCCATGGTTGGTCATATGACAGATTTGACTGCATGTTGTAACAATTTTTATATATTTTGTAGACGGCCGAGGAAGAAACTGTGGCAAGACGAGGACGATGGTCACATGATAAGTATTCAGATAACCAGCAAGCTCCAAAGAGTAGAGAAGAGCTGATTACTATGTATGGCTATGACATCCGTTTGTCGGACAAACCTCCTGATGCTCCTCCCCTTAGAAGAGGAGGTGGGCCAAGGTAATAAAAGGGGTTATGGTTACGATATCCGTTTGTCTGACAAACCTCCTGATGCTCCTCCCCCTAGGAGAGGAGGTGGGCCAAGGTAACATATACACCATTTCTGTACACAGTCCTGATTTTAATCTGATGAAACACTGTAACGGTTTGGTTCAGATATACAACTGCATGGTTTGATTTAGGTCTATGGTGTTAAACACCACTTTCAACAATATTTCAGCTATATTGTCGCAGTCAGTTTTATTGGTGGAGGAAACCAGAGTACCTAGAGGATACCACAGACCTGCTGCAAGTCACTGACAAACTTTATCACATAATACTTTATCAAGTACCCTTTGTCATGAGTGGGATTTGAACTCACAACGTTAGTGATGATGGGCACTGATTACATAGGTACAATGTAGTTGTAATTTCTACTACAATACGACTACGACATCCCTGTTAAATATTTTTCTACAAACCTCCTTCCTTAATTACTTTTACATATTTATATTTTCGTTCTTAAATGAGGTAAAAAAAAAGTTGTTCTTAACTCCGTCTTTATGTTATAAGCTTGCTGGACGTTAAACACCAATCAATCAATCATATATTATAAGCTATCTAAATTTCCAAGCTACGGCTCAACATTAATGGTAGTCTAATAGCTTTATATTATAAGCTATCTAAATTTCCAAGCTACGGCTCAACATTAACGGTAGTCCAATAGCTTTATATTATAAGCTATCTAAATTTCCAAGCTACGGCTCAACATTAACAGTAGTCCAATAGTTTTATATTATAAGCTATCTAAATTTCCAAGCTACGGCTCAACATTAACGGTAGTCTTAATAGCTTTATATTATAAGCTATCTAAATTTCCAAGCTACGGCTCAACATTAACGGTAGTCTAATAGCTTTATATTATAAGCTATCTAAATTTCCAAGCTACGGCTCAACATTAACAGTAGTCCAATAGTTTTATATTATAAGCTATCTAAATTTACAAGCTACGGCTCAACATTAACGGTAGTCTAATAGCTTTATATTATAAGCTATCTAAATTTACAAGCTACGGCTCAACATTAACGGTAATCTAATAGCTTTATATTATAAGCTATCTAAATTTACAAGCTACGGCTCAACATTAACGGTAGTCCAATAGTTTTATATTATAAGCTATCTAAATTTCCAAGCTACGGCTCAACATTAACGGTAGTCTAATAGCTTTATATTATAAGCTATCTAAATTTCCAAGCTACGGCTCAACATTAACGGTAGTCTAATAGCTTTATATTATAAGCTATCTAAATTTACAAGCTACGGCTCAACATTAATGATAGTCTAATAGCCTGGTAAATGTATGAACTACTAAAGAAATTACATGACAAGGAAAGAAATATATAGAATCGACATCGGATGACAATTAACTATGCACATATTATTCTGAAAATTTTGTGTCTGGTTTTGCAAAGTGACCCAAAGTCAACCACGTTTTGTCCTTTATTAAGCAATAACTTGTATTATGTGACCTTAATTTTAATTTCCCTTCATAGAACATTTCATATTGATTAAACCTGTACTTAATGACCACCTGTCTTGTGTGACCCTATTTCAGTGTAACCTTGGAAAGTCACATAAGACAGTTTTGACTGTAATATGATGTTATTTCTTATCTTATTAAATTACAGGAGACCAAGACTTGGAGATAAACCTCAGTTTAGTGACTTTATCCAAGAATCTTCTAAAGATGATAGTTATATTGTGGAGAAAAAAAATGAATTTAACAGAAACAGTGATAGATATTTCCGTGGAAAATCGGAGGAATTCAACAAACGTAGTGAAGATCAAGATCAGACGTCATTTAATAGTCAGAATCATGAAAACGACAAACATCAACCGGAAAAATACGATCAGTGGAATAGTAGGTTTGAAGAGAATCAGTCATATAGGAACAGGAATCAGGATTCAAATAGAGGCTACGACCGAAATCGGGACTCAAATAGACGTTACAGTAGAGGAAGAGATTCGGATCGAGGCTACAATCGAGATTCGGATCGAGACTACGGCAGAGATTCGAATCGTGGCTATAATAGAAATCAAGATGGAAATAGACGCCACGATAGAAATCCTGATTCAAACCGAGGCTATAGCAGAAATCAGGACTATGATCATGGTTATGATAGGAATCAAGACACTAATCGTAGCTACGAAAAGTCATCGTACAGAGAATATGAAAATCGTTCTCCTCGATATGATAATCGTAACTATAGAGAATCATCCAGAAATGAATATTCTAATTCTAGTAACTATGACCACCAAAGGGGAGGTAGATTCAATAATAGAGGCTATAGGAATGACCCTCCTAGAAGGGAATATACATATTCAAGAGACAGGGGTCAGAGATATTCTGGAGGAGGTAGTGGAAGATCTCGACCTGAAAGGGGGAGAGGAGGAACTCCTCGAAGAACTTATGAAGCGGAAAGAAAAATTCCTCCAAGATTTCAGAAGAAGAAAGAAGCTAGACTTTATAATAATTATAACACGGAAAATTACATTGAAAGTGAACAAATGCAGAATTATTACAACGACACTGTTAGTGACGATACAAGCTTTCAAGAAGGGGAGGTAACTGTGCAATCACACGTAAAGTCAGAGGTGTCTACACCCTCAAATTTACAAGAGGATGCTCAAAAGCATGAGACAGTTGATGAGAAAGGTGACGACAAACATGAAAATGTTATTGTCCAATCAAATACAGGAGAAGGTAAATCTTATTCAAAGGAGAGACGTGTTAGAACTGTTGGCAAAACTAGGGGTCAAGATTCAACACTAAATGCTGTACAGGAAGGGATGAGTAATCTCCAAATTGAAAGCGAGACTCAAAATAGCACGAATATGGCCAGTGATAGAGGTAGGTCTTAAAAAATAGAATGAAAAGTTTTGAGATTTTTTTCAGTTCACTTGACCGAAACTGTCATGTGAGATTTTGCCATTTCTGAGTGTCTGTTGTCCTTCTGTCCGTCATACAATGTAAAACTTTCACATTAAATATTCCTCGAAACTACTGAATAAAGCCTGACTGGAATAGATGTTGGGGGAAAAACCGTATCTATATTGATCCTATATAAAGCCCTGAAATAATATCCGAACAATCAATCCTGGTTCGTGATTTCTAAAACAATATTTGGTCGTAGATTATCCAGTTAAAGTAACCAGTTGTGAGAAAAATGTCGGAACAAAATGTTCATGTTGATCACATCAGTTTTGAAGGTCTTAGCATAAATTATCAGTAGTATCTTGGCTCGTCCTATTGGGTTGTCTGCGGTACTAGTGATAATGTCCGTCTCGACCTTCAAAACTGCCATTATTCTATCCGTCAAATCATAGGCTAAAAACAATGATTTTATGCAAATTTTGTTTCATATTTTTAAGGTGAACAGAAAGGAAAACAACCTTCTCAAGGTCACACACAGAAATATCAATCATCTAAACAGGACACAGGAAGAACGAAAAGATATTCTTCACAGAGGCAGCGTAACACAGAGCAAACTCCACCGGAAAATGCTCAGTTTTTTCCTCCAGAAATACCAAAAGGTAAATTCTTATAAAATCAAACCTGCTTTAGTGACCACCTCTTTTAAGCCATGACTTGTATTACATGGCATTAATTTTAATTTCCCTTCACCAGAGATCCTTGTAACTAGCCTAGAATCCAGGACTCACCATTTTCAGTTGGGACAGTGCAGTTCATCCATGTATTAATTAAATCTGTATTGAGTGACTACTTGTGTAGTATTTTGTATGTCATTGTTTATTTTTTGTTCTTTTTATTTTTGGTCATTTTATTGTCTGTCCTTTGTTTTACAGTGACCCATTTGTTAGTTTTTTTGGCCATTTTATTGTCTTTCCTTTGTTTTACAGTGACCCATTTGTTAATTTTTTTGGCCATTTTATTGTCTGTCCTTTGTTTTACAGTGACCCATTTGTTAATTTTTTTAAGGGACCCTATTTGACTTACCTTCATGGAGGGTCAGATATGACAGATTTGGTGATTGTGTAACTCTCTGTATCATGTGGAGACCTACACTAATGCTATCATTTGTAGAGAGAGTAACATTTTCAGGTTGAGTCTGTTGCATGTGCTCTGTCGTTACGAGTGACGGTGTTACATTATAAGGGTAATTCTGCTTCTGTTTGATCTAGGGGTTGTCATGATCGTGATCATATGGTAGTTGGATTTACAACTACCTATGCAATCAGTGCCTATCACCACTAAAGTTGTGAGTTCCCGCTCATGGTTAGATGTACTTGATACAACATTATGTGATAAAGTTTTGTCAGTGACTTGCAGCAGGTCGGTGGTATTCTCTGGGTACTGCATTTTCCTCCACCAATATAACTGGAGGGTCACTGTTGAATAGTATTTTACTATCTATGTGCATCTGAAATCTGTCTTGATAACATGGGATGGGCCTTATAGAAGGGAGATTACTGTATATACATAAAATAAAGGATTTTTTATACTTTTTTTTTTCAGGCTATACAAAGAAAGATATTGGAAATCCACAATTCCCGCAAGCAATACTTAGACCCCCTATGAATTTTCCTATACCGGGTAAGTTAGCATTCTCCGTCAGGCTACTTTTTTATGCCTCTTTACCATATATCCGTCTAGCATTTTGTTTCCACTCTATAACTTACGTTCTCCTGTAGCAAATCGTTTATAAGGTCAGGGACCATAAAAAGCAGTCTTAAGTACGATTTCAGACTACCACATTTTCTGTCGAAGTTATACCCCTGTTTTCTGTAGCGGGAATCAGGGGCATCCATGTCTTATGGACACATTGTTCCATTGTTTTATTTTCTTTTGTCTATAAACTGAACCCTGAATAAAACGGAATCCTGTATAAACCAATTTTTTAAAAAGTCCAAATGATGGAAATCTTTGTTAATTTAATCTATATAAACTGAACGTCTATTTATTCCAAACACAACAGTTGAACCTGAGGAGTTTTGGTTTGACCGGTTTTACTGTATATCTGAAATATTGTTGAAAGTGGTTATAAACAGCCAAAGACCTGTATGTAAAATAACAACAACAAAAATTGTTATAATGGCTGTTTATTTTTAAACGCAGTTTAAAAAAAAAAAAATTGTTTCATTTTGCTGACGAACCTCGTTGTGTCCAGATTGAAGGGATCGATCATTTTACTTTGAATAAGCAAATTTTTTTAGTTATCAAAGATAAATTAAATTAAAATTGGCTAAGATTTTTAAAACTTAAGTTCAATCTCCCAATTACATAGGTGACCATAGCCGATTTTGGTTATCCTGTTTAGCCATTTGTTTTTTTTGCTCCCACATACAGTACAGTCAGAGACATACCATGATAAATCACTGTGATAGACGTATCACTCTTCTTAGTGATACTGATATATCTTTTGGTCTGTTTAATCTATTTACTTACTAATTGTGCATTTTGGGTGATAGCAAGTAACACTCTAAATACAAAAGAAATTATGAAGATATATTAAACAGAACAAAAGATATATCAGTATCACTCTATCACAGTGATTTATCATGGTATGTCTCTGACTGTACTGTACTTAATTTATTTGGCTGTCCAATACCTGATGAGGGTTACTCTAGAAATGTGTCTGTATTAGATATGTACATTTTTATTATTTATCGCACCCATATTCATACAAGTTTTCTAAGGAAATGACTTCTCCGAGTTCGAGAGGTTTGACTTTATATAAATGTAATTAATCGTTTTGTTTTTGTTTCAGTGTCAACTAGTGCTTTACCAAATCCTCCTCCTCAGAGATTATTCCAACCTCCACCAGCTTCGATGACGGGGGCAGTTCCAATTATACCACCACAGTTTATCAACACTGGAGTAATATATGGAGCCCCGCCGGCACCAGCGCCATATCCAGTGGCTCCTATTCAGGCCTTTCCTTCTCCGCCTACTGTGTCAACAGCCCCGCCCCCACCTATCCCAGCAGTCACATCTCCAGTAAGTAGTGTAAATGAACGTTAGAGAATACCGATGGGACAATCTAGAGAAACTGGCAACATAGGGTACACAAGACAAAGAAAAACAAAACAAAAACAAAACACAATATGTGTTGGACACCACTATATGTAAGCAAACACAAATAACGTAAATAAGACATGTGCCCTCCTACAAACAACTGGAGGTAAAGATGAACCAAACATCAATTTTATGCAGTATACCCCGATTTGAGAGACCTTTTTTGTTAGAGACCACAATCTTTTTTTTGCATAATTGAAATTGACCAATGACATCACATCTTGCATATATCTTTATGAATAATGGCTTCGCCCAGCTGATGTGAACGTGGAAATTTTTTTGTCAAAGTTTTCAGGGCACAAAAAAAAATTGTGGTCATGTTTTCAAACCCTCTATCTTTTGTTGGTCGTGATACATCCCTTATCACAATTTTTGTTTACGTTTATGATACCCGAAGAAACCACCTACCTGTCGCAAGTCACTGACAACTTTATCACATGTATCGAGTACACCTCGCCATGAACTGGATACGAACTCACAACTTAAGTCGTGATAGACACTGCTTACACAGGTAGTTGTAAATCCAACTACCATGCGATCATGACCACAATGGCACCCTCAATTTTAGGACCAGTAGGATTCTAAAACAACTAGAGCTGTTGACCATTGCATTTTATTCATGGGATAACAGCATTGTATTTGAAGAGTTGCTGGCATTAATTAATGTTGACCAATTCAGTTTTACTGGCAACACAGAGAAGTGAACAGGTTCTAAAACAGAATAAAACAAAAATTCTATAAAATATTGTGGATGACTTTGAGCTCATATCAACATTTAAGAATATAACATAAACATTATGACCACTTTCAAATGTCTTTACATCACATTTGAAAGACCACATCTGATCAGCAGGAGTGGTGATCTCTCGAAGATATATTTTCAGTTGGAAATAATCTGCAGTTACCTCCCTTCATATATAAGTTGACTAAGAATAAACTGCAGTTACCTCCCTTTTTACATGAGTTGACTATCTGTAAAAGACCTGTCAACAACATTCACATGTTTAACTGTACTTCCAACAATTATACCTGCCTTACATCAAAACCACCTCCATGGTATAAAGAAGAGTTTGAAGATACCAAAGGGGTAATCGGAATCCGTATATCGAAGAAGAACAGACAACACAATGGCCAAAAAAAAAAATACAAAAGGACAAACAACGATCTACAAAACATACATATAAAACTAAAGATCGAGTAACACGAACCCCACAAAAACCGGCAGTGAACTCAGATGCTCCAGAAGGGTAAGCAGTTCCTGCTCCACTAGTGACACCTGTCCATGCTGCCCTTTAGTATGGTAGATCATGGGTTTGATATGTGGTCAGATCAAACCAAAGCCTATCTCTGCTATTTAATGCATCATGAAGGAGTAAGAGACTGGTTGGTTCAGAGCAGGATAATGTGTTAGACTGGACTGTTAAAGAACGTTGAAAATGTAGAGACAAAATTAATGAGGTGATGTTTACAAAAAGTATTATTGATTTTTGCTTAACATCAAATGAACTGTATTTCAGACAAGAATTGAAAGTGATATAAAAATATTACAAAAAATAAACTTCAAGATCAATATAATTAAGATTAGATCTCTGAACTTGCTCCCTATTTTCTATCTCTTGTTTGGGCCCGGGTGGCTCGATGAGTTAGGTAGTTGGATTACCTGAAAACTCATACAAGCCATATCGCCAATACGGCGTGGGTTCGCACCCGGCTTTGTAAATTACAAAAGAAAAGGTGCACTCAACTCGCAACCGTAAGTGCTAAAAGTTTACCAGTTGCTTGCCCATGGTCGGTGGTTCTCTCCGGTACTTCGGCTTCTTCCACCACTAAAACTGGTTGCCATGATATTGCTGAAAGTGGCATTAACCAAAAAAAAATCAAATCAAATCTATCGCTTGTTTACTAGTCACTGTCTAGAAGTGGAGACTAGTAAACAAATGATAGAGAATAGGAAGCAAGTGTGGAGATCTAATTTAAATTACATTGCTTCCAGATAATCATTAGTTTTCACGCTAACCCACTTGTCTGAGGCCCAGGACAAGTAAAACTGGATTCGGACAAGTGAAAATTATGAAAGAATTTGTTTGAATAATATAATTTTTTTCTAAATTCGGGTAAGTAGCTGAAAAAATTATGGCAAAGACTGTCATCATGTTAATTTGATTGACTTCTCATTTCAGAATCAGTTACAAGAGGTATATAGACATGGTACAACTTACTATCCTCCAGAACTACAGTATCCTCAAATAAAGAAGAGATCTCCGGCAAAACGAACAAAAGCTGCTATACCTATTGTAAATCCAGAGGTAAGTTCTTTTGGGGTTAGGGTTATGGTGCCACTTTCAACAATATTTCAGATATATCGTAACGGTCAGTTTTATTGGCGAAGGAAACCGGAGAAAACCACTGACCTGCTGCAAGTCACTGACAAACTTGATCACATAATGTTGAATTGAGTGCACCTCGCCTGAGCGGGGTTTGATCAATTCTTTTGATCTAAGGTCAGATGAAAATATACTATCGTTGATTTGTTTTGCGAGAATGGATTTTTTAGAGCAATTTCACATCGAAGGCGAAGTCTGAGCTAAGAGATGTGATGAGAAGTCTATTTCTAGCAAAATATCAGATAGTAAATTTCCCCCTTGAGAGAGGACACTTATTCATTGTAGAACAAAGTGAACCTCGTCATCATCTGATTGAAAATTAACTTGTTCTCTTCATGATATAGCTGAAAATTGCTGAGTTGGCGTTAAACAACAATCACTCACTTCTAGGCAGTTTGACCCTGCTTACTAATAACAATTTACTATTGTTTTTCAGGAGGTTCCTGGTAAAGTGTATGATGAAGATGTAGAGGACGATTCAGTTGATGACAAGGACGTTGTCGATGATAGAGATACAAAACTGCAAGAGACAATAGATAGGGAATATGGCTTTGACGACGAGAGTGAAGCACCTCCATTTTATGAAGAGCAGCAGCCATTGGAAAAATTAGTTATCAGTGACAGCAATTTACCTCCAGGAGACACAGAGGAAGAAAAACGTTTAGAAATCGTTGAAAAAGATGATTGTGAAATTGACAGCTTATCTACGAACGTGAAACGGTTGACAACGGACATTAGTAACTATACAATAGCTTTTAGTACAGAACAGGAAGTAGTGGGAAAGGGAGATAATGCAGAAGACACAAGTCAGGAAAGACACTCTCCTGTTTCTGAAGATAAAAATGTTATATTGCTTGAAAAGAGTTCTCCTGTGTTGGAGGATAAAGATGTTTCAGTGCAGGATCTGGAAGTTTCTTCGTCGTCACAGGAAGTAACCGTTTCATAGTCTTTCTTTGTTTTGTTGTTTTAAATGCAGAAATTTATTAGTGATACCAATATTTTGTTTCATGTATATATGGGTCTAGGACAAAACCCCCTGACAAAAAGCCCCCCAATAATGATGAAAAGTAAAAGTTAATGTTTTTGTGTCATACATTTCCTTTTCTATAAGTATTAATTTTTGAATTAATTTTTATCTTTTTTTTTTTCAAATATATCTAATACTATTTTTTTTATAATATCACCATCAATATAAAAAAAATGTAACAAGATTGTATGATTATTTCATTATCAGAAAAAAAATGAAATGTATAACACAAAATCATTAACTTTTACTTTTCATTATTATTGGAGGGCTTTTTGCCCTGTTCCCTGTATACATGTATTAGTTGTTTCTATTGTTATTAATAAAATTATTAATTTCAGATATATTGAATTTATATTAAAACAAAAAAAATTAGTATTAATGCATGTAAATTAACCAGTCAAAAACAAAAATAAAATCCTCTATCTTTTTTTTAGATTGAATCAAAATTTATTCAGTAAACAGAAAATTGATATATTGGAGAAAATGGTTCAGTTATCTCCCTTTTATCTTTCAACATACTTTTTAAGATACAGTAAAACTTGTGCAATCCAACACCTGAGTTTTCTGACAACTTGTAACATCTGATAAGAATTTATGGTCCCAAAGTATTTCTGTAAAACCTGAGTATTCTGACATCCTGTACAATCCTACAAGTTTCCCTGTATATATTATATTTATACATTATATGATATGTAGGGTATAGTTTTTACATATATATCGGGTTTGGGTTATAGTGTTTAACACCACTTTCAACAATATTTCAGTTATATCGTGGCAGTCAGTTTTATTGGTGGAGGAAACGCAGAGAAAACCACCAACCTGCCGCAAGTCGCTGACAAACTTCATCACATAATCTTGAATTGAGTACACCTCACCATGAGCGGGATTAGAACTCACAACTTTAGTGGTTATAGGTATTGATTGCTTAGGTAATTGTAAATTGTACTACCATATGATCATGACCACGATGTTCTCTATGATATTTTGGTGTTTAATTAATGAGACATGGGTTTTCTTACCGTAATTAATATACTGCCTATGTTTGGTTCAAATTATTTTTTCCTCTTAATTTTTGCAATATATGTTTTAAAAAGACACTATAACTGGTAAAAAAATGTTGTTTTGGAATTTAAAAGATTGGCATATATCAAAAGGTTACCATAGCAATATTTAGTCGACCATATTCCCTTTACAATATCAATGATGTATAAGGGGATGGTCAATTGTTATTGATGTCCTTTAATAATTAAATGTGCTATATGTCACATGGGTATGTAGAGAAGCGTTCCTTTACATTATCAATAAGGGAGGTAACTAATTGTTGTGAAATTGTTTTTTTTTACGTGTGTGTGTGTTGTACTAGAAGTGAAGTTTATTACAGAAGTTTATAGGAAAACAATAAATGTCGTTTTTTAATTTTCAGCAAAATTTTTTTCTGTAAAAGTTTGATATTTCAGGTGAAAGATGAAAAAGAATGAAATGTTTTTCTCATGAGAATAAAATATTGAAATATTTGTATGATTTAATGTACTATGAGATCATTATTGTTCCTGGTATAGGGTTAGGTTTATATTGTTTATTACCACTTTCAACAATATTTCAACTGCATCGGTAGTGTAATGGTTAGTGTGCTCGTCTCGAGTGTGGTAGATCGTGGGTTCAAGCCCCGGTCGAGTCAAACCAAAAGCTATAAAATTGGTATTTGTTGCTTCTTCGCTAAGCATTAAGGAGAAAGAGCAAAGACTGGTTGGCTCGGAATCAGAATAATGTGTCTGAGTGGAGCGACATGTCTACTCGCGGACTGTTGTTTCAGTGAGCTAGCACTATAAAAATCCAACTCAGCGTGTTGGTCTAAAACAAAGCGGACCTCATCATCATCTCATTGAAAATTAACATGTTCCCGCCATGATATAGCTGAAAAATTGCTGAATTGGCGTTAAACCACAATCACTCACTCAACAATATTTCATTTATATCGTGGCGGTCAGTTTTATTGATGGATGAAACTGGAGTACCTGGTGAAAACCACTGACCAGTCGCAAGTCACCAACTAACTGTATCATATAATGTTATATCAAATACACCTCTCCATGAGTGGGATTCGAACTCACAATGTTTGTGGTGATAGGCACTGATTTCATAGGTTGTTGTAAATCCATCTACCATACAATCACGGCCATGACAGCCCCCAGTTAAGATGATGAAAGTTTGAAATTTTGTCTAATGATATTAAAATATTGTCAGAAATATTTGTATGGTTTAATGTACTGTAAAATCATTATTATTCTGTGTATACCAATTTTCATGGATTTCATATGTGGTTTTTATCCACTCCCTCAAGAGAGGCCACCTTTACATTGTAGAAGGATGGCCTTATAAAAGGGGCACTACTGTAGATATATATATATATATCTGTTTCTAAATAAATTTATCTTGTAAAGATCAATGTTATTAATATGTTGTAAAGGGAGGTAATAAAATGTTATTAATAATATGTTGCAAAGGGAGGTAATAAATGTAAATATATGTATTTCTTGTATGACCATCCATAGTTCTTTCTTAGATTGGTCCTCCTTCCAAAACTGCCTCTACCTACCTCAAAAATCTTACCAAGAATTCAACAAAATAATTTTGAATTTTGCATGAAGTAATTATGAAAATAAATTTTTTAACAGTGATGGTCAACAATTCCACCAATATCAACGAAACGAACAACTACCTCTCACCTCTACTGGTATCATAGAAAACAAGAAAGACCACAACATATTGCCTTGGAAACACAGAGCCTGGATTGGGGCAGGCACAAAAAAGTGTCGGGTTAAAACTGTTAACTGAACACTCCTCCTCTGACAATGCAATGTATAGATATAATTATTCATTTTTCAGATATTTGAAATAATTTGCTTATCCTGCACAGGTTCTATTTGAACAGTCATTGACTGGATAGTTTTTAGTTATTTACAGTCACTGATCAAGATATAGCTTTTCATGTTGAGCAAAGGTAAAAAAACGGTAACAGTGTAAGCACAGACTGCACAGATTACACCATCAAAAACAATGAGAAAAACTCTTGTTTCTGCTCTTTTTAGACAATTTGGCAGTTGTTTTGGACTTTTTAACATTGTAGGATAAACACAAAATATGTACATTGTCTGAAAATATCAATTTCATTTCCACTCGCTGAGAAACAAGAGGATAGAAAAGTTCACTAAAGGCTTACTTTTCTACCTGTTTCTAAAGCTTGTACAAATAAATGTAATATTTACACACAATGTATGTATATTGTCTATATCTACATTTCCTCCACCGATAAAAATAACCGCCACGATATTACTGAAATATTGTTGAAAGTGGCATTAAATACCATAACCCTCACATCCCCCTCCGCATTTTAAATATTATATATCGGGTTACACACAAAACCATTTTTTTTTATGTTAATTAAAACAACAATTTGTTTATATTGTACAGTTATACTGTCACCTCTATTGTACCCCAAGCAACTTACATGTAGAGTTTTAATAGATTTAACACTTGCATCGTCAAACCTGCCCATGTGGTCACCTCTATTAAGCAGTCGCCTGTATTAATAGGTCATCTTTTTCTTGTCTTGTCATTGAAAATTTCATATGAATTGAACCTCTTTTTAGAGGTCACCTGTCTTATAAGGTCACTTTTTCTTTGTCCTAAAGGTGAAATAACTCATATAAAAACATAATTTTAAAATAAAATTGGGGAAAGTGCAAAAGAACTATTGGTAAAAAAAAACTCCAATTTGATGTCTCCTGAGAGCTAAGCGTTTGAAGCTTTTCTGTTGATGGGGTTCACCATCAAATAAATTAATTTTAGAGTCGCATGATATTTTATGCGTGTTTTGATTGGTTTAAAAAGTTGAAGTTATTTGTCAATGAACGGAATCTAAAAATAGACGTCGTTACCCAGTGTGTACAACCTGATTGAGGTTATTTCTTCATGAACCGAACAAAGATTGCGATCAATCCTTAAATAAGATAAAGCCATGATTGCTGTTCACTCACAATCACTCTATATAGACCTTTACTGTATTAATTACAATTTTGAAATACAAAAAATGTATCAATATAGGCTATTGTTAATTAGTACATTGTGTATTTTAAGAATAGATTTCTCAGTCATATCACATCAAAGGCAAAGTCTGAGACGTGAGATGTGATGAGAAGTCCATTTCAAGCAAACAAAACAACATATTAACACAATTATTTTTAGAGTTGCTTATTATGAGTATTGTAATCTTGCAATTTATTGTATATCTGACTGTTTTTGTAATTCAGGTTAAAACGTCAATTTATTGTAAACAAATGTATATCTGCCTGTTTTTTGTAATTAAGGTTAAGACGATGAAGCTATATTTGATTGTGTGTGAGGTTACTAAGTGGATTAAAGTATTTGTAATCTTATTTTAATATGTTTGTTTTCATATGGTTTGATGGTTTGGTTTGATTTATGGTCTTTAAAGCCACTTTCAACAATATTTCAGTCATATCGTGGCTGTCCGTGTTATTGGTGGAGGTACCCGGAGAAAACCAACAACCTGTCGCAAGTCACTGACAAACTTGATCATATAATGTTGTATCGAGTACACCTTGCCATGAACGTTGGTCAAACTCACAATTTCAGTAGTGACAGACGCTGATTGCACAGGTAGTTGTAAATCCAACTGCCATACGATCACGACCAAGACGGCCCCTTCATATGGTTTGAGACTCCACAACGAACCCTAACCTCATTGGTGGTGTAATGGGTAGCATGCTCTCCTCTAGTCTGGTAGATTATGGGGTTGAGCCCCAGTCGGGTCAAACCAAAAACTATATTATTGGTATTTGTTGCTTCTCTGCTAAGCACATAGCACAAAGTAGTAAAAGCCAAGACTGGTTGGCTCATAATCAGGATAATGTGTCAGAGTGGGGCAACATGTCTATCTGCGGACTGTTGTTGTGGTGAGCTAGCACTATAAAAATCCAACTAAGCGTGTTGTTCTAGTACAAAGCGAAAATTAACTTGTTCTCACAATGATATAGCTGAAAAATTGCTAAGTTTACGTTAATCAACAATCACTCGCTCACCTTTTCATATCAATGGTGTAATGGTTAGCATACTCGCTTCAAGTGCGGTAGATTGTGGCTTAGACCCTGTCGGGTCAAACCAAAGACTATGCAATTGGTATTTGTTGCTTCTCTGCTAAGCATGCAGCACTAAGGATTAAGAGCAAAGACTAGTTGGTTCTGAATCGGAATAATGTATCAGAGTGGAGGGACATGTCTATCTGTGGATTGTTGTTTCAGAGAGCTACCACTATGAAAATCTAGCTGATATATCATCATCATCTCATCAAAATAAAAACTTGTTCTCGCCATGATATAGCTGAAAAAATTGTTGAGTTGGTGTTAAAAAATAATCACTCCACAATGAATCCTTGTCCCAGATGGCATATCTAGATAGGCTCAGATACAAATGTATTTGGACAACTTTCCTTTAACCACTGCTGGAAAGTAGACATCACCTTGTATTAATTTAAAGTAATCTTACTTTCATAATTTCCTAAATCATAATGACTCAAAAGATTATAAAACTTTATTTTGTTGATTGAGTGTCTAGAATGTCAAGTGAGTATATTTTCATCAATATGGTGGCCAGAACTGATCACATGAATTTCATATTTTGATTTTATTTGATTTGAGGGCAGCTTGCTGAATATGACTTTTAGAGTGCTTTTCATTGGAATGACCACTCATAATGTTCATGCATGAAAAGACATTACAGTACAGTCATACCATGATAAATTGCTGTGATAGACATCTTCTTCCAATGAAGTTCATCCCTCAGTGAGCCTGAGTATTATCGAACTTGTGATATGTACATTGGCAGACAAAGAGGCATGTGATTAAAAACAAAAATGTAATATTTACAGTTAAAACTATGATGTGAATATTTACACATGAGCCAGCTCCACTTTGAACGCTTCAAGTGTGGGAACAAAGGAATCGATGCTATTAACATCAGCAACATTCTTAATAGAAAAGAGGTCGTAAAAGAAATTCCACCATATTTCAAAAATCAATCTGTTCCCATTGTCTCCTATAGCTACACTAACAGCATTGGCCGTAAAATTTTCAACTACAAAGAAGCATTGCACAATATTAACATAGAAGAGTACCTTAAGAACCCTCTGACTTGTGACTGCTCCCACTCTCCTTTTCAATACAACCCATCTGGACATGTAATCACTGGTGATCTGAATATCATTCAACATGAGAGTCTCCGAAAGGTGATTTCTCATGGTCCTAAATTCAGAGAACCTCAACACATCAATTGGAAACATAATTTCAAGATAATTATGGATGCTGTTGAAGATTATGCCAGAAGGTGGATAAAGAGAGAAGTAGACCAAGATCCTGAGTTAGAGTCCTTGTCAGACTGGGTTAGAACAATTAGGTCTCTAGTACAAGGTCGGATTCACAAACTCAAAAATTGTGTTAATAGTCGACCTAAGTCTGTATTTAAAGACCAAGAAGCTGTTAAGTGTCTTTCCTCTCTTCATGACAGATATGTTATCGTTCCTGCGGACAAGGCTTCCAACAATATCGTGTTTGTATGTAAATCATATTACTTCGAATGCCTAATCAAGGAATTAGGCACAAATAACAACACCTCTAGTAACACCACATACAAACCTACTTCGTTCGACAAAGATGAAATCCTAGCTAACCACAGATCATTCATGACCTCTTTAAACATTCCCTCTGGTAAAGAGTCTGAGGATTTACCCTATTTATATTGGATACCTAAACTCCATAAGACACCATACAAAGAAAGGTACATAGCGGGATCATCAACTTGTTCGACGAAAGAATTGTCTTCACCTGACAAAGATTCTGTCTGCAGTAAAAGAGGGACAACAGAAATATTGTGAAACTGTTTACTCGCGTAGTGGCATAAATCACATGTGAATTTTGAAAAACTCTAAAAAGATCTTTTGGATAACCTTAAATCAAGATCTTTCTCTCAGGTATCCTCCATCAAAACTTTTGATTTTTCAACTCTATATACCACCCTACCGCATGACAAATTAAAAACCCGCTTAAAAGAAACAATTCACAAAGCTTTCAGTCATAGAAACTATGGTTCAAAATTTGTTGTTGGGCTACAATTCCACATATTTTTCAAACAAAATTCAAAAACGTAAAACATGCTACTCCGAGGAACAAGTGATCAGTATGCTGGAGTTCCTCATCGATAACATATTTGTCTCCTTTTGAGGGATACTGTTTCAGCAGGTCGTCGGCATACCAATGGGTACGAATTGTGCCCCTCTTCTAGCCGATTTATTTTTATACTCATATGAGTCGGAGTTTCTTCAAAAGTTTGTAAAAGATAAGAAGATTCATGAGGCTAGAGCCTTTAATTTCACATACATGTATATTGATGACGTTTTATCTATCAATAATTCTAGATTTGTAGAATTTCTTCCATTGATATATCCTCCAGAGCTGGAAGTTAAAAGAGACCACAGATACCGCTTCGTCTGCATCATTTTTGGACTTATACCTCGAATTTGACGACAGTGATCAAATCAGTACTAAAAATTATGATAAACGGGACGACTTCAATTTTAAGATCATAAATTTACCAAATATGTGCAGCAATATACCAGCTTCTCCTGCATATGGTGTTTACATCTCTCAATTGATTCGTTATGCAAGGGCCAGTAGCAATTATTCTGATTTCCTGAAACGTCATCTTCATCTGAGAAACAGGCTACTGGACCAGGGCTATGAAAAGATTCGCCTTATTCGATCTTTTAAAAAGTTTATATTCCGATACTAAGATCTTGTTGAAATATATTCCGTCTCTGCAGAAAAGATTATAAACGATGGATTTTCATATAGTGAAAATGTATAAAGATAAGGTTTCAACAAAAATGTCAAAAATATTTTTTAATCAATGTGTGACGTAAAAGTGTTTTGACATTTGCTTCACTGAGTTTGGCGCTGATTTGACAACTGTTTTACCTGTTTTGTTCAAGTATTGTTGTAAATACTGTTATAGTGACAGCCGGAAACTTTGAGCCGTAATGAAAGGGGGAGGTTTGGCGCTTTAAAATCTGATTCAACCCACCATTACTTTAGAAATACCTGTACCAATTCAGGGTCATTACGGTTTTCACAGTTTACCGGTTGTTGACTGATTCTGTCTGTTTATATACTTATGAGTTTTGACTTTCCCTTTGTTAGATCGTTCGGAGTTCGGTAATTTTGTTATTACCCTTATTAACACTGCCGGCAAGTTATTCCATGATCGGATTGCTGAAGGGAAGTATGATTTTGGTGGCTCTGTATTCTGGAGAATGGTATCTGAAATGTTTGGTCATGGCCTCTTGTTGTTCTGGTGGTTGCAGGAGTAAGGTACATATGCGATGATATGGCAATAAGGTGGTGGACTATCCTGTACATCATTACCATTTTTGTGTTGGTTCTTCTTTGTTGTAAAGTTGTCCATGTTAGTTCCTTTAGCATAGATGTAACACTGCTTTCTCTTGAGTAGTCCCCATTCACAAATCTGGCAGCACGGCGTTGACATTTTTCTAACTTGTTTATGTTGAATTTGGTGTAAGGATCCCATACGGTTGCAGCATATTCTAAGTTAGGACGGACGAATGTTGTGTAACATTGTACATTTACTTGCCTCGAACAACTGTTTATATTTCTTCTCAAGAAGGCACAGGTGGCATTTGCCTTCTTGGTGATTTTGTCAATGTGTTTGTTCCAACTTAAGTTGTTACTAAAAGTAAGTCCTAAATATTTAGCATGTTGTACGTGTAGGTTAGGTTAGGTTATAGGTCATCTGTGGACGCTGGCTCTCCGCCACTATATCCACCTCTACTTCTTCCGTAATACAACTTATTCCGGTGTGGTTTCCGGTGTTTTCCTTGTTTTGGATGCTGGCTTTGTACTCAAATTTTACATCTTGGTGTTCCCAGTATTTATCGAGCCTGATTTCAAATTGTCTTACATCCTTTGCACCAATTACTGATTGTGGCAGAGTATTCCATAAATCAACGATTCTGTTGGTGAAAGAAAATTTCCTTAAATTTATTTTGCAAAATTTCTTCTTGATTTTCTTACTATGGCCCCTAGTTCGAGTGTTAGGGTCGAGGTCAAATATACCTTCTGTGACTTTATTGTCATAGATACCCGTGATATTTTTTAAAGTTTCAATCATATCACCTCTGAGGGGTCTATATTTCAAGTTAGGCATTTTTAATTTCTTTGGTCTATCTGGGTACTCCATATCTTTTAATGATGGTATTTGTGTGGTCGCTCTTCTCTGTACGTTCTCTATGCTGTCAATGCCATGCTGCTTGTATGGCGACCAAGCAGCTGCGGCATATTCAAGATGTGGTCTAACAAGTGCTTGAAATAAATATTTGAAGTTATGCTCATTTAGGTAGGTGAATGTTCTTCTGGTGAGGCCCATTATGCTGTTTGCCTTATTTATTTTCTGCTGTATATGTTGTGAATAATTTAATTGGTCATCAACTAAGACATCTATGTCTTTCTCCCCATCTGAATTCTGCAGCTCTACCTCTTTGCCCTCGCTGTCATATAGGTGGTATTTCTGTTCTCTGTTATTTCCCCTCTTAATAGACACTGTCATTACCTTGCACTTGTTTGGGTGGAACTTAAGTAGCCACTTGTCTGACCATACTTGTAAGTTATCCAGATCTTTCTGCAGACTTTTGGTATTTGTCTGGGTTTTAATTTCTTTATAGACTTTTGTGTCGTCCGCAAAAAGATATGCCTCTGAATCTACATGATCTGGCATATCATTGATGTAGATCAAAAAGAGGATGGGCCCTCCTAACACACTACCCTGTGAAATTCCGCTGATGACATCATGGCTAATGGATTCAGCCCCATTCACTGATACTTTTTGTTTTCTATCTGTTAGGAAGTTTCTTACCCAGTTTATTGTCTTATTGTTAATGCCATACCTCTCCATTTTTTTATTAGCCTCTTGTGTGGTACCTTATCAAATGCCTTCATGAAGTCCATATACACAGAGTCAATACTACCACCGTTATCCAGGATTTCTGTCCATTCATTCATTACCTTAAGAAGTTGTAATGTTGTTGACCTGTCTGATATGAAACCAAACTGTTTCTTGCTAAATAATTTATTGTTAGTCATGTGACTTACTATTTGGTTTTTTACTAGTTTCTCCATCAGCTTACATATGATACTTGTCAAGCTTACCGGTCTATAGTTACCAGGGTCTGTTTTGGCTCCTTTTTTAAACAATGCTACAATGTTTCCTAGCTTCCATATATTTGGAACTATCCCGGTATCTTTTGATACATTAAATATTATTGTAAGTGGTTCTGTTATAACATTGGCTAACTCCTTTGAGGCTTTTGGATGCAGACCATCTGGACCAGGTGATTTGTTTAGATTAATGCCCAGTAGTAGTTTTCTTACCTCTGATTCCTCAAAGTTTGATTCTGTGAATGGATATTGAATTTGGCACGCTTCTAGTTGTGGTATATCTCCATCAGGTTCCCTGGTAAACACTCTGCTGTAGAAGTTGGCCAATACTTCTGCCTTTTCGTTATCTGTCTTTGCGGTTTTTACTTCCCCATTACTATTTGTTGTTTTTAGTTCTCCATTACCTGATTTAGTTTTTCTTTTGGAGTTTGCATATTGCCAGAACTTCTTTGGATTTACTTTAGTGTTCTCTGCTAACTCTTTTTTCCATTTGTATTTTTGCTTTCCTTACCATGGTCTTTACTTTGTTTCTAGATCTTACAAATTCTTTGTATTTTTTGGAGTCTCTGTTCTCCATATATCTTGTCCAACATCGATGTTTATATTTTATTTCCTGAATTGTCCGTTCGTCCAATGGTAGGTAATTGTGTTTTTTGCTTTGGTCCCAGCTTTACTGCTACATTTTGGTATACATTTCTCTTTCGCTCTCTCGAAAGCTTTGAGGAATAACTCAAAGGATGTGTCTGAGTCTTTTTCGCTCAGGGTGGTCTTCCAGTCAAAGTCCATTTTCTTTGCCATTTCCGTATAATCCTCTTTGTAGAAATTCCATCTCTGTATGGCATTCCCGTTTATCTCATAGAATGATCACTACGTCCTAGTGGATTTTCATGTACAATCCAATCCACCATGTCATCCTCGTTAGTAAATATGAGGTCTATAATACTGGGTTCACTGCTCTCTCTTGTTCATGTATATCCTTCTACATGTTGATATAAGAAACTGTCCCTAATGCTCTCCATAAACGCATCCCCTTCCTTGTCTCCGTTACTATTCCAGTTTGTCCAATCTAATTTAGGGTAGTTAAAGTCTCTCATTATCAGCAGGTGAGAAAATTGTTTCATTTGTGAGGCTTCAATGATCATCTTATTTAATAATGACAAGTTTTCCTTATCACTATTAGGACTCTTATAAATACATCCTACTAATAGCTCATCACTCCCTTTCAATTTTAATTTTATCAATACACTTTCTTGGTAATTACTAACGATTTATAACTCCTCTGCTTTCAGTTGCACATTTATGTACACTGCTACCCCTCTTTTGTGTTCATCTCCCTCACTTAGAAATAGGTCAAAGCCTTCTAATTGCAATTCAGCTTTACCTGGAAGGATTCTGCACTTTTTCGGATATACTTCAGTAATGCCTATAAATTCAAATTCATATTACCCTTATTCAAAGCCATCTGTAGCCTCTTGAACTCGTCCTCGTAATTTTGTTATTACCCTTATTTTAATTCATAAAGTTTGTTGGGATCAGCGTTAGCATAAAAACAATTTAAGCCTTTAAAAGCATTCACCTTTGAACTATTTACATTGTGCTGGTTAAAAACATTGGTTCTATGTACAATATCCTTTTTCTTTTTGTGACAACCTTCTACTTTCTGATCTTTGCCACCCTTTTGTGCCAGGGTGGGCCCTTCATTATGTATTTAAAAGTGGAGTCCCCCGATTCTAGTTCCTTGTTTTCTTCTTTGCATTCATCCCATTTCTCTTTGTTTCTCTGTTTTTCTTTTTGTGTAAGGTCATGTAAAACTTTAATTGTATTGTACTTTGGCAATGCCTTCCCTAGTTTAATTAAACTCCCTATAAATTTTCCCTTTGATTTATCATCTTCGAAGACTAACTTCAAGGGTCTGGGCTTATCTGCTTCTTCGTTTCTCTTGCCTAGCCGAGTTACATTTTTAACTGTCTGGCAATCAGTCTCTAAAGTTCTACATAACCCTTCAATAAAATTTATATTTGCTTCTTTTCTTTCTTTGGTTTCACTCTCTTTAGATTCGTCGACATGAAAAACCATTACATTGTTCCTCCTAGTGATGCTTTCTTTGTATTCCTCTAATGCATCAAATGCCTGCTTCTCACTTTCTGCAGCCTTTGCACCAGTTGTTTCAGCAGTCTTGCTGTTGTCAATCATACTTTGTACTTTTTCGATATAAGGTTTATTCGCTATGGCTTCCTCCAGTTCATTGAGTCTGTCCTCATACCTGGCAAAATGGTCCTTACATCTTTCCTCTATTTCTTTCTCTATTTTGATATTTTTCGCCACTTTTTCTTGACAAGGTGGGCAATACCAGTGGAAGTCATTTCTTTTTCCTAAGAACTTATATTCTGCTGGAGTCAGATTCAGGCAACTAGTGTACTAGTGCTTTGCCATGGATGTTGTATGGGTAATTTATATGTGACCTTTTGTTGGTAATTGTGATGACTTCACATTTGTCGGGGTTAAATTCCATTAACCATTTTGCTTCCCATTGCTGCATTGTGTCTTGGTCTTTTTGTAGTGCTATTCCATCTGCTTCACAGTTTATCGTACGATACAACACACAATCGTCCGCAAATAGTACAGCATTTGATGAGGTGTTCTTTGTTATATCGTTGATGAAGATAAGGAAGAGAAGTGGCCCCAACACGGTTCCTTGGGATACACCAAATGTAACCTCCGATCTTGAAGAGTGTTTCCCTTCCAGCACTACTTCTTGGTTCCGATTTGTTAGGAAATCCTTAATCCAACTGTGCAGGTTTCCACGAACTCCATAATAGCTGAGCCTTTCTAGTAACCTCTGATGTGCCACTTTGTCAAATGCTTTACTGAAGTCGAGAAGTATACCATCTAATTGTTCATTCCTATTCAGGCTATCTGCAAGGTCCTGGGAAGTCACTATGAGTTGTGACTCGCATGATCGAGATTTCCGAAAACCATGCAGTGCATCTATTAAAATACCATTCATGTCGAGATGTTTCATTACAGTGCTATGTATGATGTGCTCCATGATCTTACATCATATTAGTGTTAGTGATACTGGTCTGTAGTTTGATGGTTTACTGCGATCTCCCTTCTTGAATAGTGGTGTGATAAATGCATCTTTCCAGATTGTTGGTACTTGGCCCTGATGTAGTGAGGCCTAGAAAATCAAAGTTAGAGCTTGTGTAAATCTTAGTGTAGCTCTTTTAGAAAACGACCTGATATGTTGTCGTGTCCTGTTGTCTTGTTTGCATTTAATGCTGATAAGAGACTTTTTATTCCATTAGGGTGTATTTGGTACATTAGTTGTATTCTCCTCAGTGAAAACTGATATAAACTGGTTGTTGAGAATGTTGGCCTTTTCCAGACTACCGCTATGATTGTTCCCGCCTTTAGACAATGGTGCCCCCATGACCTATTGGCCGGCCATGTGCCCACTAAATCTAAATCCTTCCCTGCCTGCATGCATTCTGTGAAATCAAAATAAATGTAAATCTCCTTAATTCATAGGCAGTGCCGGATTTACCTATAGGCTCGATAGGCTGAAGCCTAGGGCCTCTAAATTAAAGGGCCTCCGGCCAAGGTGAATAATATTTTTAATACTGTTATTGGACTTTCACACTTATGCTGTCAAAACTTACTGGACTTTCTAAACAACCCTTCAGTAATTTTCCTTATACAGTTGCACTCCATTTCGGAATATTGCAGAATTGTAAACACCCCTCATCATCTTTACCTATATTGAAATTGATTAAACACACCCCATCTTCCCCCAATCGTGGAGATGGGGAATTGGGAGGGGCATCACAAGTGGAATAGCCTAGGGTCTCTCTTTATCTAAATCTGGCACTGTTCATAGGTAACCTTAGCCGATCTTTGGTTATCCTGTTTAGATCCTTTGATTTACCTACTCCCAAAGAATTTTTTAATTATTTGGCTTTCCAATCTTTTGACTGAGCAGGGAGGGATGAAGGTGAATCCCAGACACATGTCGTTTTGCACTAAGTTAGATACGTACGTGTTTATAAAGCCTTTGTAGGGGTTATGGCGTTTGACACCACTTTCAACAATATTTCAGTTTTATTGTGGCGATCAGTTTTATTGGTGGAGGAATCTGAAGAAACGGATCGACCTGCCACAAGTACTGACAAACTTTATCACATAATGTTGCATAGAGTACGGCTCTCCTGAGCGAGATTCGAACTCATAACGTTATTGGTGATAGGCACTGATTGCACGGGTAGTTGTAAATCCAACTATCATACTATCACGCGTTAAACACCATAACACATATATATAAGCATCTATAGAATATGAAGCTCATTGGCTTGTTTCCGAACACTCATTGGCTCAACAAAGCTTTATATTCCGCCTAGTGGCTGATAAATAATGAGGAGAAAAACATGATTGACAGAACATATAAAGCAAAATTTAATATAGTCTTTGGATTTTGATTGGTCAAATAGCTACAGGTAGTCCATAAACGTCACAGTGACGTGCGCACTAAATTTTGACGCAGTTTTTTTCCTTTGAATTGATTGGGCTGAGAGCTTTCGTTAGTATGTTGACGGATTTCCTCTGTCTCGTAAGGTTTCGGAGATAAATTCAACCTAAAGGGGACAATTATACTATAACTGTATTTTTGATCCCTTTTCCATTTTTTAAATTTGATTTCAAGCGCAAGGAAATACTGCAAAAGAAATTAAAAATATGGAATATTTACATCACTTCTACCACAAAAATGTAAAAGAAACTGAAAATTGATCAAAAGGTGATCTTTTTGTAAAATCCAAGTAATCTACCTTACACAAACTTCAGTATTTCATTAGTTTTTAATCTTTAGATGGATCAGCAAACAAATGCAGGCTTAAATAAGCGAGTTAAGTTGGTAAAAATCCATTAAAAACTATTACAGAAAAATGGGCCTAGGAATAAGATCGATATCTTTATTACAAAATACTTGAAAATCGTTAAGTTTGAAGTGGTTGTTATTTTTTCAGCAAAGAAATGTTTAATACTCTAGTATTTCAATATCATAGTGTCAGGGAACCACCTTTTATGGGGAAGGCAATGTTTCCCACCCGAATCCATTATGTGATAAAGTTTGTCAGTGACTTGCGACAGGTCGGTGGTTTCCCCCGGTTCCTCCACCAATAAAACTGACCGCAACAATATAGCTGAAATAGTGTTGAAAGTGGCGTTAAACACCATAAACCTAAACCCACCCGAATCAGAAAATGTTTTCACACGAAACAAAAATCAGACAATATTTTGGGGACGTTAAACTTTTAAATCAAGATTCCTCGTTGAAAAATACAAAGTCATATTATCCATTTTTGCATCTATTTTTTCTATAGAACTCGGCGACAGAGTTTTTTTCTTCAGAAAAAATAGTTTCCACCCCCTAAAAGTTAAACGGCCGTTCCATAACCTAATCTGGTAGTCACGATATAGCTGAAATAACTTGCTGCAGGTGGGTAGTTTTCTCCTGGTACCCCGGTCTCCTCCACCAATAAAACTGATCACCACGATATAGCTGAAAGTGATATAGTAACACTAACAACAATAAACCGTCATGTCTTAATACAATTATTTGAAACTGCAAAATCAGATTATTTATTTTTTGCATCTTTTTGATCAATGTATTTTTTCTATAAAATCTGGCGACAGGAAATAAAAAAAAAAAAGCCAATTCTAAAAAAAAAACAGGGCACCCTCCCCCTGAAAGTTAAATGATCGGTCCCTTCTACAAATATATATGTCGTCTGCTCAACTGCAAATTATAGCAACTAAGTTATCGAAATCAATCACGCGACATCATCCAATTAAATACTCATGATCACTTGAACAACTTATGCAATTGAATTTTATTCAGATTACATATTTATCTCAATAGTAGATTTAACCTTTTGTACAATAAAGTACAAATCATGAATTTAAAAAGCGAGAGGTCGAGAAACTGTGTGTGGTCGATTCTTGGCACATTTATAAAAGGTATAGATCTACATGTACTGCTATCATTTTTATACAAAATAAAAGAGTATATATCTCTCAGTTGATACGATATTCCAGAGTTTTTATACAAAATAAAAGAGTATACAGTATATCTCTCAGTTGATACGATATTCCAGAGTTTTTATACAAAATAAAAGAGTATATATATCTCTCAGTTGATACGATATTCCAGAGTTTTTATACAAAATAAAAGAGTATATATCTCTGTTGATACGATATTTCAGAGTTTTTATACAAAATAAAAGAGTATATATCTCTCAGTTGATACGATATTCCAGAGTTTTTATACAAAATAAAAGAGTATATATCTCTCAGTTGATACGATATTCCAGAGTTTTTATACAAAATAAAAGAGTATATGTCTCTCAGTTGATACGATATTCCAGAGTTTTCATACAAAATAAAAGAGTATATATCTCTGTTGATACGATATTTCAGAGTTTTTATACAAAATAAAAGAGTATATATCTCTCAGTTGATACGATATTCCAGAGTTTTTATACAATATAAAAGAGTATATATCTCTCAGTTGATACGATATTCCAGAGTTTTTATACAAAATAAGAGTATATATCTCTCAGTTGATACGATATTCCAGAGTTTTTATACAAAATAAAAGAGTATATATCTCTCAGTTGATACGATATTCCAGAGTTTTTATACAAAATAAAAGAGTATATATCTCTCAGTTGATACGATATTCCAGAGTTTTTATACAAAATAAAAGAGTATATATCTCTCAGTTGATACGATATTCCAGAGTTTTTATACAAAATAAAAGAGTATACAGTATATCTCTCAGTTGATACGATATTTCAGAGTTTTTATACAAAATAAAAGAGTATATATCTCTCAGTTGATACGATATTCCAGAGTTTTTATACAAAATAAAAGAGTATATATCTCTCAGTTGATACGATATTCCAGAGTTTTTATACAAAATAAAAGAGTATACAGTATATCTCTCAGTTGATGCGATATTTCAGAGTTTTTATACAAAATAAGAGTATATATCTCTCAGTTGATACGATATTCCAGAGTTTTTATACAAAATAAAAGAGTATACAGTATATCTCTCAGTTGATACGATATTCCAGAGTTTTTATACAAAATAAAAGAGTATATATCTCTCAGTTGATACGATATTCCAGAGCTTGTAGTTCCTATCAGTATTTCCTTGATAGGGAGTTGATGCTAACAAGGAAGTTACTGAACCAAGGGTTCCTCTTCGTTAAATTGAAGTCATCACGAGTATTTTACGGTCTCCACCATGACTCGGTGAACCGTTATGGAATATATCTGTTTCACAAATGACAACGCCACTGTAAAAATAAATCGGGGTATCTGTAGAAAACAACCGACCTGCCACAAGCCACTGACAAACGTTATCACATAATGTTGTATCGAATACACCTCGCCATTAGCGAGATTCCAACTCACAGCTTTTGTGGTGATAGACACTGATCACGAACACGACCCACTCAATGATAATAAAAAGAACTACCTTTTGCATGAATCTGCCACAAATCTACACTGAATAATAGGACTGAGAGTCTTCCGGAAACTTATGAAAGTTGGAATTCAAATATTCTGAAATAAAATTATTCCATGTCACAGCTATTGTTTTTATGGTTCCAGAAATGAACGGGTGCTAGGTATTTAAAACAATATGTCTGCGAGTCTTCCAGGACAGATTTGGAATATAATATTTTGAAATCCATCTGTTCAATGTCGCATATAGTGCCCTACTGATTACAGGAATACATGGCTTGTTAGGTACTTTTTTCCGAAAATTGACTGATCTGAGTCTTTCTTCTTCAAGAATATTCACCAAGGTTATAATTAGAATATTTTGACACTTTATGTCCTAAAAATACGGAATGTACTTAACTTGTTCAGAAGATGAAAAGGTTCTGTTCCAGTCTAAGTGGAATGCTGAACAAAAAAGTAAACGATGTTGCAATTTTAAGGAATTTCTGTTATTAGTTACGACGGACATCCTTTGATGGAAGGCGGGGCTGTTGAACACAGTTTCTAAAGAGGAACTCTTCTGGACCATTCCAACCAGGTTTGTTTTGATTTACTGAAAGAGGTATCCGAGAAGAAGATGATCAAATGATTTTCGATTAAATCAGGATTAAATTGCACATTTGCCCCCTCCCCCTCCCCCTCCCCCCACGGAAAGTTCCCGTGATATAACTTTTAGCGTTTCCATGTAATTGGTTTGAATGTCGGCTAGATTGAATGTTTAATTATTACAAAAAACGACTAAGTAGAATAATTTGTTGACCTTTTGTTAACATAGGATTTCTGGTATTTATTAGTAGTATAACGTTATTCAATAATCATGCCGAGTGATATTTATTAAAGTCAATACCTTATTACCCTATAATACCAATGATTCTTATATTGCTTTCTCAAGCAGTTTAAATTTGAACACTTTTTACTTTAACAAAACGTTTATATGCCTGCTTAACTTTATATTTGATAAGCTTTGCTTCTTTGGAAATGTTACTGGCTAGCTGCCATGTAGGTTTGCAAATAAACATAGGCAAGAGTGCACATCATGTTTGGGTTAGGATTATGGTGTTTAACGCCACTTTCAAGAATATTTCAGTTGTACTAGTGGTAGTATTTCTACTATTAATGAAACACATTAATTAACAGTACAATCCGTGTTCAGGAAACTTCTTAGGACTTCCTGCTCCAAATGTGGCCACCCGTCGTGTTATTCTTATGAATACGGAATGTGAAAGTAGAAACTATGTTGTAAAGTCTAACAGAAGAAAGTATTAAATAACTATTTAACCTCACATAAACATTACCGTTACAGAATATGTGTGTCACAAATGACCACGGATATGTTCCATTTGTCGTAATCACAATCCGGTCATTTCCCCATTCATGACTTATCACTGAGTTTGTTATAAGAGTTACACGACGGGTGCCACAATGCCATGTGAAACAGGAAATGCCTACTCTTCCGGAACACTTGAGTTTACCCCGGGTTTTTAGTGGGAATCTTTAGTTTTTCGTGTAGTGTTTTGTAGTTTGTCCTTTTGTCCTTTTTCTTTTGGTCATTGTGTTGTCTGTCCTACTTCGATTTACGGTTTCCAATTATCCTTTGGTATCTTCAAACTTTTCTTGTTTTGTAGATCATTGTTTGTACTTTTTCTTTTGGCCGTTGTGTTGTCTCTCCTTCTGCGATTTACTGTTTTTGAATACCCCTTTTGTATTTTCAAACTTTTCTTAAAGACTTGTTGACTAATTACATCACACATACATATTGTTTTGTTTCCTAGATTACCAATGCAATGGAGAAAATTTCAAGCAGACGCCAAATCTCTAGTGGAAAGAGTTAGTGAGTGGTGTTAAACTCCAAGAGAGCAATTATTCAACCATATCATGGCGAGAACAAGTTAGCTTTACACGAGATAATGCTGTTGTCTGCTTTGTACTCTACATTACGCTTAAGGATTGATTTTTAGTGCTAGTTCATAGAAATAATAATTCACATTGTCGATCAACTCGGACATATTATCCTCATTCCGAGTCAACTAGTCTTTCTTTTTGCTCATTAATGCTGTGTTTAGCGGAGAAACAACAATTATACCAATTTTATAATCTTTGATTATAATATAATAAAACTGTTAGGTGAACATGGTTCCTTCAGTCGTATTTCTTTTGGTGAGGCTTTATGGAAAACTATTATTCGTCCATCAATTGTTCATGGCTATGCAATTTGGATACCATCTTCCAATGCAAGTATAGCATCTTTAGAATCGTGGCAATATAAAGTCGCCAAGTTGATTCTAAGCACCAATATGAACATCCCAAAGTCAGCTTTATTCTTAGATGGGAATCGATAATAGACAGACAGACGGTTTCATACTTTGCTAGGTTTAAGAAGCTACAATAGTTCAGTTATATCATGGCGGTCAAGTTTTATTTGTGGAGGAAAACGGAATACCTGGAGAAAACCACCGACCTGTCGCAAGTCATTGAAAAGCTAAATCACTTAATGTTGTATCGAGTACACCTCGCCATGAGCGGGATTCAAACTCAGTTGTAGACCAAACTACCACACGATCACGACCTCCACGGCCACAGAAAAAACAAGGTTCTTCTTTAAGTAGAAACATAGTTGAATATATAGCAAATAGTTCATGGCACTGAGTGTCATATGGCAGTATATGGACCTGTCCGTCACCAAAAAAATATTATATGGACCGAAGCTTCTGTCATCAAAAAAATATTCTTTTGGTGACGGACCGGTTCATATACTGCCATACGGTCCATATACTGCCATATGACCCGAAGTGACATGAACTATTTGATATACAATGTATTATACTTTTTATCTAAAATAATGCAGGTACCTGGCCGGTCCATATACGAAAATAGTGACCTGCTGCGCTAACAAAGACAAATAGGGAAAATAAAAGCGTAAAGTGTAATATAAGTGTATAAATTTCGATTGCCAATAAAATCTCACAGTTGGTAAGTTGTGACAGGTTATTGTTATATTTTATATACACAACCTCGTCAATGTTAGAAATACCAACATGGATTATTTCATATATATATCAAAGGGTACAGCTTTTATTTTTATTTTCGTCAATATTGACTACTAAAATATTTTGATTTGTATAGACTTTTGACAAGGGATTAAGAGTATAGAATACAGAAATCACCTTACATTTATTACGAAAAAAAGAATTATTTTTGTAATTTGCAAATTTTAGCTACATAAATATTTGATTATCCAAACGTTCACACGTAGGCTTATAGGGTTTACAGATATATTAAGTTTCATTGTGTGATTGATAATAGTTTTGTGATTTATTTGTTATGTAAACTCAGATTTATTCAAAGTAGTATTTGCTTTGTAAATTAATGATCAGAATTTTTTTTTAGATTATTGGATTTTAAAATGACGATTACTGCGAGTTACCGTTATATCATTGTACACAGTGGGTTTAACATACAAAACTGAAACCAATTAAAAACAATTTAAAACTTACACGGTTTAAAAGTTCAAAAGCTCATTTTAGCGTATGATACAGATGTAATAGCACTTTAAAGTTTAAATTGCCTTTTCTTCGTATCCTGTTTTAATGTATTGAGTTCTCAATAGTAAGATTTTACCAACACTAACGGGGCCGTCGTGGCCGTGATCGTGTGTTTGTTGGGTTTATGACTACCTATGCAATCAGTGCTTATCACCACTGATGTTGTGAATTCGAATCTCGATCAGTGCGAGATGTACAACAGTATATGATACAATTGGTTAGTGACTTGCAACAGGTCGGTGGCTTTCTGCGGTTTCCTACAACAATAAAACTGACCCCACGATATAGCTGAAATATTGTTGAAAGTGGCGTTAAACACCAAACAAACGATAGTAAGATTTTACCCGCACTGACTACATAATATGGTCACATAAATGTCACACTGTTCCAGAGTTTCACATGTTGAGCATTTTAACGAAAGTTTTCCGTGTTTTGCGATAATATTTCAAATACGCGCCTTTGAGTGAGTGAGTGATTGCTGTTTAACGTCAGATGAGTAAGCTTTTTTTAGCGTAGGCGAGAACAAGTTGCATTTCATTGAGATGATAAACATGATGTCTGCTTTGACCCGCTTCATTTGATTTTTATAGTACTAGCTCAATGAAACAAGAGTCCGCTGATAGACATGTCACTCTATATGGACACATCATCCTGATTCCGAGTCAACCAGTCTTCACTGAAACAAGAGTCTGCTGATAGACATGTCACTCTACATGGACACATCATCCTGATTCCGAGTCAACCAGTCTTCACTGAAACAAGAGTTCGCTGATAGACATGTCACTCTACATGGACACATCATCCTGATTCCGAGTCAACCAGTCTTCACTAAAATAAGAGTTCGTTGGTAGACATGTCGCTTCACTCTACATGGACAAATTATTCTGATTCCGAGCCAACCAGTCTTTGCTCTTACTCCTTAATGCTGTGTGCTTAGCGGAGAAGCAGCAAATACCAATGTTATAGTCTTTGGTTTCACCCAAGGAGGCGGGTACACCACAGATCATCGACCCATTTATCTTTGACTTTAATTAAAACTTTTGAGGTGATCTCATTATTTTTTTCAGAACTGACACGTCTCTCGGATAATACCTTTTCCTTATGCAAATTTACATTATAGGAATATTTGTTTACTTATATTTGTTAAGTAAATAATGAAAACGAAAAAAAAACCACTTTATATTTTCTTTATTAATATATTTTATTGGTCACAAGTTTTTTGTCTCCAATTATCCCTGGGCCGTCATTGTCAATATATGTATATGTAAATTACATGCATCTTCCAGCAGTTTCATTTTGTTGATGTCCAGATCTTTTTGGAGGCCGTTGTGGTCGTGATTGCATGGTAGTTGGATATACAACTAACTATGCAATCAATGCCTATCACCACTACCGTTGTGAGTGCGAATCCCGCTTCTGCGATGTGTACTCGGTACAACATTATATGATACAGTTTGTCAGTGACTTGCGACAGGTCTGTGGTTTTCTCCGGTTTCATCCACCAATAAAACTGGCCGGCACGATATAACTGAAATATTGTTGAAAGTGGTGTTGAACACCACAACCCTAACCCTGAAATAAGAGCCTTGTTTTTTCGCTCTCTCGTAAGAATAGTTTGAAGATACCAAAGGCGTAATCAGAAGCCGTAAATCGAATGACAGACAATACAAGGGCCAAAAGAAAAAAAGACAAAAGGACTCCCGGTATAATTTCGTTGAATTTGCGTGGCTCTATTTACAGCGGAATGTTACTGCTAAGGAAAGTTTGTCCTAGCTTAACCCCGCCACTTTTTATTGAAGTGCTTGTACTGAGTCAGTAAAGTGTGCGGTCGTGTATACATGTGTGTTAGGGGTATCATCAGCTTTGTCTCTTTCTACGAGTTTTCTATCATAATTTGGAAGTGTTCCGACAGTATGGTATTGTTTTACTATTTTCTCCCTTTTTATTGACTCCTGTTTTAGTGTGTATTATTGAATGAATGAATTAATGATTGTTGTTAAACGCCAAGTGAGACATTTTCTGCTATATCATGGCGAGAACAAGCTACATTCGATGAGATGATGATGATGTCAGCTTTGTACTGGACCAACAAGCTTAGTAGGATTTGTATATTGCTAGCTCACTGAAACAACAGTCTGCTGATAGACATGTCCTTCCACTAGAACACATTATCCTGATTCTGAACCAACCAGTCTTAATGCTGTGTGCTTAGCGGAGAATCAACAAATAGTTTATAGTCTTTGGTTAGACCCGACCAAGGCTTGATTTAGAGGACATTAAGTGTGATCATTTCTCATGAAGAGCCAATACATGACAAACAATAGCCAAGTTTATTTCAATAAATAATAAATATATTCAGTAACTCAATATAAAATTGACTGCTGAAAATTTTGGCAATGATCCAATACTGAACTTTTTAACAAAAATAAATTATATTCTTTAATTACCGTATAAATATTGAACCTTATATTTCGTGTCTAGAACACAGGTCCTTGAATAAACAAACAAAATAAATAAATTCCAATATATATTAAAATTAGATCTTCCCCCCTTTTTCTGATAGGTCATGCGAATATTAGAAAATGCATCGCTGGTAACCAACGTCTGATTCGCGCTCCAATACTCTCAGACTCTCCTCTCATTGACTGTGTGGAGAGTATCCGAGTATGATCAGCCGTAGGGGTTATGGTTATGGGCTTAACGCCACTTTCAACAATATTTCAGTTATATCGCGGCGGTCAGTTTTATTGGTAGAGGAAACCAGAGTACCCAGAGAAAACAACCGATCCCCAAGTCACTGACAAACTTTATCACATAATGCTCTATCGGTTACACTTTGTCTGAGAGGGATTCGAACTCACAACGTTAGTTGATCAGCCGTGGGTTAACTACGATGCAGAAAAGGGGGGAGCAATTGAAGATCCAATTTTAATTAGATTAAATAAATATTCATACTCAGTTATGTAGAGATCATACAATCAAACTCATTCATTTCGAATTAACGGAGTATTTTAGTCACATGACTTACGCTACACATCTATGACTCCTATAGCAGACATAAATTCACTCCGAGTTATCCAAAGTGAACAAAACATGAAAGAGTTCAAATACAAATCTTAAAATTAATACTGAACGAACTCAATTTGCTTTTACTTCATAAATTTTGATATACCTTAATTGAATGTTGCCATAGCTCCCTGACCCAAATATGGTTTCTATGGTCGATTCCAACTACATCCGGCCAGTATATTTCATCCTTCTCAGTAATAAGAACGCGTTGAAATTCTCCGTAAATATTGAGCAAATGTAGAGCATTGTTGTTTATATCACAGACAATAATGTTACCGTCTTTATCACATTTCAAATCCCGCGGATCAAATGCCTGATTAAGTGTTCCCTTTGGTGGCCCCTTGTATACGCATTTTACACGTGCATCTTCGTCCAGTATTGTAACGCATTCATTTTCGATATCAGAAACACATATATCCCCATTGATATTTATATCGATATATTCTGGATAGCTGAAGATTCGACCATTGTGGTCACTTTCAATTTCCTTCTTCAATTCTCCGTCACGTGAGAAAACCATCAGACGATTTCTGTGTTCCGTCTTATGGCGTCGTCTGTAGTCTTGAACGGCGCAGACGACAACATCGCCATAATTTGTCACACCAATTCCAGCAGGATGCATATCCATTGATGCAAAAATATCTACCTCACCTTCTTGGTTCAACACTTTTATTACTTTTGCCGTGAAACAGGATACGTAAATATCACCAGTAGCTTTATTTAATATCATGTCGCGGACCTCATTGAAAGCATCTATACTTTTAATGTGTTGGCCTTCGCTATTGTACTTGTGTATTCCAGAAGACATCGCCTCTGCAATCCAACACTGATCGCCGGATGCCGGACATATTGACAATACGTAACTTTCCACGTCAAATTTCTTTATCAATTTGAAATTGGACTTCCATCCTATAACAGTAGTTGGTTTAAAGTCAAATTTTGTTTTTTCGTTTGTCATTCGAGGTGAATTTCCTCTTTGATACACGTTTTCTTTTACAAGTTGGGAAGGACGAGGTAGCCGACGCTCCTGTCGTCTGTTGTTATTTGGAGAAGTCGGCGAACCAAGCGTCAGCGTTTGTAATCTTGGAGAAATGCTGTTTTCTGATTCCCCATTGGTAATGTGGTTGTGATTTTTAGGGCTGTTTGGACTACTAGCGCCGCTGTTAAGTTTTGAAACTATACCAGTTATATGATGTCTAACTGTAGCAGTTGTCCTTAAATGAATTTTGGCACAGTCAAAGCACAGTTTCTGATCACATTCCACACACATAACTTCCGCTTCATTCCCACTACACGTATTGCAAAAAGAGAAATTTCCATTTTGAAATTCTCGAGAAAAACTCAGCCTTGGAATTTCTGGTCGCTCCATATCTACACGCTTTAGATCAGTTTGTGTTATCGATACCACAATATTTGTCAAACAAACGGGACATTTAATTAATTTTTGCGGTAGACCATTTACATACGTCTGTGAGCATTGACAGGCTGGTACATACTCTCCCAACTTCTCGGATTTTCTCGTTAAACGAACGAGACTTTTACTAGATTGGTTCTTTTCAATTGTATTGTGCGAAATTAAATTCTTATCCATTTTTATTAACTATAGATTTATTTATTATGTATAACCTAGGGGTCGCACGTTGTAATCGTAAATTTTAACAAAACATATTTTGGATTTTTGTCAATAGAATTTCGCCATTTTAAAATAAATGTTCGTTGAATAGCATGCTTCTATAATTTTAAACACTGTTATTCTATTATAGATGAAAGGCACGTTGAAAGACTAGGGAGAATTCATTTATCTCGATCCATTTGAGTATAATTTATATTATTTATATTTTAAAATCAATAAAAAGCATTTAACTTTATCACTTAAATATCGGATTGAATCAGGTGTCGAATGCCTTCTAACGTTGTATGGTTCTTCACAATCAAAGTTCTCTAATCTCTCTACCTACGAATTAAAGATAAAAATAAGTATTTAATATCTCATTAACGATCAACAAATTCTAAATATAAACAAGCATAATACGTTAATCCCTGGCCATACTGATCAATGTCATTGTCAATGTTATTACTAATGCAATGTATTATATCTACACAAGGGGAGGGGGCTAGCATACATGTACGTAGAGACAACATATTCTAAATATAAACAAGTATAATACGTTAATCCCTGGCCATACTGATCAATGCAACTGTCAATGTTATTACTAATGCAATGTATTATATCTACACAAGGGGAGGGGGCTAGCATACATGTACGTAGAGACAACATATTCTAAATATAAACAAGTATAATACGTTAATCCCTGGCCATACTGATCAATGCCATTGTCAATGTTATTACTAATGCAATGTATTATATCTACACAAGGGGAGGGGGTTAGCATACATGTACGTAGAGACAACATATTCTAAATATAAACAAGTATAATACGTTAATCCCTGGCCATACTGATCAATGTCATTGTCAATGTTATTACTAATGCAATGTATTATATCTACACAAGGGGAGGGGGCTAGCATACATGTACGTAGAGACAACATATTCTAAATATAAACAAGCATAATACGTTAATCCCTGGCCATACTGATCAATGTCATTGTCAATGTTATTACTAATGCAATGTATTATATCTACACAAGGGGAGGGGGCTAGCATACATGTACCTAGAGACAACATATTCTAAATATAAACAAGCATAATACGTTAATCCCTGGCCATACTGATCAATGTCATTGTCAATGTTATTACTAATGCAATGTATTATATCTACACAAGGGGAGGGGGCTAGCATACATGTACCTAGAGACAACATATTCTAAATATAAACAAGTATAATACGTTAATCCCTGGCCATACTGATCAATGTCATTGTCAATGTTATTACTAATGCAATGTATTATATCTACACAAGGGGAGGGGGCTAGCATACATGTACGTAGAGACAACATATTCTAAATATAAACAAGTATAATACGTTAATCCCTGGCCATACTGATCAATGTCATTGTCAATGTTATTACTAATGCAATGTATTATATCTACACAAGGGGAGGGGGCTAGCATACATGTACGTAGAGACAACATATTCTAAATATAAACAAGCATAATACGTTAATCCCTGGCCATACTGATCAATGCAACTGTCAACTTTAATATTAATATTATATCCACTTGCGGGAGGGGAGGGGACGTCGTGGTCGTGATCGTATGATAGTTGGATTTACAACTACCTATGCAATCAATGTCCATCATCACTGACAGTGTGAGTTCGAATCTCGATTAGGGCGAGGTGTACACCATTATGTGATAAAGTTTGTCAATGACTTGCGATAGGTCGGTGGTTTTCTCTGGGTACCCGCTCCGATTTCCTCCACCAATAAAACTGACTGTCACGATATAACTGAAATATTGTTGAAAGTATCGTTAAACAACATCAAACAAACAAACTAATATTATATCCACATTGCGGGGAATAAGGGTTAGGGAACGGTTAACCTTTAGGGAGGGGGGCTAGGTTGTTTTTTTTTAAATCGGTTTCAAATTTAATAGAAAAAGTATCCTGACATGAAAGATGCAATAATAATAATAATGATAATAATAATAATAATAATAATAATAATAATAATAATCTGATCAATAGAAAAGTGAGTGAGTGATTGCTGTTTAACGCCAATTCAGCAATTTCTCAGCTATATCACGGCGAGAACACAAGTTAATTTTCAATGAGATGATTACGAGATCCGCGTTGTACTAGACCAACACACTGAGTTGGATTTTTATAGTGCTAACTCACTGACACAACAGTCATAGACGGATAGACATGTCGCTCCACTCGGCAGACATGGGGTAATCGTAATTTGTAATCGTAATCGGTTGTAATCGATTACATTTTTCATGTAATCGAATGTAATCGGTAATCGGACATTTTTTAGATTACATGTAATCGTAATGTAATAGATTACATTCATTTTGACCCTGTAATCATGGTTACTTTCTGATTACATTTAGATTACTTTTCATCATTTTGACTTATTTTGTCTTAACTGAAACATATATCTCCTTAGATATTTAATGTATGATTAATGTAAATGAATTTTCTTCATGAAATTTATTAAACAAATAATGTAGATATTATTATATGCTTAATTGCAATCAAAACTATCACAGCTACAACAAATATTAAGTATAAATTATGACTTCAAAGACTTGATATCCAAACAAATAATATCACAATTTCAATTTCTTTAGGGTTTCAAAAATTCAGTGAAAACTGTTTGTCGGCTTGTGTAAAACACAAGCTCTAAAATTCTAAATTATCTGACACAACTTTTAAGATTTCATATATGAATTGCTTCTATGAAAGACTATCACCATGTCCTCATGATTCGCATAAGATAAAGAAATATTTTATATAAACCAAAACATAGGTATCTCATGAAGATTTCTTATACAATTTTAAAAAGAGATTTAAATTTCAATAAAGATATTATATAAAAAGCAAAATGTAAATTATAATTTTCAGAAACATTTATTTATGATGCTCGTACATACATGTATATTACAAATTAACTGATAAATAGCAAGTTGTAATATTTGTAAAATTTTGATTTTTTTTTTAAAGAATATTCTAATGGGGCTTGTATCTGATATTCAGATATATGTGATATTTCTGCTTTTTATTTTGGTGCTGATTTTCGTTTTAATATTGGATTATATGATAATTTTTTCATTACATGTGGGTTACTATATATATATGCAACTTGTAATGGATATTTTATTAAACCTATTTACATAAATTAAGGATTTAGTTTTCATATTTAGACTGAGAAATTATGTGCATTTTTAAGCAAGTTTTTAGAATCAGAATGATTTTTGTTTTTTTATCTTCTGAATTATATATCAAGGACAAACATTCAAATGGTGTGAAATTTAGTAATGACAATGGTGATTGTTACATAATTTGGTGTTATAAATAATACCGTAATTACAAATTTTATCAGGTAATCCCCAATAGACTTTCACAGGATGTTTGAAATTATTTGATATATATTATTAAAATGTGCAAATGTATGTTATAATATTTACCAATAGTATAAGATGGAATTAATATCATGATATTGGTCTTATATAGTAATAAGAGAAGACATATTTTATGAAAAATAGGAAAATGAGAATTGCTGTTTATAATTTACAATGTACTGTTTGTTATTGCATGTAATGATCACATTACAACTGAATTGTAAGTCATAGTTCTGATTAAGAAATACATTAAAAAAAAGAGAGATATTGGACAGATGCACACGAGACAAAATAACATAGAACATTAATATATTGGTTGTCATGACATTAAATGTAGTTAGTAATGTAATCGATTACATTTACAAAGTGATTGTAATTTAATCGATTACATTTGAAAATTGATTTAATCGTAATGTAATGTAATCATGAAAATTGCAAAGTAATTGTAATGTAATCGATTACATTTAAAGGTAATTGACCCCAAGTCTGACCGCACTCGAGGCGAGCACGCTAACCATTACGCCACCGATGCGAATGGTAAAATGTGTAGAAAAATTACTGATTTTTCGTGTCAACAAAATATTAATAAGAAAAGTTTGAAGATACCAAAGGGGTAATCAGAATCCGTCAATCGGTGAAGGACAGACAACACAATGGTCAAAAGAAAAAGGACAAAAGGACAAACAACGATCTATAAAACACTGCACAGGAAACTAAAGATCGAGCAACACGAACCCCACTAAAAACTGGGGTGAACTCTGGTGCTCCGGAAGAGCTAGCAATTCCTGCTACACTGGACTAAGACAGGTGGCACCCGTCATGTTAACCTAGTTATAAACCAGGCCGTAATGCATGAATAAGGAAAGGACCTGGAAGTGCCTACAACAAGTGGTATTTATTCGTGGGCATTTGTGACACAGATATTCCGTAACGGTTAACCAAATTATGATGGCGACTGTGAAACGTTTGAAGTAATGTCTTCAACTTAACCAATAGGAACCATTAATTCAGTAGTTTTCTTGTTAGCAGCAACCCTCTATCAAAAAAAGTCCTGATAGGAGCGACAAGCTCTGAAATATCGGATCAACTGAGAGATATATACTCCATATGGAGGTGCTGCTGGAATGTTACTACATTGTACATATAAATGGAAAGTTCACAATGTGAAAATTGAAATCATCTCTTTTGTCATTAAGTTCTTAACATGAGTCTTGTTTCGTGTGAAAATAATAGCCTGGCTATCCCGCCATGCCCATTAGGGCCAGTCAAATAGACCAAACCTAGTCGAGCCGTTAACATGAACAAAAACAAATATTGACAATTAGGGTACAAAACAGCCCTACAAGTGTAAGTGCAAATGAGGATATTGACGGTTACCTTAAAGGAACATAGTAGGGAGCATAGTGGAACAGAGAGGCGGGATGCACGGGGGAGGGGGTATTCCAGCCCACGTAATATCATGCATGGCACCCTATGGGACACCTGTTGTCTGAGGTCCACCGATACTTTTTTTAATTAAATTTTGCCAGATAAAGACACGATGATGATACCAAATTATATAAAGGTAAATTTAAGAAGAGTTTGAAGATACCAAAGGGAGGTAATCAGAATCCGTAAATCGGAGGACAGACAACACAATGACCAAAAGAAAAAGTACAAAAGGACAAACAACGATCTACACAACATACATATAAAACTAAGTCATGCATTTAGGAAATACAATAGTTTATTTATAGCCTTACGTGTTGCAGGCTATTAATTTCTGCTGAGGCAAAACGATTTCTCTCATTAAGACGTTTAATTTTGTTGAGTTATTTAATTTCTATTCACCCATACAACATACACGCGTCACTATCTCACTACGATCATATATCCTTTCTTACTTGAATACTTGAATAAATTATATATTGAGACGTATTCTTTCTTTTATTCTTTAAAATGTGTTTTTGAAATACATAAATCACAGGAACTCGGTTAATGGACATATTTTTTTTTAAATTATTTTACGTGTTGTGGATAGTATATTGCACATTGACTGTAAACATGAAAATCTAGGTGCTAACGATAATGATTTAATAAAAACAGACAATAAATAGGAAAAACACTTTAAATAATTTAAAAAAATAATTTAAAAAAATATATCCATTAACCGAGTCCTTATGACATAAATCACAGTATTGTCAATTAGTTAAAAATAATCACTGGTTCACGTATGCCTACATTTTCGTAGTGTATAGAGGGACTTAATATAAAACAAATACATGTACATTATATTTTGTTGTTGTAAGTGTTATTTCTATTTATCATTCCTTTCAGCAATTTCTCGCCCCTAGCTGCGGAACTCTAGCTCTTGATGGGTTTTTTTTCTTCCGTAGCTTTTGGTGATCTTTTTTTTTATGCCATAGCTCTTAACGATCTTTTTTACCGTAACTATTAATGGACTTTGTTTTTACCGTAGGTGGTCCAAAATTAAAAATAAACTGACCGGCGAGACCCCAGACAATAGGCATCTTTTTTTTCTTTTTTTTTTACAACAGTATGCGACAATGGATAACTCATCTTTAATACCATATTATAATACACAAAGAGAACTAAAAGTACTTACATTTGGAGAAATAATGTATTATCAATCCAATAACTTAACAACACGTGCTAGGTCTATGTCCCAGTTTTCTTTTTTTTTTATACTCGGGTCTGTTTGATTGGTTACCTTTAATGGTATTCCATTGTTGCATACTGCTTTATTGCTACATTTTTGTTTCATGTCTTCATGTGAAAATTTTAGAGAAATAATGTAATAATAATGCTTATCATATTGTATCATAGTGTATGTATATGGAGAAGACAATACTAAGTTGAAAAACTTGTGTCTGATGCTTTTGTGATTATTTAGACAATACAATATGTTTAAATAAAAAAAAAAGGCATTGTGTCTGGAAACCTTTTTAGATATTTAATTGATCAACCTTTAACGATACCTTGCATTCTCAACTGAAGTGTCGACACTGAACTTTAAATAATGTATTATTTGGTGCATGTAGTATATTAAGTTCGATCTTTGAGGTAAATTTTATAAGTGGCCCATTAGATAACATTACATTAAAAAAAGGTCGCACCTGTTATGATTAACGGTGGTTATAAAACTACTAAGCGCCAAAAATTAGAACCATATTAATATATGTATGTTTCAATACAATCGATAAGCATACAAGATAAGCGCCAAGTGCCAATTGAAATTTGGTTTATGCAAACTTCTGTATATCAACAAGGGGTTTATACACGTTACCGAATCAATATAAGACAGCAACGTACTCGATCACTTTAAGCATTTGTCAAGGGATTTTTCATTTTCAAAAGCAATATAAACATCAAAAGAAGATTTCTAACGGTGTTCCAATGTTTATGTTGATAATCAAAATAAATTTGAGAAAATCACTTAAACTTTTAAAATTATTACATAGATAAACATTTTCATTAAATTGAACTTGTTTTGTAAGAACTGTTTAAATATTTATGGTTCGGTTGTGATTCGTTCTCTACACCAGATAATTAAATATACATTTAAAATTTGAACAAGATGAAATGTAAATATTGATTACTGAACCATTTGTTGTGACATATTCTAATGAAATTGATCATTGTACAATGAGTTCAAGGACTGTATGCGAAGTCATACCCTCTGTGTTGTGACCGATATTAAAATTAAAACATCCATGTTTCTTTAGCTGTTTTTTTCAATTAGTCCATGGTTTATCGGAAAGACGGTGACCAATGCAAATTTGGTCCATGGCTTATGAGACAGACAAAAATCAATGAACATCTACTTGAACATGGCTTATCGGAAAGACAGCAACCTATGAAAGTCTCATCAATAGGCTATGGGACAGACAGGAACCAATCAAAATCTAGTCAATGGCTTATGGGACATACATTAACCAATGAAAATCTAGTCCATTGCTTATGAGACAGACAAAGCCAATGAAAATCTACTTCATGGCATAACGGACAGAAACCTATGAAAGCCTAATTAATAGGTTTTGGGACAGACAGTAACCAATGAAAATCGAGTTAATGGGTTATGGGGCAGACAGTAACCAATGAAAATCTAGCTAATGGCTTATGGTACAAACACAAGATATGGCAGGACTGGACAGTTTAATGGGACCCAATACTACCTTCTTGATAGCTACATCTCAATATATACGCACTAGACAAAAAATAAACATATCATTCCTACGTTGGTGTTGGTTCGAGAAATAAACGATGCCGTATACAGAAAGTAAATTATAGAACTTCAAAAATGTGTAAAAAAAAAACCATCACAAAATTAAATTAGAAAAAGAAAGTGCAATGAAACTAAAAAAAAAAGCCCAATTGACAGATATGCTTTTTCCATTAAAAGTGATACAGGTCTTCATCAATCGGCCAACCTCGGGTGAGTCCGCTTCGCTTCCTCAATACCTCGGCTGTAATACGGTAGTTGATATGCGTCTACGCGTCACATTTCTTCGCCGGAAGATCGTATCACTTCAATCAAACATTGCGCACCGCGAATAAGTTCTAAAATGGCGACAATAGATGAGTGTATAGAGTTTGCTTTGAAACATATTGGTCTTTGATGAAGGTACGGAATCAGCCGACATTGCGACGAATGAAAATATATTATTATTGGACGAATATTCGAAAGTGAAATTATTTTAATACCTCCTTCATTGAAGATTTCCGAAAGTAGTACCAATGGGAGCTATCGTAATACGGACGAGATATGATGAAGGTACGGAATCAACCGAAGTTGCGACGAGTGACGGACGAGGTCTGATGAAGGTACGGAATCCGCCGAAGTTGCGACGAGTGAGGTCTCCGTCAATCGGCAAACCTCGGGTGAGTCCGATTCTCTCCCTCAATACCTCGACTGTAATACGGTATTTGATATGTGTCTACGCGTCACATTTCTTCGCCGGAAGACCGTATCACTTCAATCAAACATTGCGCAGCGCGAATAAGTTCTAAAATGGCGTCAATAAATGAGTTTGCTTTGAAAAATATTGGTCTTTGCTGAAGGTACGGAATCAGCCAACATTGCGACGAATGAAAAAATATTATTATTGAACGAATATTCGAAAGTGAAATTATTTTAATACCTCCTTCATTGAAGATTTCCGAAAGTAGTTCCAATGGGAGCTATCGTAATACGGACGAGGTATGATGAAGGTACGGAATCAGCCGAAGTTGCGACGAGTGAGGTCTCCATTTGACCTCGCTTGTAAAATATTTTTGACAATCGATTACATTGTAATCATACTTTTTTTTCATAAAAAATACTTTTTACAAAATAATATTTTTGGAAATTTTGCCTAGCACCAGGACAATAACGACGACTCTGAACACAGTTGTTACTAGTTGTTCTGTAGATATAGAGAGCGTTGCTCTCTTCATAAAGACGTCGCGCAAGGTGTTGCGTTTTTAACGAATTTCAGAATAATTTGTAATCATAATAAAAATATACGGGAAACTCGTAAATTAACTACTTTTTATAAAATTCATAATAAATTATGCCCTCCTTATTTATTTAACTGTTTACCTCCAATTACATCAGATCTAAATAGTTATAACCTTAGAAATAATCAGAATTATGTTCCACCCAGATGCAGACTGAGAACATCAGCAAGCTCATTTATTCCATCTACCGTTTCGCTTTGGAACAATCTAGACATATCAATAAGAAATTCTCCTACATTATCTTCGCTTAAATACAGAGTGAAAGCTGATATTTATATAACCCCAAAGTATTATAATGAAGGCCCACGGAAACTAAGTATATTACATACTAGACTTAGACACCAATGCAGCTCACTCAATGCCGATCTGTCAAAAATACATATAATAGATAATTTTAAATGTAATTGCGGTGCTTCTTTTGAAGATGCTATACATTATTTTCTAGAATGTCCTTTATACCTGAACGAAAGAAGAACACTTCTGAGTAATTGCGACGATATCAATATCAATATTGAAACTTTGCTCTTTGGGAACGATAAGTATAGTTATGACGTCAACTCCAAAATATTTGGAAAAGTTCGAACTTTTATAAATCAATCAAAAAGATTTTAGGGCTAATGTCAGCAATTTTTCACTTTTTCACTTTTTCACTTTTTCACTTGTACTTCTTACTTTCTTCTAGTGTCAAAATTTTAAATGTCTATTGTCTGTGTTTTGTTTTGCTGTCATTAATTCATGTGTATAATTTGTAAGGAGAGGACTTCATATACGTTTGTATAACTTGCTGTCCAATCCTATTGTTTATGTACAATAAAATATTATTAAACTAAAAATATACAGTACCCCTGCCTGTAAATATCTACAATTTATATATCATGATATTCGCTAATTAAATAAAGTATAATTAAGATTTATGAATATTAAACAGTCATACACGTATTTTAAGTGCCTGTCACGCGTACCATTTTACAACCTTTACTCCTATATCTGTGCAACAAAAGTATAGAACCCGTCGTCGGATTTTCGTGAAATTTTGTACAACACTTTCATATGACGGCATAATAGAAGGGTCGACGTCATTTTAGATTTGGACGCCAACTACGCCATGTCCGATAAAAAAATCTACAATGTAAAATTCTGTCACAATTGATGTACTATGAGTGACAAAGTGGAAACAGATGACAAATAAGTGATCATTTAATCCGTCTTGACGTTAAATATCGAAATTCACGCGTATGAAAAATACCGTATCTGATAATGAAAAAATAAATAAAATGACTGAAATACGTCTTTTTTGTCATATATCATGATATTACAATGACTTTTGATTTTCACAAGAAATAGGAAAACTGCATACAAAAATGTCCGTTATACAGAAATGTCCAATGTTACATTTTTCAACCAGAAACGTCATCCAATGTCTTCGCATGGTAGAATTAAATCCGACATAGCATGTTGAATTGTTCACGTACAAACAAAAGAAAATCATTCTCAAAATACGTTTTTGATCTACATTGTATAGTTGAAATTTCTTTGGAATTGACTGAGAAAAGAAAAAATTACAACGAAAAATGCTTGTCCCATACAAATGTCTAAACAATACGTTTATAACGTTCTTTTACCGTTACGTTTGGTAACGCAACACCTTGCGCGACGTCAAAAGACAACGATAAAAGTTTGGTTAAATCTTGAAACAGAACAAAAACAAAAAAACATAGCATTAGATGGCAGAAATTAAAGTACCGAGGACAAGCAATCTCATGGGCATATTACATGTATAAAAGAAGGCAAATTATGTTAGAATATTTTTGCAAAAGGTGCATGGGGCATCCGACGACTATGAAGCTCACTGGCTCGTTTGCAAAAAAAAAAGAATTTTTATAATATCTCTGGGCTTTGTCAACACATCATACCATTTGTATCATTTGTTTACCCTTTATTTTGTTGGTAGATGGGGGGAAATGATTGAAATCTCTGTTACTTACATAAATAGGTGATTGTGACGAAATCCCCTACTGTAAAATTTCAAAAAGTTCTACATTTCTCGAAAACTTCAGTTAATAACAAAAATCAATATCTTAATCTAGGCCATACTCTCAAGTATTGTGTTGTCTTTCATTTTTCTCCCGTTTTCTGTTAATCTTCTGAGTGAACAATATTTTCGCAAAGAAAGTTATTCTCATCAAGAACTGATTGTCCGAAAACACTCCAGAGCAATGAACCACCCCTTTATAAATAAAACAGCGAACACTGATAATTCGGGTGGATCGAAATAGTGTATTTCATTTAAACGAACAATCTGTTACACAAATGAAGCCATTCGGATAAGATGGCGATCGAGTGATCCAGTGATACTTCCGGTATATGTCAGTTCATACTCAGCATCCGTCTCAAATCTAGTGTTATCCTCACACAAAATGGCTGCCGATTCCGAAAGCTTTCGGTGTACTCTGGTTCTATATTTTAATAATATCAAATGGTGTGCATGTTTTAATAATCCCGAATAAAAGTGGATTGGCTTTTAAGCTCATTAAGGATAAATATTTCATAAATTATATTTAGCACATATTTTAATTTTTACCATGATCTGAATTATACAAGCTATTCAAGTATGTAATTGAAATCTGGGCTTAATGTTTTTGACATTCATCTCGTTCGCTACGATTACTTTTACGCAAATTTATTTACTTAAGATAGAGAAGAAAGTGTAAAAACAGACACCATCCCATGGTAAACGAACATAAATGCAATTAAAGTGACATGGTCACGATGAAAGAGAACTTTAAAAGATGTCATGACATTATCCATTTTAATTGAATTTTTCTATTTTAGTAAACCCTCCTGGGAGATATATGAATCAATTAACTTTCAGCATTTAATGAATTTGAATTAAATTATAGACCTAATATATAAAATATTATGCAAGATATATGGCCATAAAAATACCTATGATTGATTGGAGTCCCCAAAGCGATAGATATATCTACTAGTACTGTTATTACCGTTGCATAAGGAGCACCCCTTCTTGGCCTTGAGAATCTCAAGAAAAAAGCTAGTTCGTGTCTATAATGCGCGTAGACTTTTGAAAAAAAAAATCGTCGTCGGAAATGTAAGAATTAAATGTCAACCGTATATATTTTTCAGTTATTTGAGCATTTTTCATTTGCTGGGAGAATTCAAGAACCATTTATCTCTTTTCATCTTCAGACTACAGTCCTTATTTTTGAAATTTGTGAAACAATTATATTTTCTTATTTGGTCGTTTTACGAGTTTGGGTCGTAGATCTTAGAAGTATACATGTCATTAACCTAAAGAGGCATATTTATTGCTAATGCAGTTAGTCATGTAACGCCTTTCCTGATTGGACAACGTCAAATACCTGCCGTCATTCATTACACGTCGCCAATAAACTCAATTTACAACCATCAATTCAGCAATTGATGTCGATAAATCTTCAAATACAAAACAGTTATCTCCTAATTTAGAAATTTAAAAATACGAAAAAAAAAGATATCGCCATTACAACTCCTGATTAACGACAAAGTTTGAACGCACCGAACCTACAGCGACAAAACACACTCAATGATTCTTAGACATGCTAATACATAGAACTTTTACTACAGGGCTGTCCGATTCTTAGGAATATTAGCACTATCTCGATCTAAGATGCATATGCATTTAATAAGGGACTGTTAAATTCCTAAAAAAAACATCAGAGAGAACTTTGTCAGCAAATAAATATGACATATTTTCTCTGCTGTGTTGTATAACTCTTGGAAAGTTTATACATAAATCCGATAGTTGCGCAGGGCGTCTAAAATACATGTACACAACTCGCATTTTGGACGGAAAATAAATGAGTGCTCGAAAGACAACTTGCATTAGTTTCTAATGAACAATAGCTTGCTATTAATGATTAAATATTTGACTGTCCATTCTTAGGAAGACATTCAGTCATAATATCAAAATTGAAAACCAATACATTCGCTTCATGCACATATGAATGAGGATCGAAAAAGAAAACGATACACAATTTACTATTTAAGTAACATTTGGTCCAAAAAGAATCATGAAATTTCAAAGAACAGATCGTTCAAAAGAATATGTCAATAATAGATAAATATCTCCTTTTGAAGATAATCAGTTTATACATAAAATCAAGGATTTATATAGCATATAAATCCTTGATAAAATCGAATACATACAAAAACAAAATATAACTTTATACCACCCACGATTCCAAAACTGTATTTGTTCAATTTTTAGATAAAATGAATGAAGTGGTAAATGTATTTATTTATCATTACCTTTCAAAACAACCGGGCTTACCCCAGTATTCTCATTCGTTGTATTACAAGTACACAATCGGCTTCCTTTTGCATGCAAATCAGTTATATGTGAGGGGTTGGATATTGGGGTTATGGTGTTTAACGCTACTTTCTACAATATTTCAGGAGGAAACCGGAGAAAATCGCCAATCTGTCGCAAGTCACTGACAAACTTTATCACATAATGTTGTATCGGAATAAGAACTAGCCACCTTAGTGTTGATAGGCACTGATTGCATAGGCAGTTGTAAATCCAACTAGTTATACGGAATGTGAGACCTGCCATTTTACTCGCAAATGGAAAATACCCAGATGATCGCATCATTTCATCGGAGATTTGGGCCCATAAAACTAATTTAACCCGTCCATTTTATTGTAGTGTTTATATCAAGCCAGGAAAGGGAACGAACATGTATAAGAATAAGAATAAGAATACTTTATTGACCAATTAAGGATCCACAAGGGGCATAGCAATTACAATGATTGACAATATGGAATACATACATACAATGTACATAATAACAACAAAGAAATATTGATAATGTCATATAATTATATAAGCCACAGTTTTATTTCCAGTAAAATAAACTTTTAACAACAACTGTGTCAGTAGACCAGAGATGTGCAATCAATAATGATATTATTAATAAATAGGGGGTGGGGGGGTATATATATATCATATATACACTATAAGAATAAGTATTTAAGAATTTTATTATCCAATAGAGGGCCCACAAGGGGCAAAGTCATTACAGTGATTCATAAACGATAACATTAAAAAAGAAAAATATAAATATTATACGTTACAATGAACAGAATTGCCCATAACATATACTAAATACTTATACTAATAATAATTATAATAATAATTAAGTGCCGTCGACTATGACATTGCTGGCCACATCAGACATCAATGGTTAATTTACATGTAGTGTAGTGTTCAAGTCCTCCCCGTGTCCTATGCACCCGGACAAGTACTGTACGGTAGTTATACAAATGCAGAGGAAACCAAGGGCCGGTGCAAATAGGACTATAACATATTCGCACACATACTATATTTAACCTTTACCAACAATACAGGCACCGCATGGCTGTCTCCTCCGTGACCAATGCACAAGGACAAGTATCAGTTATCCAAAATGCAGTGGTCACCAGAGGCAGGTGCTAAAGGGACCTTTGACCAAGCTGACCATAGTACATGTATATATACGTATATGTTTATTATCATGTGGGTATCGATTTGATCTCTTTTTTAACGATTTACCCATTTAATTTTAGAACTGTTTTGACAGTGTTGCATTTTTTTTTCATTTGATCACTAAAATATAGGATCATTACTACTTAATGCAGTGTGACCGAAGGACAATTCTTACCCATCTGGAGCACATGAGTTCACTTCCAGCTTTTTGCTTGGGATTTTTAAATTGATGGGTAGTGTTTTTGTCATTTTATCTTTTGGTCCATGCATTTCCTGTTCTTCGATGTACGGCTTTTGGTTACATTTTATTTTGTAAGCCTATCTTCAAACTTTCTTACATTGATTGTAAATTGCTGAAGAAGGACGCAAAAAAAAAGTAATAACAATGAATAAATAAATCAATAAAATCAAAGATGAAATATTTAACATACCTGTCACAATTTTCCTCTCATGAATCCCTTCTGCAGCATTAATTGCTATTAGACTTTTATATTTCTATATTTCACTCACTACAAGATCGTTTCCAAGAGGAACTGGATAATTTAGAATTCCTGCCAAACGTTATATGATATACCAATTCTACGCTAAAGAAATTTTATTACAACTCTTAATATCCATAACCAAAAATTGTTTCAATTGTATTTAAATAATAGAAAAGAATTGATTGAGATCGTGGCTATTGTTCTCTAAGCCTATTGTTATTACTAGGTGCAATTTAAGCCAAGGTGTAATACACAATATGCACCACAGATTAAACGCCTGTTTTAAAGAAGGTAATAGAGTGTTTAAGAGATCAGGTTATATTATTTCATTGTACATTGTTCAGCAGTTTGAACAAAAAATTTATCTGGTCGAATATTTTGAATTAGTAAATGAAATCTATATATATTGAATATTTAATGTTTCTTGTTTTTATAATTTAAAAAACAAACAAAGAAGAAAACATTTCATGACTTTTCAATATGATATTTTTGTTTGTTATCTTATATCAGCCACTGGTCATCAACCATAAACAGATTTATTTGTGCTTATACAGAAATGTAGTTTGAATAGAAGGATTTTTTGCAATCAAATTCCAATATTTCGTGCCTGTTTTCATTGCGCGGAATCAGTGTCAGATATTCGGGTTAAGGGGTTGGGGTTGTGGTGTTTAACGCCACTGACAAACTTTATCACATAATGTTGTATCGAGTACACCTCGCCATGAGCGGGATTCGAATTCTCAACTTTCAATATTACCTGCCTGTTTCAAAGCGCTGGAATCAGTGTCAAATATTCGAATTCAGCCCAGACTAACATAATTTTGTATAAACATAATTCGAATTTAGCATAGATCTATATCAAATAATTTCTTTATATTGCGGCAGGTTTGTGGTTTCCTCCGGGTACACCAATGAAGCTGACCACCACTGTATAACTTAAATATTGTTGAAAGTGGCGTTAAACACAATAAGGGTAATCCTTTATAAGCCAAATTAGTTTAGTATATACTAAATTAGAATTAGCATATGCAAAATGGGCTGAAATACATATCTGGTACACTAAATGTAATAGAGGGATCTCAGTCAGTTAGCTGCGGAACCGTATCATTGTGGCCATATATAAGAGCTACGGTTCCACAGCTACTCAGTCAATGTGATTTACTGTCACTGTGGATATCACTGCTGGTGAAATGCTGCTCTCTGAGGGTATCACCGCCCCAGTAATCCGACATTATGCAGCATGACAAGAAATAATGTGTTGCTATGTAAGAACTTTAATGACATTAAAAAGGAGTAATTGTTATAATACCCATGCAGCGGCGTAGAAATGGACTCGAAAGTGTGTGTGTGTGTGGGATGGGTTTAGTAGTTGACTGGTCAGTGTAGGGGAAACTATTAGGTGGGGACCGGAAAGTGGTGGGACAAGTTTTATGACCCGACAGAAGGGGGTGGGGCAAGTTTTTAAAACTGCCATGCCGAGCACAAAAAAAAGAAGAAGAAAAGAAGAAATTCATTTTGGTTTCAAAGCATACTCGTACACCCCTTATTTAGCTGGACTATATAACATTTTCTGCGTCCATGCTGGAAATTCAGCCTTTTCTTAAATTTATGTCAAAAAAGTGTGTGGGAAAAGAAAAGGTATACATACAAACTGATAGTATTTCACATATATCAAAATGGCCATTCTGGAACATAATTTAGGAAAGGAACCAATTATGCTTTGTACTTTTTTATGAAAAGAAAGTTTACACAGTGATGGTTAACAATTGATGTTTTTATAACAAATGGACGCGTCTATATAAATATTATTATTCCATTTCACACCGTTTTTCTTATATTCATTTCTTTAAGAACAAAAATTTACTTTTCATTTCGAAGAGAGTCGTGTGTTGTGTTTTATATAACAAGAGTATTTGAGTGTCAAGTACTTCTGGGTACTTTGTTTAGATTGTACTTTTATCACACATGTTTAACGCTCTTTAACAGAATAAATATAATTTGTTCAACTGTGGTCTATTTATTTTCTACAGAGTTAAATTTATCCAACAATCATTCATTTACAGAGAATTGATATGAAAAAGAAGTTTAAGCAGTGATGGTCATCAATTGCACCAGAAAACAGAGAAGTGGTATGCTTGAATATATTTTCCTATCACTCTAATCCTTTGTAGAAAACGGAATATATAAGTTACTTGATAGAACCCCCCTTTTTTCCTTTGGAAAGATGGTCATGTTCCGAAATATATCTTTTATACACCAGAAGGATCTGGATAATTCGATTATTCTAACAACTTTCGACAACATAGCTGTTCCCTAGTTTTTTGTCTACCAAGCCGAATTATTGTCCTGTAAAAGTAATCACTGATTGAGCGAGTGGTTGTTGTTTAACGCCAATTCAGCAATTTTTCAGCTATAATATCATGGTGAGAACAAGTTAATTTTCAATGAGATAATGATGTCCGCTTTGTACTAGACCAATACGCTGAGTTGGATTTTTATAGTGCTAGTTCACTGAAACAACAGTCCGCGGGTAGACATGTCGCTCCACTCGGACACGTTATTCTGATTCCGAGCTAATCAGTCTTTGCTCTTTCTCCTTAATGCTGCGTGCGGAGAAGCAACAAATACCAATTTTATAGTCTTTGGCACTCTGATTGAAAAGTGCAGGAACACATCCTCATGAAATAGGAAAAAAAAAAAAGTCGGAAACGGTAAGGACTACAGAAATGCTGGAAACAGACAGGATTTTTTCTTAGGAATTCAATGAACAAATCGGATTTCAAATATAGAAAAAGGAATTGTTTTGGGCATTTATTCCTGTTAGTCCCCTTTGTATCTCGGATACCATATGTTTGAAAGAAAAAAAAAGCAAGCAGGAAATTTCATAAGAAACCCAAAGAAAAATAACTATCACAATCTGACTTAAAATAAAAAGGAAGAAATTGTCCCTTATATCTCAGAATCAGTAAGATCTACCAACAGATATGTTGGAATAACACAGATAGGCATATTTCTGAGGAATTCAATGAACAAAAAAGCATACAAATCGAGCTTTTAATATATATGCTTCATCATTTTAGGAATTGGCCCCTTTCACTCTTTTTTTTTTGTTGTCTCGGAAACCATACATGCTAGGTCAAATCTGTTTGAAAAACACAGGCGGGAATTTTCATAAGAAATATATAGAAAAAAGTACTATATCAAAATCGAACTTACAATAAAAATTCAAAATATTGGGCGTTTGTCCCATTTCGACCCTCTTATATCTTGAAAACGATAAGAACTTAAAATCTGTTGGAATACTACATAAAGAAAACTTTATAAGAAAAAATCATTAAAATTGGAAATATAGAAAACACAGTTTTCAGCACCTTGTACAGGGTCCATTCCGATTGGAACAAAACACAAACGTTGTAGTAGACCATTGAATGAACTTTTGGTTTCAATTAGCCCAGCAGTTTTGGAGATCATAATGTGAAAAGTACAGACGCCGACGACGGACACAAAGTTATGACAATACCTCTCATGGGCCTTTGGATCTTTTTTTGGAACCACTGGCCCGATTTGAAACATTTTTTTTGTGGGGGAAAAAGTCAAAACGGAGACCATGGTGGCCATCTTAGATGTCGAATCAACCCACACCTCCCCACGCACTTTCAAAATTGTATCCGATGGTCCCGCCAACCAACATAAATACATACATACAAAGCGAGATAACTCTGATTTCACGAATCCATCTATTCTATTATAATAAAATGAAACTAAGTCAATCAAAACGTAAAGACACTCGTGAATGATTGTTGTTGAACGTCAAGTGTTAGTAAACATATGCAAGAGTTATCTTTCTTTGTTCAAGGTCAATCCTTCAGATATCGATGCATTCGTCACACGTGATGATGCAGTTGAATTCCGTTTTTTTCCCCCCAATAGATGAAGCATAAGATCCCCATGACGAACATTTCTGGAAAGTATGGTTACTTAATTAGCACAGTTTTTGTGGTAAAGAAGCTACAACTGTCCAGGCCAATCAGAAACGTTGTAGGCCATATTGCATTTCGAATCGCTCCAATTAAAGTTAAGTAGATGTGGATAAAAAAAAAGTAAAACATTTCTCGATCGACCGAGTTGGATTTTGAATCGATCTGAAAAACAGCAACACTTCTTACTTAAGGACCTCTAGAGAATAATTTCTGGATATTTCACATACATTAGCGCTGGAGAAGGTCGAAAATGTCTCCGACAGTACTGTCAAAGAAAGGGTAGGGCAGCCATCTTGGATTTCTAATCACACCAAAAAGATACACTTCTTCATGAACCATAGAGGAACATTTGTGCCAAGTTTCGTTAGTGGGAATAGTGGGGCAGAAGAAGTAGAATATGTGAAGTTTACAACATGCGGACGGACGGACAGACATTTTCCTATCCAAAAAAGCTCAGGTGAACTTTAAAAGATACATCTAGGGCATGAACTTGCAACGAGTCTCAACAGTTGCATTAAATAATACTCTCCGTCTGACATCCAATTGTTCATTTCCACAGCTATTGTTCCAGAATGCATTTCCAACAAATAATATGCCCGAGGGTCCTTTAGCACGTTTATAAAAGTTGGAATTCAGTTAAGTTATTGCACTTCACAGTTATTGTTCTATTGGTTCCAGAAATGTACTGTTTCTATGTACTTTTCTTATAAATAATAGGAGTCTTCCAGGAAGCAATAACTGCTTACCCTTCTGAAGCACCCGAGTTCACCCCCGGTTTTTAGTGGGCCTCAATTTTTAGTTTCGTCTTTTGGCCATTGCATTGCCTGTCCTTTGATCTACGACTTCTGCATCTTCAAACCTTTCTTAGAAAAGTTGAAATTGGAATATTTTCAAATTGAAATTGTACCTTGGCCAAGAATGTTACCAATTTTCAATGTAAGGTAGTAGGCCTGGGGTATGGGAGATAACTCTATTTTCGGTGTCTTTTCAAATATATGATCATCTGTGCGTTTAAAAATTCCCCCTCAATTCCAAGCTTCTAGGTAACAAAGATTGTTTACATTGGATATGGCCAGTTAAAAAAATGACTCCTTTTCCTTTTACCTTTCCATAGCTGTGCTCCTTGCAGGGCTCACCAAACCAGGGCGAAGTCGCTCTCCCTCGACTACAAAGCGAAATTAAAGTCGCCTTGTTTCTTTTTGCAGGTCACTCTTTTCTTGCAAATAATCTTCGTTTTATGGTAAAGCTGATTGTCAAAACAATTGTAATCAATGGGAAGATACATAACAATAAGAGGAAAAGGTTTTATTCAAGCAAGAAAGAAGGTTTAATTTGTTGATACAAAAGTATCACGGCAAACTTCTGCAAATTTGTACTGACGAAATTCCAGGTGAATAAAAAATTGTAATATCTCTGATCCTCTCTTATATTAAATCCCAAATCTTAAAATATACAAACAGACGCTTCCTTTACCAAATTGGCCATTGAATTGTGTTATATTCTAAGTATTTTCACAAAACTTGAGTTATTTGTAGCTTTCTAAAAGCTAAACAATCAACATGTCTAAGTTTTAAACACGGCGATCATGGGGGCGTAAGAAATCGGGGGATGGAAACGAACATTTAGATGTCATTGACAGATTTCAAGGCAAAAATGAATAAATCTAAAATCAATAAATATAAGATCAATAATAATAATAAAACAAATACAAAACATGAATTTAATGTTAAATATGAAAGATATAAACAAGATATTAGCAAAGATAGAAAGCTATGTTTGGGAAAAAAATTGTAATATCTCTGATCCTCTCTTATACCGCTCATCCCCTCCCCCCCCCCCCCCCCCCCCCCCCCCTTCTTCTAAGACAACTAAAGAATAACCAGAATCAAACAAATACAACTGGAGCACAGAATTTGAAGGAATTTAACAATACAGCTGGGTGGCTGTCTGTGTTTTTTGTGTTTTTTTTTGTAATGAATTAATCAAGTAGAGTCACCCTCAAACCACCCCTCCCCCTCCCCAACCGACTTGAAAATAAAAAAGACAAATCCAGTCATTTGGTAATTTGGACATCCACTTTGTCAATTATAAGAATTGAAAAGCTTTTTGTTATTGGTAACTAGTTATTTTTTATCTCATAAACAAAGAAACTAGTAAAGGATGGGTGTGTGATAACTTTCCTCGACAATTTCATTTTTTTCTGGGTACCTTCCATGAAAAACATAAATTTAAATATTTTAAAAATCTGACGGTAAAAGTTTGTAAAATTTGGTGCAATGATGTCTATATGTCTATTCTTCAGTGTGACATTTTTTGGTGGAAATTAATTGACAGGAATTTTTTTAATCCGATTTTTAATACCAAAGTGATCCTCAGGGCATCCCCCTTTTTTTGCAGTTTCCACTGTTTTGCACGTGATTATCTCCAAACAGGATATTCAGATATGCTAGATATTTCATATTTATTCAACAACAACACTCTCAAGTGTATTAAAGCCAAAATATTCCCTTTCAATCAGAAATAAATGTGCATATCTATTAGAATCTTCCGAAACTAGTATTACCATCTGGCGTCAAGAATACCCCCAAAATTGCTATATTTAGGATGTGCTATGGAGAAAACTGCACGGTGAAATTTTTTGAAACTTTGGCAGATAATGTATTTAGACATAACTATTCAATGATGCAAATTTAAAAAAAAATTGAATGATGGGAAAATTTTAGGGTAACCCAGGTCTACCACCTTAAGCCAACTTACTAGGAAGAAATGTGACTTTAGTACGTTTTAAATACAATATATTATATTTATAGTTATGGTGGTATTGTCAACATAATTGTGAAAGGCGACCATCCCTACCAGGTTTGTTTCAAGTTGGTTCAATGATTTCCGAGGGAGTAATTGTTCCAACGCCAAATGTTCACCTATACACAAAGAAAAAAGTTAAGCACCTCCTAATATATTAAAACATAATAAGCTACACTAAGTTTAGATTCTAATATTTATATTGATTATAGCAAGAACAATGTTCAATTAAAAAGATGTGCTCACACAGGTGTGACCATTATGTCTAATATCGACAAGTCATGCACGTGAACCATGCCTCTCACGCATTACTCAAAATTCAGTATGTTCACGCTTCGAATTTGGGTATTTAAGTCTGGTGTTTTAAATTTTGTATTCATTCTCAGTAAGCATGGTACGAAGGCGAATATTAGAAGCACAAAGATGGCAAATAATCGGCATGCATACAACAGGGATGTCCTTCAAAGCTATTGGACATCAGATGGGCTACCACTATACTGTAGTCAGCCGACTGGTGAGAAAACACACACAAACCAACAATGTGAAAGACTTGCCAAGATCCGGCAGACCACGTGTAACATCTGATCGTGACGACGGGGCATTGCAGCGTTAGGTTAGACGGATGCCATTAGCAACCAGTCCCGTACTCAAAATAACACTGGCTGCCCAATAGACGTCTGTCAACAAGAACAGTTAGAAACCGTCGGAAATCAGCGGAACTCAAGTCAAGGAGTCATTAAACGTCCACTGTTGGCAGACCGACATCGACGAACACGTTTGGCATGGTGTTTAGCACGACGTGGTTGGAATTTAAGGACATGGCGCAAGATCCATTGGTCAGACGAGAGCCGGTTTCTGCTTCATGTAACCGACGGCCGGACGAGGGTTTGCAGACACAAAAATACAGCCTATACCCTAAGGAACATCCAGCCAACTGTCCCTTACGGTGGAGGCTCAGTAATGGTTTTACCTGTTTCCGAGGTGTGGAATATGGGCTATTCAGCCCCTTGGACCCTTCTTAATAATTTGTTTTCATCTCCCGGTTGGTAGATGTCTGGTGAAAATTTTAAATCCAGATTTTTCCAATGATTGTTCAATTGGCTCTTGAGTGTTGATTGTCTTTGAGTCTATTACTTTCTTTGGTATTTTATTCCACTCATCCACAACTCTTTTTGGGGGTGTACAACTGTATCTCTCATGACTGCAAGCTGGATTTAGTCACTATACAAGGCAACCTAACTGGTGATCAGTACATCAGAGATGTCTTGCAACCAGTTGTTCCCCATTTCGACAACAACCCACTAGCTACAAAGCCTGTGTATATGAATGACAACGCCAGGCCTCATCGTTCAAGAGCAGTAACCGCCTACCTCCAAAGTGAAGCCGTGACTTCTGTTCCTTGGCCAGCCATGAGCCCGGATTTGAATCCCATAGAGCATATTTGGGACACGTTAGGCCGTCGTATACAGCTCTGGAACCTCCTGTGCAAAACATTCGTCAGTTGGAAGCAGCATTGCATCGGGAATGGCAGCAGCTATCACAACAGGACATCCGACGTCTAACTGGAGGGACGAGACACAGGGTTGAGGCCGTCATCCAAGCACATGGGGGTGGTTTCATTTCGTTCCGGCCCCATTTGAAATTAAATACTTTTGAACTGAAATTTCAAAATGTTTTTGATCGATTTTAGTCTTAAAAATTCAAACATTAGAACTTTTTGTGTGTAATCAAGAAATCAATGTACTCGTTATCTTTTATTGTACTCTAAATTCAGCTACACCCAAGTTAATTTTATTGTTTGATATCGCCAATTAATTTGAACAATTTATAAAATCAAGTATAGTAAAAACATACAAGAGCTCAAAACCCAAGCTAATTTTAGGGTGTGAGAAATTAGTCTTTGTTCTGCCGCGCTGTGGCTATAAAAAAGGAACTATGACTATAGCTTTCATTCATTCCTTCCATGTCTTACCCATGTGTAGTTTGTTCCACGACCTGTCAGACCGCGGCAGCAAGCTCTAGAGTGCGACTCCTGTGTAAACTAGTTATCTCCCGCTTATCATTCGGAGCACACTTTCTGTTTGACGTTCAGGTTTGCTAGTTTATAACGTAATATTTATAGTAGGGCCGAATCGACCGGATACCGTGGGGGTTACACCCGTTACTGAACTTTGAACAATAGATGTCGTCAAGTGATTCACAAGTGACGTTTTGAAAGTGAAATGACAATCTTATCGTGCTTTTTAAACTGTGAAGGTCAATACTTAAAATGGAAATGTTTTACTGCAAAAACTGGCCATGTGATGTGATTAAATATTCACTAAATTAACATTTTTCTTGTGGTTTCTTACAGCCAATGTAATGTCCTAACAGGTCACCATTGCGTTCATGAGATTATCTGGTCAGTAATCTCGTGATACTTGCATCACATCATTTCAAAAAAACATGGGGGTGCTTAATTTTTTTCTTTGTGTATACATCATGGAAAGAACAATTTACATTAAATTAGATGATATCCACTTTGTACCAGACCAACATGCTTAGTTGGCTTTTTAGTGCTAGCTCACATAAACAGCCGCTCCACCCAGGAGACATTATCCAGATTCCCAACCAACCTGTCTACATGCTGAACAGATAAGCAGCAAATACCCATTTTAGTCTTTAGTTTGACCATTCGACACAAATTTTGAAAGGAGACCATCCCTGCCAGGTTAATTTAATTTGGTTTCGAGTGTTTTAACACCACTTTCAACAATATTTCAGCTACATCATTGGCCACCAGTTTTAGTGGTGGAAGAAGCCGGAGTACCCGGAGAGAACCACCGACCATGGATAAGTAACTGGAAAACTATCACATGCGGCTGCGAGTCGAGTGCACCCTTCTTTGTTATTTACAAAGCCGGGCGTGAACCCATGCCGTATTGGCAATAGGCTTGTAAGAGTTGTTAGATCCAACGACCTCTCATTGAGCCACCTGGGCCCCTATTTTAATTTGGTAAATTTCCAATTGCTTTAACACCAAATAATATATTTTTCAGCTATATCATGGAAAGAACAAGTTACATTTAATTCGGAGTTGGCAAAAATCGTCGGACCTAACCGGCAGAACAACGGTCGGTCCGATTAATTAATGAACCGTGTATCCCAAAAATATTACTTTGTGGTCATCCAGTTGGCGATTGAAATGTATTCACTCCCAATGGCATTAAATTCTGTTTTCAGTTTTATTAAAATGTCAGACATAGACTTGAAATTTGTTTTATTTATTCTGTCTGACCGACACGTTCCTATTTGTAATTGAAACTCCGTATACGTAAACATCCTTTTAGTAGGAACGAGGATCTGCAAAATGTGGAACATTAAAACTGAAATATATTACAGAGCACAGAAATAAGTTTGACTTCCACACTCCCCAAGTATCAAAGATTGTTTGTGTTTAATTAAATGTTTCGAGATGCTTATATATGTTGATGATGACAACAGATTCATATTCTCAAATGAAATTAAAAATGTAGGTAAACCGGAAACTGACATCGATGTATAATATTCGGAACAATGATCGGACCATTAGATACGGATTGGTGGCTATATCTGCCTTATCTTTTTAGATAAAAACATTTAATTGATTTGTTTAACGATCAGGACTATAGGTAATCTTGCATTCAGGTCTGTATAAAAAACAAAAATTTGAAAGGTTATATATAATATTACAAAACTAGAGGCTCAGGTGAGCCTGTATCGCTCACCTGACATAAATAAGTCCTCTTAAGAATGTCTGCATGCCGAATACATCTAAGTTACTATTCAAATCCCATACTGCCATAGGGTTCTATGTTAAAACTATGTCTGCTCATGGCAGCCATCTTGGATGGAGGTCGTGGTCACCGGACACAATTTTGAAAGTATACTACCCAAAGGACCATCCATGCCATGTTTGCTTTAAATTGGCAGACTGGTTTCAGAAGAGAAGACTTTTAAACAATTTTCCCATAGGGTCCTATGTTAAAACTATGTCTGCTGACGGCAGCCATTTTGAACCGAGATCGGGATCACTGAACACAATTTTGGAAGTTGACCACCGATGACATGTTTGCTATAATGGCTTACTGGTTTCAGAGGAGAAGATTTTAAAACATTTTTTCCTATAGGGTCCCATGTTAAAACTACAGTATGTCTGCTGAAGGTGGCCATCTTGGATGGAGGTCAGGGTCATTGGACACAATTTTGAAAATTGACCACTTAAGGACCATCCATGCCATGTTTGCTTTAAATTGGCTTACCGATTTCAGAGGAAAAAAATTTTTAAACATTTTTCCCATAGGGTCCTACGTTAAAAATATGTTGCTGATGGCGGTCATAATTTTGAAAGTTGACCACCTAAAGACCATTCATGCCATGTTTGCTTTAAACTGACTTACTGGTTTTCAGAGAAGACTTTTAAATTTTTTTTCCATAGAGTCCAATGTTAAAATTAAGTTGAGTCATGGTGGCCATCTTGAATTTCCGATCAGCAAACGATTCACAAATTTAGTACAGGACCATCCAATGATCATTCCTGCAAAGCCACAATTCAATTGGCTTAGTGGTTTCTAACAAGAAGATTTTTAAAATTTCGACCAATCAGAACACATTATGGGCCCTGGCAGCCATGTTGGATTTCCGATCAGCACCAAAAACACAAATCTTGTATATGACCATCCAATGAACATTTCTGCCAAGTTTGGTTCAAATCTTTTTGTGGTTTCAGAAAAAAAGATGAAAATGCGAAATTCCCATAGGGTCCAATGTTAAACTAAGTCGAGTCATGGTGGCCATCTTGAATTTTCGATCAGCAAACGATTCACAAGTTTAGTACAGGACCACCCAATGATCATTCCTGCAAAGTCACAATTCAATTAGCTTAGTGGTTTCTAACAAGAAGATTTTTTAAATTTCGACCAATCAGAACACATTATGAGCCCTGGCAGCCATGTTGGATTTCCGATCAGCGCCAAAAACAAAAATCTTGTATATGACCATCCAATGAACATTTCTGCCAAGTTTGGTTCAAATCCGTTTTGTGGTTTCAGAAAAAAAGATAAAAATGTGAAATTCCCATAGGGTCCAATGTTAAACTAAGTCGAGTCATGGCAGCCATCTTGAATTTCCGATCGGCAAACGATTCACAAATTTAGTACAGGATCACTCCTGCAAAGTCACAATTCAATTGACTTAGTGGTTTCTGACAAGAAGATTTTTAAAATTTCAGCCAATGAGAACACATTATGGACCCTGGCAGCCATGTTGGATTTCAAATCAGCACCAAAAACACAAATCTGGTAGAGAACCATCCAGTGAACATTTCTGGCAAGTTTGGTTGAAATCTGTCCAGCGTTTTCAGAGAAGAAGATTTAAATGTGAAAAGCTAACGGACGGACGCTTACCCATGACAAAAGCTCACATGGCCTATGGCCAGGCGAGCTAAAAATGGTGGGACAGACACAAAGGCCACGAGTCAGACAGAACCCCAGTTCCTGTCTGACCCAATGTCAAACAGAAAAAAAAAGTTTTCGTCAACTGTTAATTAGATGATAATCATATCTGCTTTGTACTAGACCAACATTATTTGGACTTATCTGCTAGTTCACTGAAACAGCCCAACATTTATGCCAGATCAAGATGTTGAAGACCTTCAAAGTTTGGTTTCAATAGCCAGAGTTAATTTCAGGAGATATTTTTTTTTGTATTTTGGCTAAAGTGCTAGCTCACTGAAACAAGTCTGCAGATAGACAACCAGTCTTTGATCTTTCTCCTTAATGCTGTGTGCTTAGCCGAGAAGCAACAAATACCAATTTTATAGTCTTTGGCACGACACGATTGGGGCTTGTACGATCTACCACACTCAAGGCGAGCATGCCAACCATTACATCACCGATTCTGTTCACAGTAGTTCCGAGGATTTGTTGTTGTAATTGGCCAGAAATAAGAACTTGATTAAAGCTGAAATAGTACTCGTTTAACAAAATTAAGATTTGCCCGAAGCAGTTTATTTTGCACAATTAAAACGAGATAGGAGAATTTTTGGAGAACCTTCTACACATTACTGCAAAATCAGATTCCAAATGGCCAAGTGCATCACTTCTGAGATGACAGATATTAAACGATGGCAAATGCTTTAGGGCAAGGCAAGCTAAAAATGTTCACCATACCTTTCCACAACCACAGAAAATTATGGATGCAATCATTAAGAAAAACCGATCTTTTCTCACTTTTTTTAATTAACCATTTTCAAAACTACAACTGAATATCAATGTCCATGCAGCCGACTGTCTATGAACACCGTTCTACCAAATAGCCAAGTATTACAATATAAATGTTCCTATGGCAACAACTGTCAAAGCCTAAACAGTGATAACCATGGTGATGCCTAGCCTGGTCGTCAAGAAGACTTCCACGCAGTAGACATTAAGTTTCTTCCTCTTCCTTTTCTTCTTTCTCCTTCAATTTAAAACCATGGCTTGGACCTGTCTAGCCCTCAACAGTAAAGTTGTTGTTGTAGTGCTGTGGTTGTTGTTTGGGGCGTCACCATGACAACATGTCTTTCCACCAACAGGAATCACGACAATTCGCAGTGACCATGTCTTCAACCAGAATATGGCACCTGATTAGACTAAAATCTAGTCACGTTACCACATTATTATTATCATCATCATCTTCTTCATCATCTATCATCCTCATGTTAAAAAAAGAGTTGATTGAACACATGGGGTGGAACTCGTCTACTTGGCAGTAATCACTTGTAGTTTGGAAAATATTTGGACAAACGTCTACTTTGACCTAAAATATAATAAAGATAGGAATAAAAATTTACTTTAATACATACAATTAAAATTTCAAAGCAATTTCTTGAGACTAAAAGATATGGTGAACCCCCTCGAGACCAGCTTTCGTGTTCGTAATAGGGAGATGTTCGGATTAACCTCGATTTCCGACATTAGGACTTTTCAGGTTCACTCGATATAAGATTTTGGTTCATTCACAGTTCAGTTTAGACAGGTTAGTGTATATGCATAATTATAATATACAACAAAAATTAAAACTTTAACATAGAACAAGCTGGTCAATTTCAGTCGACTAGGTTAAGACCATATAGGTAATAATTGACCTATTAGAATGTTGTATCCCATATGAAAATAGTTCTTTTATCTATTTGTTAGAGCTAAATACTGCCATTTGCTCTATATATATAGTCTTAGATTCCATTTGGCTTCTATCTTGTATTCCAATTTTATTTGGTTGTTGGTTTTCAATTTCATGTTTAGTCTTAAAAATATTAAGTAGTAACCAGGAGACAATGCATTGTCGACATTTCAACTGAATTTGAAGTTATTGAAGGTCACATTTTACGGAAACTGTAAAGTGTTTCTATATTCAACATCTGTCCATGTTTTGTAAATGGAACAGCTTTCAGGTTATGAATAATACTATGATATTGAGTGAAATATTAGCATTTAATGCCAAGTGAACAATTTTTCAGCTATATCAAGCCAAAAAAAATAATGTGCGTTTCCGATCGACCGACGCCAACATTTTTTATGCCAAAAAAATATATAAATAAAATAGATTGACAAAATCTGTCTCCGTTTCCGTGTTTGTTTCAGACTAACAATTTTCTTCATTTCCTTGTACATTTGATCGATGTTTGGAACCAAAAACATTGTACTGCATGCTTGTGTGATCTTAGAGGAAGGAGCATACGTGTAGGTTTAAAAAAAAAATCCAAAAAAAATCCTGACCTACCGACCCTAATTTTGATGACCATGCAATCGGAAACACACATATTATTTTTGTTTGGCCTCATGGCAAAACCAATTACTTTCTGAAAAGAATATATTTTGTCCTAAACCAGTGCACAGAATTATATATTTTGTTGTTGATACAGGTCACTGACATAATATAATATAAACTCAGGCATTTGTGGAGCAAGGCCATGTAAAATTGATTGTTGGTTTCCCCTAACATAGAAACAAATTTTAAGGCAGGTTTTTTTTTCTTTCTCAAGAGATATTGCAAATCAGGATTTTGCCATCTTTCCTCTGAAAATCAGAAAATATATAAAAAAATTTTTGCATCTCTCTTATTTCGTTTGATAAATGCAAACATTTCTGTAAATGAACGGCCAGAATGGTTCCACTGGGCACACCGGTGGCCATTTTATACATACTGTATGTCACGTACACGTTTTAGATCATGGTCATTTTACAGATATCGTAAGCACTTTGGCGATCTAGATCAATGACCTTGACATGTGGAAAAACATCGAAAAAGACACGACTGAAATTGCTTACGCAACGATAACAAAAATCTCCACATCACTTGAGTTGGAAGACACACGGCCGGTGTTTATTTTATTTATTAGTAATAAAAGATAATGACCCGGACCGGTAGTAAAAATTTTGACCCGGTCGGGTTAGGGGAAACCGACAATCATTTTCTCAAGGTCTAAATTGATTAAAAATAAGTAGATTGATATTGTTAAGTTCATTAAATATTTTTCTACAACCTTCCAGTTAATTATCCTTCAATTCTTAAAAAGGATAAATGCCTAGTTTTCAACTCTTGTCTTTAGAATCTGAATGTGTAGTGAAGAACAAGAGACATTTAACCCATTTAAAAACACATCAATATTCTTAATCAGTGAACAAAAGGCCCAACCTCTGTTGCAGTTGGAAATTCACAAAGTTTACAAACAGTTGAAATCCATAGCTCTAGGACATGAAAGCTAATTTCATAGCTAACTACAATCTAATCATCACGACATAACTGAAATATTGTTGGAAGTGACGTTAAATACTATAATCCTAACTAAAATCTATAATTACCTTGCCCTCATCTTCCTCCTTTTACGCTTCAACCTCCTCATACGCTTCTTGCGCCACTGAAAAAATATGAAGTTTATTAGTACAGGATTGCTAAGCACAATGTTTGTTATGTTAATAAATTCCCATTTATTGCTCAGACACTTGACCTCGACCGTTGCTGGAACTCTACATAATATTGGCAACAAATCTAGGGTAATTGATTAAATCTACTCCTGCAATCATCAAATCTCCAATGAACTTAGTTGGGACTTTGATATATATATGCAGCAGGGCGTACTCGATACAATATTGAGAGTTAGTCTGGACTTGTGGAAAGTTAATCTGACGTCACAATGTTACATTTATGCAAGTACTATAATTTCCGTATGACAACTGTGCTGTAATAGGGTCTAGTTCTCGTACTATATACATCTCCAAAATAAACATCTAAATTCACACGTGTTCTTTAGTCCAATCGCCATTCCCCTCATTACTAGCTTGCAAGCTCTACATTGCTGTTTGAATCTGTATAGAAGCAAGACTGGGTCATCATGAGATGCATGGGGAGTGTTTTTTTTTTGGACAGTGAACATTTTCTGCTATTAAATGTTGGTCACAATACGATACCTGCGAGGATCGTAACTGAAACTGTTAGGGGGTTTGGGTGCATATACAATGTACATAGACCAACATTTCACAAATGAATGAGACCGATACAAAAATCATACCCCCCCCAAAAAAAAACTCGTCAAATTTACGTGAATTTCAACAACTGTCTGGACTTTGCCACAAAAAAAAAAAAAAAAAATGAAATCAGTCAAAATACTGAAAACTTTCACCCATGCGAGACTTTTTGAAATCAGATCAACACAAGAAACAGAAAAATACCTCGTTTTTTACGCAGCCTGCGTCGCAAATTAAAAATATGTACCGTTTTATGTTACTCATTGACTATTTGTTCTCATCATTGACTTGTGCAATTGAATTAGTGTCTATGGTGTATGCATACGAAGAAGCAATTCAATATTACTTTTAATACACGAGGACTACTAATGTCGTGTAATGGTGGTCTTGATAAATTTATGTTCGTGTAGCTAATTTAAGCATGCATACCTTTGCTCTCATCTTCACAGGATATCTGAAAAACAAAAGTCAAACAATTTATTTAATAAGTAACCAACGATGAGTTCGTAAACTAAACGATTTTTGCGGATTTATTTCAGTCAAAAATTTTCATGCTTCCTACCTTTAAGATGAAAACGGAAGAAAGGACTTAGCTATGAAATTCAAAATCTAATATGCTAATTTTTAGTTTTATCTTTTTGTATTCATATATTAATACAAATTTAAATTTTCAATTTTCGAAGTTTAAGTTATTTTAAGGATTTGTGTCTTTTTATTTTAAACAAAAAACGCTTTGTTAGAGATTACAAAATTGAACTGGTACCTTCAAGCAAACTCGAAATAGAAAGGGTACCTGTAGAATGTAACATCTCAGAAAATGAACACCGGTCTTTCCTTACAATCTTCTTCTAAGTCTGATGTCTCCGACAAGCAAACTCTTTTAGCCGTTATCCAGTTTCTAAAAAAGAACAATTTAAAGGTGATGTTACATAAAAATGAACAATAAACTAGCCCTTTCTCTGTTTCTGAGGATTGTGTTTCAGAGAATGCATGACAAATTTTACCTAATTTTACATTCAAACTTTAAACTTTAACCACTTGTTTCTATTATGGGAAGGTCAGCTTTCCATGTAATATAAGAGAAGGTGGCTAGCTATTTTAATGACCTTTCCACTTCAAATGTCTTATTTGCATAAAAATATATCATTATTTAACCCCTGCATCTCGTTATATAATATAAATCCTAATTTCAATGTATTATGACATATATGCATGTATGTAAAGAAGATTCACCTACAATGATCTTCTCGGTAATAAAAAAAAACATCGGAAAATAATCTTCATTATGTTGAAGGTTTTCCAGAAGAGAAGATCATACTGTGAATTTGGCAACACTAATCTGACAATCTGCTTCTGGTTTTGTAGATACAAAATGTATGGACAGATTGTCAATAAATAATAAAAATAATTTGTCTTAGCAATTTGTCAATAAAGAAAGTGTGTAGAAATATGACCCATTGATATATCATAGCTTAAACTTTGTTAAAAATCCTCACCCATTGACATATTTAAGTGGAAAATTTACGACCCAATTATATATTTAAAAGTTGAGTCGTTAGAGTCTGGCAGTGGTATATGTATACCTTTATATAGGATATATAGGAAGCAGTGTCCATGCTAGTAGGAAATGGAAGGGCACAGCACCCTACCCTCGAAATCATGTGTCATGCTGCCCTCTCAGAGAACTCTTGTGTCCCTCTTCAGTTTCATTGTGTTCTTATGCAATTACTAATGAAACAGTTACACCCTAAGCCAAGTAATTAGTGTCAACTTTAAGAAACATCATACAACTAATTTCAATTCTTATCAATGTGTAATAATTAGATGCACACGATTTCAAGCATTCAATTTTTACTATATATTCAATCCAAAAACCTAAGAAAAAAATGTATTTCTACAATAATGATACACAGATATCAAAATAGTTTATTGAAATTAACTATATTTGGTAGTGATTTGGGTCAATGGCAACTACACATAATCTACAATTTTATAGCTGATTTGCATAAACCGGAAGTGATCAATATTGACCTTTAACATCAGTGCGTCTTAAAGGCAGACAAAATTTCTGTTGTTGAAAATGAGGGGTAGGACTAGTCATTGCCCCAAAAATACACCTGGCTACTGATCGAAATTAAGTACAGACAGGGGTTATAATTAGGTAATACACTCACCAGGAAAAATATTAAGCATATATATGTTAACAAATAATGCCACCATCAAGGTGCATCTAAAAGGCAGACAGCGTTATATAATATTAATGAAACAATATGAACAGTAGCAATAGTTGTCAGAATGTTGTATTCAACAACAACATAATGCACTAAAGTGACCTTCTTTATATATATAATTAACTAATATTAATTGCTTTTTTTATCACATTTTTATTGTAAAAAATCTTATTTTTTGTAGTGTACAGAAGAGTTGTTAAAGAAAGAGGCTGGTGTAACTGATGATGATGTTAAACCACAGAGTTCAGGACAGAGTGAGAGTGATGTGTCTCATGCTCTAGCTGCATATAAAAGGTCACATATTGATATACTGTCAATTCACTAGTATTAATTTTTTGGATGCCAGTTTTCACTATGCTAATTATTAAACCACAAATTTTCAATTAATGATGCTACAATCTCTCATTTCTTAAAAAAAAGCCAACAAATATTAGCCTTAAATCTGATACTTCTACTGAACAAACCCGATAATATTCAGATTTATTTTAAGTCCCAATTTTGATTTAGTGAAATCCAGGCCAAATCATGATCATACATGTACATATCAATTTCACAATGCCAAGTTGTCATTGGTTTAAATTTATATTGGAACACATTGTGTTTTTTCCTTTTCTTTTCTATATTAATATATAACATAATGATGGAGAAATAAAATTTTGTAGTTCTGATGATCCACCACTGTATACAGACTATTACACATTTGTTTTGATTTTATATTTCTGATGATCCATCCTTGTATACAGACTATTACATATTTGTTTAATTTTGTAGTTCTGATGATCCATCACTGTATACAGACTATTACACAGATTTAAAGACATTCATAGAATCATGCTTAGATGTACACAAGGTAAAAATTAGAATAGAAAATTCAGTAATGTTAATCTTACTTTTATTTTAGAGGACAGTTTCAATGTTGAGGGACAGAACAATATTGAAGGCTTAATTATTAGAATATTTAATAATTGAAAATACAAGCTGCAATGCTATGGTGTAAAGGTCAATAATAATTTGACCTTTGAAATCATAATTTGATATCATATGTGTGCATTTTTCATAGTATTGCAAAGAAACACCTAGTAATATTTTTTGTCATTTGAAATTTGGAAATCTATGCCAGTAATACATTTTCAGTTAACATTTTAATACAATTATCAACAAATTAACAAATCCCACATAAATTGTGTCACTGATAACATATTATTCACATTTTATTGACACAGACATTGAAATTCATCACACATCCAGGTTTTCCTTCAGGTTGCCATGCCAATGGTGTTGTACAAATCCTGTTGTTGTCCATGCATAAGACATGACCTATTTCCCTTTATTTATAGCCAGTATTTATCCAAGTTATTTCCCTTTTTTATTTTACAGGTAGAATTGTATTTGATATTGTATCCTGTTTTTGTACACATGTACCTGGAACTTGTTTACAATCAACATGAAGGACATGGTAAGTTTTCATTATTATGTTAAGTCAAAATACAGGAATAATTTTTTTTTAACATTTTGCATAGAAGAAACGATCAATATTCAAAATATTTATGTACATTATATATTAACACTATTAGAGCAGGGACTGCTTGCCCTTCTGAGTTCACCCCTGGTTTTTAGTGTGGTTCGTGTTGCCCTTCTGAGTTCACCCCTGGTTTTAGTGTGGTTCGTGTTGCCCTTCTGAGTTCACCCCTGGTTTTTAGTGTGGTTCGTGTTGCCCTTCTGAGTTCACCCCTGGTTTTTAGTGTGGTTCGTGTTGCCCTTCTGAGTTCACCCCAGGTTTTTAGTGTGGTTCGTGTTGCCCTTCTGAGTTCACCCCTGGTTTTTAGTGTGGTTCGTGTTGCCCTTCTGAGTTCACCCCTGTTTTTAGTGTGGTTCGTGTTGCCCTTCTGAGTTCACCCCTGGTTTTTAGTGTGGTTCGTGTTGCCCTTCTGAGTTCACCCCTGTTTTTAGTGTGGTTCGTGTTGCCCTTCTGAGTTCACCCCTGTTTTTAGTGTGGTTCATGTTTCCCTTCTGAGTTCACCCCTGGTTTTTAGTGTGGTTCGTGTTGCCCTTCTGAGTTCATCCCTGGTTTTTAGTGTGGTTCGTGTTGCCCTTCTGAGTTCACCCCTGGTTTTTAGGGTGGTTCGTGTTGCCCTTCTGAGTTCACCCCTGGTTTTTAGTGTGGTTCGTGTTGCCCTTCTGAGTTCACCCCTGGTTTTTAGTGTGGTTCGTGTTGCCCTTCTGAGTTCACCCCTGGTTTTTAGTGTGGTTCGTGTTGCCCTTCTGAGTTCACCCCTGGTTTTTAGTGTGGTTCGTGTTGCCCTTCTGAGTTCACCCCTGGTTTTTAATGTGGTTCGTGTTGCCCTTCTGAGTTCACCCCTGGTTTTTAGTGTGGTTCGTGTTGCCCTTCTGAGTTCACCCCTGGTTTTTAGTGTGGTTCGTGTTGCCCTTCTGAGTTCACCCCTGGTTTTTAGTGTGGTTCGTGTTGCCCTTCTGAGTTCACCCCTGGTTTTTAGTGTGGTTCGTGTTGCCCTTCTGAGTTCACCCCTGGTTTTTAGTGTGGTTCGTGTTGCCCTTCTGAGTTCACCCCTGGTTTTTAGTGTGGTTCGTGTTGCCCTTCTGAGTTCACCCCTGGTTTTTAGTGTGGTTCGTGTTGCCCTTCTGAGTTCACCCCTGGTTTTTAGTGTGGTTCGTGTTGCCCTTCTGAGTTCACCCCTGGTTTTTAGTGTGGTTCGTGTTGCTCATTCTTTAGTTTTCTGTGTAGTGTTTTGTTAACCATTGTTTCAATTTGTCTCTGACTATTGACCACTGTGTGTATTTTCTGTCCTTTTTCGATTTACAGCTTCTGATAACCGCTTTAGTATTGTCAAAACTTTTCTAAAATTGAAGGAGCGAAAAAACCATATGATATACTTTTACCAACATTTGAAAGATGATAAATATAAATGTGATGTCTTTAATATAATCAGTTAATATAGGAACTATGAGACTTGATCTGACTTATATTGCAATGGAAATAAAACCTTTCCTGTGTATCAGTTGGTGTTGGCCAGGGTACATATTTAAATTTTTCAGATTAGCTTTCCCATTGAATGGGTACAATAGCTATTGTCCTTTGTGGAGATGATTCAATGAGAACTTTATATTTCTCGTTGAAAAAACATCATTCTTCCATCTTTTTCCTGGATACTGATGTTATTCAAGGTCATCAATAGCATATTATCTTTTCATTTGAAGATAATCAATAATTTAAAATTTTAAAACTGATATAACAGCAAGCTTGATTGCCTAGAAGGTGACAGGTAGCTCTGTTAATATCAGGTTCTGAATGCCTAGAAGGTGACAGGTAGCTCTGTTAATATCAGGTTCTGAATGCCTAGAAGGTGACAGGTAGCTCTGTTAATATCAGGCTCTGAATGCCTAGAAGGTGACAGGTAGCTCTGTTAATATCAGGCTCTGAATGCCTAGAAGGTGACAGGTAGCTCTGTTAATATCAGGCTCTGAATGCCTAGAAGGTGACAGGTAGCTCTGTTAATATCAGGCTCTGAATGCCTAGATAGTGACAGGTAGCTCTGTTAATATCAGGCTCTGAATGCCTAGAAGGTGACAGGTAGCTCTGTTAATATCAGGCTCTGAATGTAGATATAGTACGAAACATTCATAATCATCTCATCAAAAAGTACAACTTGTTCTTGCAATGATATGACTAACAATTGCTCAAAACTAACAATCACTGACTATTTTATATTTTCAGCTGTAGTATTCTTCAGTAAGTTTGCTAGTGAACAGGAGTATTATTACCAGGATGATCTGAAACAATTATCAACAGTAACTAAAAGAGATCACATGAGGGGCAATCAACTGATGGATAACTTCAAGTAAGTTCTGGAGAAGACGTTTCTAAGTTGTGAAACTTGTGTCCTATCCAATTGTTTCTTATTGAACAATAAAATATGTTTAAGAAAAAAAAGTAAGTTCTGATCTTTTTTGAGGTTTATTATTAGCTCTCTTTATTACTTTATTCTTGATAAAGGGAGATAATAGGATATTTCTCTATGCTTAAAGTCAGACCAGATATCATATACACTGAGATAATAAAATACTGCTATTTGTCCCTCTCTCTCGAGAGAGAGGCCACCCCTCTTATAAGGCTACTTTTTTCATTGCAGAAAAAGTCACCATATTTACAGAGGGGCTACTGTACATGTATCTATGATATTAAGTGATTAACGATGTTTTGTCCTCCAGTTTTAAAAAACATCTTTAATTATTTTATCGCTATGATAGTATGTTTATCAAGGATTTGGTAATGAGACGTCATTATAACGTCATATTAGAAAATAGCGATATTACAACGCGTCCTTGACAACGCTTAGGGATAAGCGATAATTTGATTCGTCTCAGCGCTAACGTGATATGAAACATATTGGTTTTAAACATCAAAGGGAAAATAAACAAAATAGCGATGATAATATATCTTGTATAATTTTAGTTGAGTATATTGAAATACTACTTTCCTAATTAAAATATCTGTTTTCAAGTTACTGTTTGTTATTGTTTTTTTTAGAGCCAGCAGATTCATCATTAAAATGTCACGCGATTCATACAATCATTTAAAGAGGTACTTACAGGAGAACCAGATGAAACCACTTCTTACCATTATACAAGAACATCTGTTTATTGATGGTAATTTAACATTATAGAAAATAATGGTTTTGAGAGTAGTTGAGCCATTCTACTAACAAAAATTAGGTTTGAAATATACCATCAAAACATGATATAAATTGTTGAAATACTGTATAAGTCGTTTTTTTCACGGGAGCCAAATTTCGCAATTATCTTCCAAATTGGTGGAATTTTTTTAGTGGTATTTTATTTTCACGATCCCAAGTTTTAACCAAAATCAAATTTTATTGAATTGACCGTTATATTAAAATAACATTATCTGGATTGTTTGACCAACTATTCAAAATAGGAAATGTTGTTAAATATATTGAGTATGAACTTTTTGTATGCGGTCGACGGTATTTTAAAATTATATACATTTGTACATGATCATTAATTGAAAATTACGTAAGGACATTTGATATAATTTTAATATTTTAGTACAACACATTTACAAAAATTAGACACAGACAAGTCTCATTAACATACTCCAAAAAATTTGATCAATTAATTAATGCCAGAATTGTCAACTCACAGGTAATTAGAAACCATTGCCATAAAAGAAGGTGTGTTTAAACAGCAATATCTAATCAGGGTAGTTAGTGTTTTAAAGATAAAAGGGTGGTTAATTACATATAAAATAATATACCTGTTATTTGTCACCATATATATTGTTTTCGGGAGGGATTTCCCCCCTTTTGTTAAATATTTTAAAAGTGTCATTTCAACAACAATTTTAAGAATGACAGTGAACATAGATAGTTAAATATTCGCTACAGTCATACTAGAAGGGAAATTATTTACAAGTATTTAGGTAAATTCAAATGTTTATGTAGTAAAGGGTGGAAATTTACACAGATTCTTTTTTTTCCGCTGATCGATGGCTATCGCGAATGAAGCAAAAATTAGGTACCTGCGAAAAACCCACTTATATGGTAACCAACAATAACAATGCACGATGCCAGTCTGTTGAGATTAAAAGTTATACAGTGAAACCTGTCTTAAGTCTAACCTTCTTGGAACGAACTTTTGTATTAGTTGTTTGGTCTATACAGGTTGAATTAACAAAAATGTCCTACTTCATCAATAGTTTAGTTTATATAGGATTCCCTGGTTTATATAGGATTCCCTTTAGACAGTTTTCACTGTACTGGTTTATATAGGATTCCCTTTAGACAGTCTTCACTGTACTGGTTTATATAGGATTCCCTTTAGACAGTTTTCACTGTACTGGTTTATATAGGATTCCCTTTAGACAGTCTTCACTGTACTGGTTTATATAGGATTCCCTTTAGACAGTTTTCACTGTACTGGTTTATATAGGATTCCCTTTAGACAGTCTTCACTGTACTGGTTTATATAGGATTCCCTTTAGACAGTTTTCACTGTACTGGTTTATATAGGATTCCCTTTAGACAGTCTTCACTGTACTGGTTTATATAGGATTCCCTTTAGACAGTCTTCACTGTACTGGTTTATATAGGATTCCCTTTAGACAGTTTTCACTGTACTGGTTTATATAGGATTCCCTTTAGACAGTCTTCACTGTACTGGTTTATATAGGATTACCTTTAGACAGTTTTCACTGTACTGGTTTATATAGGATTCCCTTTAGACAGTCTTCACTATACTGGTTTATATAGGATTTCCTTTAGACAGTCTTCACTGTACTGGTTTATATAGGATTCCCTTTAGACAGTCTTCACTGTACTGGTTTATATAGGATTCCCTTTAGACAGTCTTCACTATACTGGTTTATATAGGATTCCCTTTAGACAGTCTTCACTGTACTGGTTTATATAGGATTCCCTTTAGACAGTCTTCACTGTACTGGTTTATATAGGATTCCCTTTAGACAGTCTCCACTGTACTGGTTTATATAGGATTCCCTTTAGACAGTCTTCACTGTACTGGTTTATATAGGATTACCTTTAGACAGTTTTCACTGTACTGGTTTATATAGGATTCCCTTTAGACAGTCTTCACTATACTGGTTTATATAGGATTTCCTTTAGACAGTCTTCACTGTACTGGTTTATATAGGATTCCCTTTAGACAGTCTTCACTGTACTGGTTTATATAGGATTCCCTTTAGACAGTCTTCACTATACTGGTTTATATAGGATTCCCTTTAGACAGTCTTCACTGTACTGGTTTATATAGGATTCCCTTTAGACAGTCTTCACTGTACTGGTTTATATAGGATTCCCTTTAGACAGTCTCCACTGTACTGGTTTATATAGGATTCCCTTTAGACAGTCTTCACTGTACTGGTTTATATAGGATTCCCTTTAGACAGTCTTCACTGTACTGGTTTATATAGGATTCCCTTTAGACAGTTTTCACTGTACTGGTTTATATAGGATTCCCTTTAGACAGTCTTCACTATACTGGTTTATATAGGATTCCCTTTAGACAGTCTTCACTGTACTGGTTTATATAGGATTCCCTTTAGACAGTCTTCACTGTACTGGTTTATATAGGATTCCCTTTAGACAGTCTTCACTATACTGGTTTATATAGGATTCCCTTTAGACAGTCTTCACTATACTGGTTTATATAGGATTCCCTTTAGACAGTTTTCACTGTACTGGTTTATATAGGATTCCCTTTAGACAGTCTTCACTGTACTGGTTTATATAGGATTCCCTTTAGACAGTCTTCACTGTACTGGTTTATATAGGATTCCCTTTAGACAGTCTTCACTGTACTGGTTTATATAGGATTCCCTTTAAGCAGTCTTCACTGTACTGGTTTATATAGGATTCCCTTTAGACAGTTTTCACTGTACTGGTTTATATAGGATTCCCTTTAGACAGTCTTCACTGTACTGGTTTATATAGGATTCCCTTTAGACAGTTTTCACTGTACTGGTTTATATAGGATTCCCTTTAGACAGTCTTCACTGTACTGGTTTATATAGGATTCCCTTTAGACAGTCTTCACTGTACTGGTTTATATAGGATTCCCTTTAGACAGTTTTCACTGTACTGGTTTATATAGGATTCCCTTTAGACAGTTTTCACTGTACTGGTTTATATAGGATTCCTTTTAGACAGTCTTCACTGTACTGGTTTATATAGGATTCCCTTTAGACAGTTTTCACTGTACTGGTTTATATAGGATTCCCTTTAGACAGTTTTCACTGTACTGGTTTATATAGGATTCCTTTTAGACAGTCTTCACTGTACTGGTTTATATAGGATTCCCTTTAGACAGTTTTCACTACTGGTTTATATAGGATTCCCTTTAGACAGTTTTCACTGTACTGGTTTATATAGGATTCCCTTTAGACAGTTTTCACTGTACTGGTTTATATAGGATTCCCTTTAGACAGTCTTCACTGTACTGGTTTATATAGGATTCCCTTTAGACAGTCTTCACTGTACTGGTTTATATAGGATTCCCTTTAGACAGTTTTCACTGTACTGGTTTATATAGGATTCCCTTTAGACAGTCTTCACTGTACTGGTTTATATAGGATTCCCTTTAGACAGTCTTCACTGTACTGGTTTATATAGGATTACCTTTAGACAGTTTTCACTGTACTGGTTTATATAGGATTCCCTTTAGACAGTCTTCACTATACTGGTTTATATAGGATTCCCTTTAGACAGTCTTCACTGTACTGGTTTATATAGGATTCCCTTTAGACAGTCTTCACTGTACTGGTTTATATAGGATTCCCTTTAGACAGTCTTCACTATACTGGTTTATATAGGATTCCCTTTAGACAGTTTTCACTGTACTGGTTTATATAGGATTCCCTTTAGACAGTCTTCACTGTACTGGTTTATATAGGATTCCCTTTAGACAGTCTTCACTGTACTGGTTTATATAGGATTCCCTTTAGACAGTCTTCACTGTACTGGTTTATATAGGATTCCCTTTAGACAGTCTTCACTGTACTGGTTTATATAGGATTCCCTTTAGACAGTCTTCACTGTACTGGTTTATATAGGATTCCCTTTAGACAGTCTTCACTGTACTGGTTTATATAGGATTCCCTTTAGACAGTTTTCACTGTACTGGTTTATATAGGATTCCCTTTAGACAGTCTTCACTGTACTGGTTTATATAGGATTCCCTTTAGACAGTTTTCACTGTACTGGTTTATATAGGATTCCCTTTAGACAGTCTTCACTGTACTGGTTTATATAGGATTCCCTTTAGACAGTCTTTACTGTACTGGTTTATATAGGATTCCCTTTAGACAGTTTTCACTGTACTGGTTTATATAGGATTCCCTTTAGACAGTTTTCACTGTACTGGTTTATATAGGATTCCTTTTAGACAGTCTTCACTGTACTGGTTTATATAGGATTCCCTTTAGACAGTTTTCACTGTACTGGTTTATATAGGATTCTCTTTAGACAGTTTTCACTGTACTGGTTTATATAGGATTCCTTTTAGACAGTCTTCACTGTACTGGTTTATATAGGATTCCCTTTAGACAGTTTTCACTGTACTGGTTTATATAGGATTCCCTTTAGACAGTTTTCACTGTACTGGTTTATATAGGATTCCCTTTAGACAGTTTTCACTGTACTGGTTTATATAGGATTCCCTTTAGACAGTCTTCACTGTACTGGTTTATATAGGATTCCCTTTAGACAGTCTTCACTGTACTGGTTTATATAGGATTCCCTTTAGACAGTTTTCACTGTACTGGTTTATATAGGATTCCCTTTAGACAGTCTTCACTGTACTGGTTTATATAGGATTCCCTTTAGGCAGTTTTCACTGTACTGGTTTATATAGGATTCCCTTTAGACAGTCTTCACTGTACTGGTTTATATAGGATTCCCTTTAGACAGTCTTCACTGTACTGGTTTATATAGGATTCCCTTTAGACAGTCTTCACTGTACTGGTTTATATAGGATTACCTTTAGACAGTCTTCACTGTACTGGTTTATATAGGATTCCCTTTAGACAGTTTTCACTGTACTGGTTTATATAGGATTCCCTTTAGACAGTCTTCACTGTACTGGTTTATATAGGATTCCCTTTAGACAGTCTTCACTGTACTGGTTTATATAGGATTCCCTTTAGACAGTCTTCACTGTACTGGTTTATATAGGATTCCCTTTAGACAGTCTTCACTGTACTGGTTTATATAGGATTACTGTACTGGTTTATATAGGATTCCCTTTAGACAGTTTTCACTGTACTGGTTTATATAGGATTCCCTTTAGACAGTCTTCACTGTACTGGTTTATATAGGATTCCCTTTAGACAGTCTTCACTGTACTGGTTTATATAGGATTCCCTTTAGACAGTTTTCACTGTACTGGTTTATATAGGATTCCCTTTAGACAGTCTTCACTGTATTGGTTTATATAGGATTCCCTTTAGACAGTTTTCACTGTACTGGTTTATATAGGATTCCCTTTAGACAGTTTTCACTGTACTGGTTTATATAGGATTCCCTTTAGACAGTTTTCACTGTACTGGTTTATATAGGATTCCCTTTAGACAGTCTTCACTGTACTGGTTTATATAGGATTCCCTTTAGACAGTCTTCACTGTACTGGTTTATATAGGATTCCTTTTAGACAGTCTTCACTATACTGGTTTATATAGGATTCCCTTTAGACAGTTTTCACTGTACTGGTTTATATAGGATTCCCTTTAGACAGTTTTCACTGTACTGGTTTATATAGGATTCCCTTTAGACAGTTTTCACTGTACTGGTTTATATAGGATTCCCTTTAGACAGTTTTCACTGTACTGGTTTATTTAGGATTCCCTTTAGACAGTTTTCACTGTACTGGTTTATATAGGATTCCCTTTAGACAGTCTTCATTGTACTGGTTTATATAGGATTCCCTTTAGACAGTTTTCACTGTACTGGTTTATATAGGATTCCCTTTAGACAGTCTTCACTGTACTGGTTTATATAGGATTCCCTTTAGACAGTCTTCACTCTACTGGTTTATATAGGATTCCCTTTAGACAGTTTTCACTGTACTGGTTTATATAGGATTCCCTTTAGACAGTTTTCACTGTACTGGTTTATATAGGATTCCTTTTAGACAGTCTTCACTGTACTGGTTTATATAGGATTCCCTTTAGACAGTTTTCACTGTACTGGTTTATATAGGATTCCCTTTAGACAGTTTTCACTGTACTGGTTTATATAGGATTCCCTTTAGACAGTCTTCACTGTACTGGTTTATATAGGATTCCCTTTAGACAGTTTTCACTGTACTGGTTTATATAGGATTCCCTTTAGACAGTTTTCACTGTACTGGTTGATATAGGATTCCCTTTAGACAGTCTTCACTGTACTGGTTTATATAGGATTTCCTTTAGACAGTTTTCACTGTACTGGTTTATATAGGATTCCCTTTAGACAGTCTTCACTGTACTGGTTTATATAGGATTCCCTTTAGACAGTCTTCACTGTACTGGTTTATATAGGATTCCCTTTAGACAATCTTCACTGTACTGGTTTATATAGGATTCCCTTTAGACAGTTTTCACTGTACTGGTTTATATAGGATTCCCTTTAGACAGTCTTCACTGTACTGGTTTATATAGGATTCCCTTTAGACAATTTTCACTGTACTGGTTTATATAGGATTCCCTTTAGACAGTCTTCACTGTACTGGTTTATATAGGATTCCCTTTAGACAGTTTTCACTGTACTGGTTTATATACGATTCCCTTTAGACAGTCTTCACTGTACTGGTTTATATAGGATTCCCTTTAGACAGTCTTCATTGTACTGGTTTATATAGGATTCCCTTTAGACAGTTTTCACTGTACTGGTTTATATAGGATTCCCTTTAGACAGTCTTCACTCTACTGGTTTATATAGGATTCCCTTTAGACAGTCTTCACTCTACTGGTTTATATAGGATTCCCTTTAGACAGTTTTCACTGTACTGGTTTATATAGGATTCCCTTTAGACAGTTTTCACTGTACTGGTTTATATAGGATTCCTTTTAGACAGTCTTCACTGTACTGGTTTATATAGGATTCCCTTTAGACAGTTTTCACTGTACTGGTTTATATAGGATTCCCTTTAGACAGTTTTCACTGTACTGGTTTATATAGGATTCCCTTTAGACAGTCTTCACTGTACTGGTTTATATAGGATTCCCTTTAGACAGTTTTCACTGTACTGGTTTATATAGGATTCCCTTTAGACAGTTTTCACTGTACTGGTTGATATAGGATTCCCTTTAGACAGTCTTCACTGTACTGGTTTATATAGGATTCCCTTTAGACAGTTTTCACTGTACTGGTTTATATAGGATTCCCTTTAGACAGTCTTCACTGTACTGGTTTATATAGGATTCCCTTTAGACAGTCTTCACTGTACTGGTTTATATAGGATTCCCTTTAGACAGTTTTCACTGTACTGGTTTATATAGGATTCCCTTTAGACAGTCTTCACTGTACTGGTTTATATAGGATTCCCTTTAGACAATTTTCACTGTACTGGTTTATATAGGATTCCCTTTAGACAGTCTTCACTGTACTGGTTTATATAGGATTCCCTTTAGACAGTTTTCACTGTACTGGTTTATATAGGATTCCCTTTAGACAGTCTTCACTGTACTGGTTTATATAGGATTCCCTTTAGACAGTTTTCACTGTACTGGTTTATATAGGATTCCCTTTAGACAGTCTTCACTGTACTGGTTTATATAGGATTCCCTTTAGACAGTCTTCACTGTACTGGTTTATATAGGATTCCCTTTAGACAGTCTTCACTGTACTGGTTTATATAGGATTCCCTTTAGACAGTCTTCACTCTACTAACATTATCAATTTAATATGATTTAAAAAAAATATTTTTACAGATTTGGTTTAAAATGTAAACTTTTTGGGATCCGATATGCACTTATCAGCTCGATCCACATAAAATTCACATTAATTTCATGTGATTTTAAAAATAAAATAGTCGTTTTTTTCTTCTTCAGTATTTGATGGTATACCAAGAAATAAAGAACAGATAACAGCTACAGGTGGTGCTGTATTAGGTGAAGCTGAACAAAGTGGTAGGTTATTTAATGTAACAGATAACAGCTACAGGTGGTGCTGTATTAGGTGAAGCTGAACAAAGTGGTAGGTTATTTAATGTAACAGATAACAGCTACAGGTGGTGCTGTATTAGGTGAAGCTGAACAAAGTGGTAGGTTATTTAATGTAACAGATAACAGCTACAGGTGGTGCTGTATTAGGTGAAGCTGAACAAAGTGGTAGGTTATTTAATGTAACAGATAACAGCTACAGGTGGTGCTGTATTAGGTGAAGCTGAACAAAGTGGTAGGTTATTTAATGTAACAGATAACAGCTACAGGTGGTGCTGTATTAGGTGAAGCTGAACAAAGTGGTAGGTTATTTAATGTAACAGATAACAGCTACAGGTGGTGCTGTATTAGGTGAAGCTGAACAAAGTGGTAGGTTATTTAATGTAACAGATAACAGCTACAGGTGGTGCTGTATTAGGTGAAGCTGAACAAAGTGGTAGGTTATTTAATGTAACAGATAACAGCTACAGGTGGTGCTGTATTAGGTGAAGCTGAACAAAGTGGTAGGTTATTTAATGTAACAGATAACAGCTACAGGTGGTGCTGTATTAGGTGAAGCTGAACAAAGTGGTAGGTTATTTAATGTAACAGATAACAGCTACAGGTGGTGCTGTATTAGGTGAAGCTGAACAAAGTGGTAGGTTATTTAATGTAACAGATAACAGCTACAGGTGGTGCTGTATTAGGTGAAGCTGAACAAAGTGGTAGGTTATTTAATGTTAAAGAAACGTTAGAGGAAACCGAAAGGAAAATCAAGAATGGACAATCTAGAGAGGGTCATCAAGAATGGACAATCTAGAGAGGGCAATCAAGAATGGACAATCCAGAGACACTGGCAATATTGAGCACAAGACAAACATTGCAAAGAAAAAAACAATACAGTAAACTAAAAAGATGAGCAATGCAGGAACTTAGTATCATTTTTAGCTCACCTGACAAAGTCAGCATGAGCTTTTGCCATCACTTGTTGTCTGGCATTAATTTTTTATAGTTTGATCTTCTCAAAAACCACTGGGCCAAAATGAACCAAATTTGGCAGGAATGGTACTTTGGTAGTCCCCATTCTAAATATATCTGATAGGGCCAAACTCTATCGGAGATCACCACCGTTATTAAAAATAGAGAAATAAAAAATCTTAAAAATCTTAAATTGACCAATCTTACCTTATTTCAAGCCAGAATAATCTGCTTAAAACTGTAAGAGCATAGTTAGGAGATTATCCTTAGTCAAAACCATTATGAAATATATAGTTGTCATTTTTAGATAAAGCTTTGTTCAGGTGAACCTCATATAGTTATGAATTTAAGTTTTCTTTATTTCATTGTTAGACAACCAAAGAGTTTTCAACAAAATTTATAAATAGTATAGTAACTAGAAACTAGAAATTTGATTCAATCCAAAGTGTACTTGCATTGGCAACAAGGCTTAGATATCTGACTTTGTTTTGATCAGAAATTCCAAGATGGCAGCCATATTAGAGAAATATTTCTATTCATGTTAGCAATAGTATAATTGAAGAAAATTTAGAATTAAAATTCTTATTATTTTTTTAGCCAATAAAGGGAAAGTGTATTTCGGTCTGTTAAAGGAACCAGATATAAATATCCCTGTTGATGATGATGATGATGCTGGTGACGGGGAAGATAAACCAAAGGTACATTTCAATATGTTTTACACGGTTAAACTGCTTTATATCAACTTCTACGATTTGTTTTAATGTAAAATTTGAAGTAAATATATATCCTGCAATCGTTACATTTGCTGTTTTTTTCGTTTAGTATTCAAATAACTGGTACCAGACTCATGTAAAGTGAATGGTAAGAAACAGTAAAATTGTAACTTGGATGTGGCCGAGGACACCCTTAAAATTATTGGAATAGTCTTCGTTTCAGGGTTTTTTTCAGTAAATCTTATTTTTTGAAATGGATGGGCAAAATTTGTTGTTGGTTTGGTTTCAGTTTTAATTTTTTGCCAAAAACTGTCAGATCTATTTACTTTAAAATCTGAAGTGAATATTCACCAGGAGGTACTGGTAAACCACTTCTTCTGGTGTGGCAGAGGTGATGTTCTGTACACCAGGAGAGGTAATATAGCCTCTGTTTCGTATATTGTCTACTCTGATGACAAATAGTTGAAATATTATTGTAATAATTTCTGTTCACAAAATCTTTTTCATTTTATATTGTAGAAAAAGAAGGCAAAGAAAGATCCACTTCTAATGAGAAAATCAAAAAATGATCCACACGCTCCACAAAACAATAGGATTCCATTACCTGAGTTGTAAGTAAATACCATTGAACCTCAAAGTAAAAGAGATCAAAATATAACTTTTAATTGGAGTAAGTTAGATCATATCTTATAAATACTATAAAGGGTATATTTTTATGCAAAAAAAGTCTTTAACAGGACATAGATGGGCCGTTGTAGTCGTGATAGTTGGATTAACAACTACCTGTGCAATCAGTGCCTATCACCAAAAAAGTTGTGAGTTTGAATCCCGCTCATGGGGAGGTGTACTCGATACAACATTATGTGATCAAATTTATCAGTAGCTTGCGACAGGTTGGTGGTTTTCTCATGGTACTCCGGGTTTCCTCCACCAATAAAACTGACCGCCACGATATAACTGAAATATTGTTGAAAGTGGCATTAAACACCATAACCCTAACACTTAACATGACATATTATAGTATTTCGTTGTTCGCCCATCTTTCGTAAACATGTCACCTGTTAAGTCTACTTTACCTTGACCTATTTCCTTCAAACTTTACACGATTATTAGAATTTGGTGGTATGAGGGTCTATATATATTTTGATGTATTTGGGTGATGTTATTTGAGAACTATGTGTATCATATACAGCTGTTTGCCAATCTTAAATCTTAGATGGGAACTTGTTCTCTCACATGATGTGATGAAAACAGACAGAATGGTTTGGTTGAACAGATTTTTAGCTCACCAGAGACTACAAACTTCTCAAATAGTTATGTTACATGATGAGACAAAATTGTGTGTTAGAATTTTAATTGTTTATTTTATAGGAAAGATCAAGATAAAATGGAGAAGATCAATTCTTTCCGAGAGGCAATCAAGCGTGTCAGAATTGGTCCAGATCAGATGCCTACTACTTGTTTTTATTCTATTGTCAACGCACACCAAGGGTAAGATTCAATAAATCAAAGAATAACTATGACAGAATGTTTTTTATTGCCCCAGCCGCTAGTCGAAGATGGTATTAAGTTTTACCTATGTCTGTCTGAATGTCTGTGCATCCATCTATCTCACATTTGGTTTCCACTCTATATAACTTTTAAGTTCCCCTTAGCAAATCATTTGAAGTTTATACGGAAGGTCAGGAAACATAAAAAAAGGCCAAGTTCTATTTCCGACTTTTCCTGTTCTGGAATTACGCCCCTGTTTTCTTATCTGAAATTGGGGGGTCTAGGACAACCCCCCCCCCCCCCCCCCCCCCCCGGACTTCTGTGTCCTATGAACATATTCTTCTATATTTTTTAATTTATCTAAAAAGAAGTCATGAATGATTGTATTACACATTTTATGTACTTTATTTTCAGAGTAACAACAGTAAGTATATGTGAGGATTCTAGTCTGATGTCAGCAGGATTCGCAGATTCTACAATACGAGTATTTACATTGACTCCTAACAAACTACGTGCAATGAAATCTGGAGAAGATTTAGAAATCATTGACAGAGATTCAGGTTTGTTCTGTTCATCTGTTCTGAAAAATATCAACAATATTTCTTTGAATGTGATTTTTTTCTTCAGTGTTATGGCAAAAAAGTTTAAACAGTACTTGTCAAACAATTCCAACAAAACAAACAATCATCGCTCACCGTAACTCACTGAACACAAACAATCATCGCTCACCTTAACTCACTGAACACAAACAATCATCGCTCATCGTAACTCACTGAACACAAACAATCATCGCTCACCGTAACTCACTGAACACAAACAATCATCGCCCACCGTAACTCACTGAACACAAACAATCATCGCCCACCGTAACTCACTGAACACAAACAATCATCGCCCACCGTAACTCACTGAACACAAACAATCATCGCCCACCGTAACTCACTGAACACAAAGAAAGACCATGACATATGACGTTGGAAATCCAGGTTCTGGCTTAGAACAGGCACAAAAATATGGTGGGTTAAACTAATTAATTGGATCCCACCCCCCCTGTGATAATTGAACTGAGTTTGGCACATAATCGTCAATAAGATGACAGCGTGCGGAAATTGAAAGAAGAAGAAGAAGAAGAGTTGCACAAACATCAGTTGAATTTAAATCTTAATTAAACCTGAAGTGTAAATTAAGTTCATGTACATTTAAGTAATTAAGTTTTATTTTACACATAAATTTAATTAGTGGAACCCAAATCCAAGCCTTTATCAAGAATAAGATTGTATATAAATCACATTATGGTCTGATTAGATAAATTCCTGATGGCAGAAATGTTGGATAAAGTAGTAGTAGAGTGATAATGTTGAAAACTTATTTAAATTATGTGTTTTAAGTTTTAATCCAGACTTCTGATATTTATGATTTTTATAGAAATTGTCAGTAAGTGAGTGAACCAGTGTTCTATAATGCCAAGTAAGCAATCTTTCAGCAATTTCATGACGATAACAAGTTACATTCAATGAAGTTATGATGATGCCCGTTTATACTAGACCAATACACTTAGTTGGTAGTTGGATGTTCATAGTGCTAGCTCATTGAGACAACAGTCTAAGGGTGATTATGTCACTCAAACTCGGACTCATTATTCTGATTCCAAGCCAGCCAATCTTTCTCCTTAATGCTGTGTGTTTAGTGGAGAAGCAGTAAATAGTCTTTGGTTTTACCCGACTGGGACTCAAACACGTGAACTTATACACTTGAGGAGAACATGCTATCCATAACACCACTGATGATGTTTCATAGAAATTGGATGAGAGCAAAATTAAATAAATACTCACTATGTCAAATCCATCTCATACAGATATTAACAAAATCAGATGATGTTTTAGAGAACACAATGTAAATTCAAAAATGATACACTTTTTCCACAAGTGATACGTATCGTGATATTTGATAGGTATTACGATACGTATCACAATACGTTTTATAGGAAACTGTAACTATTCCTTGAAGTCCATGCTGGTCGACATGGGCGCTGCCATGTTTTTTTTTATATGAGGTCGCTTATAAATATTTGATATTTGATTAATTAATTATAAAAGCATAAATTAATCGATTCACTTTTCTCAAAATATTAATTAAAAAACGGAAGTTCAACACTACTTTTTTTCAAAAAATGAGCATCATATCGTTTGTATCGTAAGCGGCCTCCACGTATCGTGAACCGAACCCTCCCCAAAATAATCGTGATTTCGGTGAATCGTTTCCCCCTTAATTCTCACTGATGCATCTATAGTCAACTCTGCTTTAAAGGACAGCCTCATTTTTCAATTAATCAATAGTGCATATAATTTTGACCTGTATATAAATTAAAGGGCAGATTTTCAGGTTCCCTTGAGTGCCCTTTATATACAGGTTGACAGTATTTTATGGTTTTTAATGTCATTGTATACTTGTAGAGAGCAATATGTAAAGTCCCACGAATACAGATATTTATTGATTTTTTATGTTATTGTATACTTTTAGACGACGTTCTAGAGAGGATGATGGATGCTAGAACTAGTGCAGACATGAAGTCTTTGATAGGTCACTCTGGTCCAGTATATGCTACAGATATCAGCCAAGATAAAAAGTTTTTGATATCGTCATCTGAAGATGGTTGTAGTGAGTGAATTATCTCCCTTTACTAAGTATCCTTGGTTACAGGGGGGTTAATATTCTGCCAATAAATTCCAACTGTACACTGTTTCTTTCAATGACTTCATTCATTTATTTTTGTAGAAATAAAAGTTTAAGAATAATTCTGAATACATTGGATTAATAATCTTTTACGGCTTTCCGATTATTACAGATAATCAATTATTGTTTTTATACCGTTATATTTATGTTGGATTTGCGTTATTTACATTTTTAACTTCTTAGCTGCTGAATTGTAATGTAAAACATTGTGATTTAATATGAAAATTATTTTTTACCGGGCTTAAGAAAAGATAAGGTGTCAGAATTTCTTTCTAATTCGTGAAATTTTACGTGGCGGTACCCCATTAAAAACAATACAGTACACCTTTATGCCACCCTTTTTATATCAAGCAATATTTTGATAATATATTGAGGGAGATATTAAAATTTTACATATAAACTACATGTACACCACTTTTTTTTTATTGAAAATTTGGAAAATTTTATGGCAAAAAGTGAGGATGGCAGATTATAGAGGAGCAGTATAACGAGGGTATGTTGTATTTTTTTTACTTCTCTTTGATGTTCATTTAATGACATTATATTTTTTGGTTTTCAGTCAGACTGTGGAGTCTTTTAACATGGAGTAATCTGGTGTGTTATAAAGGTCATCAATATCCTGTGTGGGATGCTAAATTCAGGTAACATTGTTACAGAGGAAGGAAGGGAATTATTGTGTTAGTCAGTTGACTTTGAAGAGTGGTATTGGCTTTGTTAGGGGTTTCAGAAAGGAGGGGTTATTTATATAGCTGTCTCAGAATGGTTGTTTCCTTCTCAACTATCTCGGAGACAGTTGTTGAGATGATTTTTTTTTATAATTTATTAAAAATATGAAATGGTGGTTAAGGGATATCTTAGTAAGTGATGTCAGAAGAGTTTGAAGATACCAAACGGGTAATCAGAATCTGTAAATCGAAGGACAGACAACACAATGGCCAAAAGAAAAAGCAGAAAAGGACAAACAACGATCCACAAACTTTGTCACATAATGTTGTATCGAGTACACCTCACCATTAACCGGGATTCAAACTCACAACATTAGTGGTGATAGGCACTGATTGCATAGATAGTGGTAAATCAAACTACCATTTGATCATGACCACGAAGGCCCCTATAAGAAATGTTTTATGCAGAAATGCATTCCAACATTGAACTGAATGAAAGTAGCACCTCGAATTGAGCCAAGATTTATTTCTACCATTCTATATATGACAGATAGCAATAACATATACGATTCTTGAGGTAATACAGCTTATTTTGTGTAAAATGTCACCTGAAAAACACATCATAAAATAATATGAAAATCAATCGATCAAAATATCTTCAATTAAAAAAAAAATTCCAGCTCCATCAGCACATTCAGAGCTTGGATTTTGTAAAATGTCACCCCTCCCTTACTATCTATTATCAGTCACCATTTGTTTGTTCATTATACACTTCAAGTTAAGATTTATTGATCAATCAATAATCATTCAGCTATCATCAATCCTTCATTTAGGAACACGGACTGTTCCAAGGACTGTGATTTTTTGCTCATTATAAGTTGTGTTTAGTAAGGTCAATTCCTTATTAAAACAAAGGTTCTCCTCAGGCATAGTTGACCTTAGCCGATTTCGGCTATCCTGTCTAGGCCCTTTGGTTTTATTGCTTTCTAAGATTTTATAAGTTAATTGGCTTTCCAATCTTTTGAGCTTGAGCTTACCTGATGAAGGTTAAGTCAGTGACGTGTCGTGCATTCTAAATGTGATATCTATGTTTGTATTTCTACCTGAATTTGAGATATTTTTGTTTCAGTCCACATGGTCATTATTTTGTGTCCTGTGGACATGATAGAACTGCCAGACTCTGGTCAACAGATCATTACCAACCATTGAGGATTTACACTGGTCATCTCTCAGATGTAGATGTAAGTTCAAAGTTCAATGAAAAAATCCTTTGTAATCACATGACACAAATAAATATTGAATCACATGACATCAAACCAGATTGTATCACATGACAAAATAAACATTGAATCACATGACACCAAAAAATATCCATTAGACATTGAATCACATGACACCCAAAACATTGAGTCATATGACACCATGAACATTGAATCACATGACACCATGAACATTGAATCACATGACACCATGAACATTGAATCACATAACACCATGAACATTGAATCACATGACACCAATAAACATTGAATCACATGACACCAATAAACATTGAATCACATGACACCCAAAAAAACCATTGAATCACATGACAACAATAAACATGGTTGACTGTTAACATCTAGGTATCAAGACAGGACATTTAGTATCAGTTTAATCCCACCACTATTTTGTGTCTGTTCTAACTTTTGTAGTTGTATTCTCGTTGTATTATGAAGTTTGCAGTGAGCTAAAGAAAGAAGTTCTGATTAAAATGGTCTGAATATTGGGTGGGGAAAGCCTTCTAATCCTTAAACCTCCTAATCCCCCCAAAAAAAGAAACACAAAAAAACATGCACATTTTTCTAAATACAGTGAATCCTGTCTAAACAGAGCCTCGAATAAACTGAAATCCTGTATAAACTGAACTTTAAATAAAATCCTAATGTAGGAAATATTTGTTAATTAAACCTGTGTAAGCAGAACACCTGTCAATTCTGAACGCAAAAGTTTCCAAGGAGGTTCGGTTTACACACGTTTCACCGATTAATCTTATATTTGTGTTCTGTTGGAACATTGCAATAAAATCTAGTATTATTATATACTCACAAAATCTTTTATTTATATACAGTGCGTAGAATTTCATCCTAATAGCAACTACATTGTGACAGGATCTAGTGATCGTGTTGTCAGACTGTGGGATAACCAGTCAGGAAATTGTGTCAGGACATTTACTGGTCACAAGGTACTATTTCTTATTGCTCAAATTCCAAGTGAAAGCTGTTTATATACCACATACATAGTACATACCCAGTCAGCACCATAAACCACTAGCCCTAAGACCCAGTCTTATCACATTATAAAATGAAAACATTATAGAAGAGATATAGGTAAAGACTGTGCTGTTTTCAGGGTTAGGGTTATGGTGTTTGATGCCACTTTCAACGATATTTCAATAATATCGAAGGGCCCGGTTGGCTCAATGAGTTGGATTACCTAACAACTCATACAAGCCTATCACCAATTTGGCGTGGGTTCGCGCCCGGCTTTGTAAATTACAAAAAAGGGTGCACTCGACTAAAATAAAGTTTACCAGTTGCTTGCCCATGGTCGGTGGTTCTCTCCGGTTACTCCGGCTTCTTCCACCACTAAAACTGGTCGCCATGATATAGCTGAAATATTGCTGAAAGTGGCGTTAAAGCACCAAAAAAATCTAATCAATAATATCGTGGTGGTCAGTTTTATTGATGGGGGAAACCGGAGGACCAGGAGAAAACCACTGACCTTGTGCAGGTCATTGACAAACTTTATCACATGATGTTGTATCGAAGACAACTCGCCATGAGTGGGATTCAAACTGACAACTTCAATGGTGATAGGCACTGATTGCACAGGTAGTTGTAAATCCAACTACCATAATATCACGACAGCACTGTTTTGTTTTCAGCTGTTTATATACCACATTTATAGTATCACAGTCTGCACCAAAAATCACTAGCCCTAAGTCCCAGAAATTAGTTTGGGCTAGTAAAAAAATCCATAACATTTGCTTAATCAGATAGAAAAAAATTCCTCTAAAATGCCTTTCGGGGTACTTGTCAAAATGGTTTTGGCACAGACTGGTATCACAACAGAGAAAATGAAAAGCAAAAAAGACTATTCCAGTCATTATTTGAAAATTTAATAATCGAGAGTGAAGAAATAACGTAATTCACTCATAGCAAACAGGAGAATCTGTTTCTTCTGTGACCACAACATCAAAAATATTTTTCAGTTGTTAATTTCTATCGATAATCACAGTTGGAAGGAAATTGGCAGAAATTTTCATCCAAAATTTTACCCACAAAGTTGATTAAGAATATTACGAAAATTTAACCCACTGGTTAAACTAACTTAAAAAAAGTTTTTTGTTTTTGTTAATTAACAACAGACAAATGATATTTTAAAACTTGACTATTCTTATCAACTGATTTCAGGGACCTATACAGAAGATGTGTTTTTCACCTGATGGTAGATTTATTGCAACAGGAGGTCAGTATTAGTGTTTTTGTAGTAATTCATATGATTGCTGGTTGTCACAAGTTTTTACCAATCGTTTAATCATGTAACATTTGAATTAAGTGATAACAAAATAACTGCTGCCTAAATTGATATTTTGTATTGTAGTTAATTTTGGACATTATTCCTTTGGTCACACCAAGTGATATTGTCAGAATCAGCGAACTGAATCTGGTACTTAAAATTATCAATGCAAAAGGGTATTAAAGGAATGGGCATATAAAAAATAAGTTCCATATTTTGGAAAAATGGTTCATGTGATGCAGACTATAGAAAGAAACATGGCTTGAATATTCCTAGGATTCTTTTCTCCAAAATCCATGTCTTTTATACCGTTCCAAAATCCAAGATGGCTGCCACAACAGGACTTAGTCTAAGATAGAACCCTATGGGAAAATGTGATTATGCTAAGAAACTACAAACTGTATCAAACCCAGATTGTACCGTACATGTTTGTTTGCAGATTGGAAATTCAAGATGGCCACCACTGCAGGACAAAGAATAATAAGAACTTTCATTTGAAAATGTTTTAAAATCAATTTCTTTAAAAAAAACTGGACCATGTAAAAGGAAGCTTGTCTCCTATGTTCCTTAGATTATCCTCTTGTACATTAATTTTATCTATAAAAAATCTAAGATGGTCACCATAGTAGAACGTTATTTTAAATAGAACCCTATTGGAAAAATGAATAAAAGCTATTTTTCAGAAAATACAAACTTTATTGAACTCAAATTGTACACGAGTGATCATTAGATGGTTTATTGGTTGGTTTATGGTGTTTAATGCCACTTTCAACAATGTTTCAGTTATATCGTGGCGGTCAGTTTTATTGGTGGAGGAAATCGGAGTACCCGGAGAAAACCAACGACCTGTTGCAAGTCAATGACAAACTTTATCACATCATGTTTAGTTATATCGAGTACACCTCGCCATGAACAGGATTTGAACTCGCAACTTTAGTGGTGATAGGCACTGATTACACAGGTAGTTGTAAATCCAACTACCATACGATCACGACCACGACCTTACAAAGTTAACACTTTCTTATATGGATCAGCTATCCAAGATGGCCACCACCACAGGACATATATTAAATGAAAGTTGATAAGTTTTTCATCTTTTTTATAATAGGTGTTGACAAGACAATATTATTATGGGATATTGCCAGCGGTAACATGTTAGCTCAATTAAAGGGTCACACAGAAACAGTTTACGCACTGACATTTAGTCGTGAAGGCAGTGTTTTATCGTCTGGTAAGTATAATTCTAACCTGATGTAAAATTAATCCCAATATTCAAAACTAATTTTAAGTCATATTAGTAAGAAAGGATATGGATGTAAATGAACATGAGAAACTATTCCAACACTACACTTAGACACAAATTTAAGTAAAGGAACAGTTTGTAGTAAGTAAGGATATTGATGTAAATGAACATGAGAGACTATTCAACATTACACTTAGACGTAAATTAAAGTAAAGAAACGGCTTGTAGTGAGAAAGGATATGGATATAAATGAACATGAGAAGCTATCAAATATTACACTTGGACACAAATTAAAGTAAAGGAACGGCTTGTAGTGAGAAACAATATGGATGTAAATGAACATGAGAAGCTATCCACCATTACGCTTAGACACAAATTAATGTATTTAAAAAAAAAGTTTATTTTTCATCCAATTCTGCGGTATGTTTTTTTTGTAAAATGTTTATGTTGTATTATGATATTGTTACAGGTGGTTTAGATAATTGTGTCAAGATCTGGGACGTTAACAGAGTTCTACAGGAGTTTGACACAGATTCTGATCTCACTATACCAAGCTCTTTAGTAGTGTAAGTATTATAATAAGTTTGAGTTTAAATTTTGGTGTTTAATGCCACTTTCAGCAATATTTCAGCTACATCATGGTGACCAGTTTTAGTGGTGGAAGAAGCCGGAGTACCCAGAGAGAACCACCGACCATGGGCAAGCAACTGGTAAACTTAATCACTTGCGGCTGCGAGTCGAGTGCACCCTTTTTTTGTAATTTACAAAGCCGGGCACGAACTCACGCCATATTGGTGATAGGCTTGTATGAGTTGTTAGGTAATCCAACTACCTAACTCATTAAGCCACCCGGGCCCTGACAATAAATTTGACAATGAGTGGGTGTTAGACATGTATGTAGGGAGACTGAACATGCCCCATCCTAAGAGTAAGTTTTATATCTGATTTGTCCCACACAACTAGCAGATTTTTCTTAAGAGAGAGTTGTATTCCCCAGTGCAGAACCTAGGGACTATTCACTATACCATGGGGATTTAGGCTTACATAATCAACCAAGGAGAGTAAACATCAGAAAAAAACCTACTCATACGCCCTCCCCCTCCCTCCAATAAAGAAAACAAAACACAATTTTTTTTTTTTTTTATTAGGCCATAATTAATCAATTGTTTGCCCTAATGAAATTCAATTGTATTTGCCATGAAGATATAAAGATTTCATTTTGCACTAAGGAATGTCCCAATGTCTAAGTAACGGTCTATTAGGTTCAAGTCGAGGGGAATCAAAGTTTAACATAATATGATAGGCAATGATTCTTTACCACTAGATGAGCAATGGAGACTCATGCTAGTCTTTAATTGGGTTATTTGAGATAAAAACATGTAATTTTACATCACTTGTCCAAGAAATCAGGTTTTTCAAATTTAATTTGATAATTGAACGGTTAGTCTGCTCACCTTGATTGTGGAAGATTATTGGTTCAAACCAAAGACTATGAAGTTGGTATTTGCCGCTTCTCCGCTAGGCATGCAGTATTAAGGAATAAGAGCAAAGACTGGTTGTCTCAGAATCAGAATAATGTGTCTGAACAGACTGTTGTTGCATTTAGATAGCACTAAGAAAAAAATAAGAAAGTTAGTGTAGTAGAAAGCGGACATCATCAGCATCTCATGGAATGTAACTTGTTCTCACCATGATGTAATGGAAAAATGGTTACCTGGCATTAAATAACAAACACTCACTCAAAGATTACTTGTATGTCTGTGTACTAGAATCAACAGAGTAATCAGTAAATATATTAATTTATTTCTTGGTATATTTTGCAGCAACGACAATTCAAATTTAGCACTTGGGAGCTTTCCAACAAAACAAACCTCTGTATTATGTGTTCATTTTACAAGGAAGAATTTACTATTGGCTTGTGGACCTGTTTCTATATGATCAAACCAGTCAATATGTAACATATTATTGACCAGATGACAATTAGAAACTTCATTGTTATTGTGAATGTAGACAAGGTCATTATGCTGATGGAAAAGCTATGGTACTCATTTTGTACGACGTTGGCAGCTGGGTTAAGAGTTTACCTATTAGAAATGGAATCGTGCCGATTTCCTATTGGATATGTTTAAAGAAATGGATATTTGTGAGGCATCCATGAATCATGCTGCTTTCTTTTGGATGTGTTATAAATGCTTGTGCTATTCGCTACAAGTACAATGTGTCACATTTGTCGATGGTGAGAGGTTTGAATTAGAAAGTGAAAGTTTTGAGGATAACGAGGACAAGATTTGAAAATATAATATTCTGAAGATAAAGTGAAAAAATTGTAAAAAAATAAAATATTATAAATTTAATATGTTTTTTAATTACTCCTAGAAAAGTGTTTAGTAAGAAAGGATATGCATGGATGTAAATGAAAATTAGAGACTATCCAGTATTACACTTGGAAACAAATTAAAGTAATGGAACAGCTTGTAATAAGAAAGGATATGGATGTAAATGAACATGAGAGACTATCCAATATTACACCTAGAAATAAATTAAAGTAATGGAACAAATTTTATTGCTGCTCTACATTTCACTTTCACAAAAGTGTCTTCAATAATGAGCATAACTCATACCCAATAATGAGCATAACTCATATCCAATAATGAGCATAACTCATACCCAACAATGAGCATAACTCATACCCAACAATGAGCATAACTCATATCCAATAATGAGCATAACTCATACCATTTCCATGTTTTAACATGTTTTCAGCAGCATACATGTCATATGTAGTTGTAAATCAACTACCGTACGATCACAACAGCCCCACAATACATTATAATATAAAGCCTTATATGACATATGTGCTGCAATATTGTTGAAAGTGGCATTAAACACCATAACCCTAATTTGATCTTCAAATAAAAAAAAAACAACTACAACATTCCAACCAATGAAATGACTTAGTCTTTTAATCATCTAAAGTGGTTGTACAGTATTTAATTAAGATATAAATAATATGATTACTTTATAATACTTGTTATATTATAAAACAATTCATAGTAAACATGAAAATACCATTTAACAGAGAAACCCATACAAGGCCAAAAAAAAAATATGTGTTTACGGTCACCCGACCGACCCTAATTTTTGCTAGCGACCCTATGAATTTTTACACAGAATTCGGAAAACCATTTTTTAGCTCACCTGACCCAAAGGGTCATGTGAGCTATTGTCACCACTGAGCGTCCGTCGTCTGTCGTCCATCCGTTAACTTTTCACATTTTAATCAACTCCTCTGAAGCCACTGGGCCAATTTGAACCAAACTTTGGTGGAATGGTCCTTGGATGGCCCCCTTCCAAAATTGTGTCCGGTGATCCCGACTTCCAACCAAGATGGCCACCAAGCTAAAAATAGAAAAAAGGGGGATGAAATTTTAATTGTCCATTGCTGCTTTAGTATAAGTCAAAATGAGCTCAAATTTTAACTGCAGCTACATGGCAAAGAGTAGTTTAACATATATTCCGGGTTTTTCTTTCAGCTGATTTATGCCGATTATGCAAATTAGGCATATTTTGATAAAAGATCACATTTAAATCTTCTCCTCTGAAACTGCTGAACCAAATTAAACCAAACCTGGCAGGGTGGGTCCCTTTCAAAATTGTGTCTGACAGTCCCGCCCTCCATTCAAGATGGCTGCTGTTACTAAAAATAGAAATTTCTTCAATTGTCCATTTCTGCTTTAGTACAAGTCAAAATGAGCTCAAATTTTAACTGCAGCTACATGGCAAGAAGTAGTTTAACAAATATTCCAGGTTTTTCTGTGAAATTTTTCTTTCAGCCGATTTATACCGATTATGCAAATTAGGCATATTTTGATAAAAGATCACATTTAAATCTTCTTCTCTGAAACCGCTGAACCAAGTTCAAACAAATTTGGCTATGATGGTCCTTGGGTGGTCCCCTTTCAATATTGTGTCTGACAGCCCCGCCCTCCATTCAAGATGGCTGCTGTTACTAAAAATAGAAATTTCTTCAATTGTCCATTGCTGCTTTAGTATAAGTCAAAATGAGTTCAAATTTTAGCTGCAGCTACATGGCAATCAGTAGTTTAACATATATTCTGGGTTTTTCTGTGAGATTTTTTCAGCCAGTTTATTCCGTTTAGGAATATTATGAGATAAAAATCACATCTAAATCTTTTGCTCTGAAATTTGAGTTGAAATGATCTTTGGGTGGCCCACTTTCCAAATTACGTGCAACACCCCCATTTTCTATCGACTTTAGATGTCAAATTGAAAACCAGGTGAGTGATTACGGGCTCCTGGGAGCCTCTAGTGTTGTTTAACCAGCAGCAATGTTTTATTTATTCAACTGCTAGCTTTTTGTCGAAATTGAGAGCAAAGAAGGTAGAAAAACTGCATAATTCGTCATAAAACAGCTTCAATAAATGACAGCTTACCGGAAATTTCGAAAATGAAATACCAGAACCGGGAACGACTATTTCCGGTTTTGCTGATAATAAAAAAAAAAAAAAAAATTAATCCCGACCGACCGACCCTAGATTTGTTTAACATGTGACAGTAAACACACATATATTTTTTTTTGTCTAATTAACAATTAACAAAGAGTACAAATAAATATATGCTTAATTTCATCCTTGCTTTCATCAGGTTTTATAACAGGACAATACCGAAATTACAAGTAATATATATATACCACGTGTCTTGCGAATTAACATATTTAAAACAAATCCATGATATATGTTTTATAATAGAAACTTTGAGGAAACTTCCTTAGTTCGTGGTGGGTTACTAAATTTGTGTTTTCATACTTGCTAATATATTACATAGAAAATTTGCATTTAGTTGTGTACTAAAATTACTTTTTTTAGTAAACCAACGAAATCCACGAATTATAAAACTTTCACAGTATGCTATGATTCCAATCTACCTAAATCAGCAGATTTATCTTATAACAGGCATTAGAGAGGGATTTTCAATTAATTTCATTATAGAAGCTAGTTTAATTAATAAGGGATCTTGTATTTGGGAATACATATTGGATGTTTGCATATTTCTTGGCATTAATTGATTCGACATGGAAGGGGCGTGTCTTGCCATGGAACCTTCCCATCTTGACGGAGATATACTGTTTAGCATGGAGGGGGTGTGTCTTGCTGGGAGATGTTCCCACATTGGTGGAGTTATGTTCTTCTGCAAGTACGAGGTGTTCTTCATTGTGAGACGTCCCCGCTTTTGGGGATTTACATTGCTTGATAAAGCTGGGGCATACATTGTTTTCTGACTTTTCCACTTTGGTAATGCAGGTTTGCGATTTGCAGTTTGAAATTTATTTGCTGCAATTAGCTCTTTTGCTAATGGACGTATGTGACCTGTATGTCCTCGATTTAGATCAATTCTTGGTGGAGGACCAATTGTTAGATTTGAGTATGTAATAGGATATGCTTCCCCGGGGCCCGGGTAATTACCTGTTATTATGGGATATGTCATAGGGCGTATCTTTGGTATGCTGGGTACACGAGTTGGAGCAGGATTTGTTAAAATTGTAGAGGTATTTTTTGATATGTTCATACTACACAATTGCAAGGTATCCATAAAGTTTTTCAAATTTTTGAACTTTCTTGTCAAACGAGACTGAAGCAGTTCATAGTTTTCTCCATTTAGACACGGATGCGTAAAAGCAATATTGGCAATTGATGAACACTCGTTCGTGCAGATTTTTTCACTTGCACAATGCGCCAATGCGGTTGCTGTGACGTCATGTTTACGAACAGCAGAAAACAAACGCCCAAATTGACATCCGTTGACCTCTCCTGACGTTTGCAGTTTACATAGTGGGATTGTCTTGAAGGAGGTACCAGTCGCTTGTAGCCAGTTATTTCTAGGATAAAACAACAGACTTGCAGAACACATTTCATTGGTTGATAAAAGTCCCCATGTGATTGGAGTCTTTGAAGAAGTTGTATCGTACCAACAAGCAATTCTGATGCTGTCGCCTGGTAACACTTTAATAGGATTATGAAGACTGAAAAAAGGAAATATATGTACAAAATAAACATAATCAAAGTTTGGCTCGACTCGGGATCGAACCCACGATTTTCCACACTCGAGGAGAGCAGGCTAACCATTACACCACAGATGCGGTCACGATCAAGATATTCTGAAATCTCTGTGCCTGACATAATTAAGTTTTATCCCATCCTTCATGCCTTGATCGACACTTAGAAATTTAGAGTGAGTGTCGGTTAAGCACGAAACTTGACAAAGGAGATAATTTCAATTTTCCCATTGTGAACTTTCCATTTATATATATAGCAACATTCTAGCAGCACATGCATATGGAGTATCCCAATTGATACGGGCTTATGGTACCTATCAGGATTTCCTTGATGGGATGTTTCTGTTAAAAAGGAAGCAACTGAACCGAAACGGATATATTGAAGTCAAAACTTTGAAAGTCTTACGGTCGCCACTGTGTCACTTATGACAACCGATATGTTCCATTTTCTTAAGAACTTTCCGGTCCTTTCCTCATTTGTGACTTGTTACCGGTTTTGTAAATAGTAGAGAAACACAACAGGTGCCAGTAGTGGAGCAGGAACTACGTTCTCTTCCGGAGCACCTGCGCTCACCCCCGGTTTTAGTGGAGTTCATGTTACTCGATCTTTTGTTTTCTGTGTAGTGTTTTGTAGATCGTTGTTTGTCCTTTTGGCCATAGTGTTGTCTGACTTTCTTCAAGTTAAGGATTCTGATTACCACTTTTGGTATCTTCAAACTCTTCTTGAAGTCATCACTTGTAAAGTTTTAAGGTCGCCATTAAATCATGGTTAACCGTTACAGAATATGTCCGTCACAGATGTGTTCCTATTGTGATGGTCACATTCCCATCGTCCTTTCCTCCATCATAACTGATCACCGGATTGCTAACAAGAGTAACACCATGAGTGTTATTAGTAGAACAGGAACTGTTTAAGCTTCCTGGATAGCCAGTTTTTGGTGTGGTTCAACTTGCTCAATCTTTAGTTTTTTGTGTAGTGTTTTATGGACCATTGTATTGTCTGACCTTCGATTCACATTTCTTAGGACATAATTGATACATACTGGTTTCCATTAAGAAATAATTAATACATACTGGTTTCTGGAAATAATTGATACATACTGGTTTCCGGAAATAATTGATACATACTGGTTTCCATTAAGAAATAATTGACACATACTGGTTTCCATTAAGAAATAATTGATACATACTGGTTTCCATTAAGAAATAATTGACACATACTGGTTTCCATTAAGAAATAATTGACACATACTGGTTTCCATTAAGAAATAATTGATACATACTGGTTTCCATTAAGAAATAATTGACACATACTGGTTTCCATTAAGAAATAATTAACATATACTGGTTTCCATTAAGAAATAATTGATACATACTGGTTTCCATTAAGATTGTGAGCCCTGAAGTCTTTTCCTTCTGCTACGATCTCTGTTGAAACCCCATTCCGTATTAACTCTACTCTCTGTTCACGACCTAAATGCAAAATTAAAATCAACAACTTAATTACATTGCATCATATATCATATACAGTTCAATATTGCGAATTCATGTCGCAGTAATCAATAAATAAAACGTATATAAAATATGAGGGGCAATCAAGAATGGACAATCCAGAGACGTATATAAAATATGAGGGGCAATCAAGAATGGACAATCCAGAGACGTATATAAAATATGAGGGGCAATCAAGAATGGACAATCCAGAGACGTATATAAAATATGAGGGGAAATCAAGAATGGACAATCCAGAGACGTATATAAAATATGAGGGGAAATCAAGAATGGACAATCCAGAGATACTGACAAGAAAGGATTGAAGATACCAAACAAGGGTAATAACAAAATTACCGAACTCCAAACAATCTTATAAAGGGAAAGTCAAAACTCATAAGTATATAAACTGACAAAATCAGTCAACAACCGGAAAACTGTGAAAACTGTAATGACCCTGACTTGGTACAGGCATTTCTAAAGAAATGGTGGGTTGAATCAGATTTTAAAGCGCCAAACCTCCCACTTTCATTACAGCTCAAATGTTCCGGCTGTGACAGGTGTATTCAGAAACCATGAATTGAAGAAGGACATTGGGTACACAAGACATACAAAACTAAAAAAAGATGAGCAACACTGGATATTGTCTCCAGGGCACAGAACAACATACAATATTTCAGTGCCAGTCTGTTTGTAGATAGAAAGGATCTTGTGGATACATCTTTTTATAGATTTCTGTGACAATCGAAAATTAAGAAAGAAGATATTTTGGTACTTGCTTATACCACACGTATCAGCCATTTGCACCCGAATACTTGTCTCTTTACGATCACATAATCACAGTCATTGCTTATATCACATCCATGCTGTCCTTCAAACATGATTTCTGACTTCTGTAGTCGGTGAATATTTTTTTCTACAAATGAAAACTTTTTAACAGATGCCTTAAAGTCTACAATAAGAACAGGATATACAAGTTATAAGAAATTTTCGAGCACAGAAATTCGCTGAAGTTATTACACAAGTAGGTGTAGATCATGGCGAGGTGTACTCGATACAACCTTATGTAATATAGTTTGCCAAATAAACAACAACCCAACTGACACTTACACCTCTCTTGTTTTTTTATATCAATATCATCTCTTAACTCTGTGGTCATCTTGGCTGTGATGGTAATATATTATTACCAGACCTATTTTGTCAGGACAGCATAGACGGCCAAAATGAAGTGACCATTACAGCCACTGGCCTCCGAGGAAGTTAATTGGACACCTTATCACGTGATGTGGGTTTCGGTGCGTGAACACTTATTAGTGTTCTAATTTGCATATCACATAATGTTGTATCGTATACACCTCGCCATGAGCGGGATTCGAACTCACAACTTTAGTGGTGGTAGCCTAATTATCAGATTGAAACAGTATAAAACATTTTTTTTACCAAATTTATGCATGTGTATGAATGCACCAGTTATAAAGATCGGCTGTGAAATCTGTATTGCAGAACATTGCTGTGGATATTCCGCTGTAATGGCGATATTCTTACTTCCGGAAGGAATGGTGAAATGTGTAACAGAGATCAGCTTAGTGCCCATCTCCAGTATTTGTGGGTTACTAGTGTAGATTAAAGATATTCCTGAGTTGTCGTATAAAGCTTGGTTCAACAATGGATTATTGTATCTTATCTGAAAACAATATAAAATTAATGTTAAATGGTTTATGTTTAACCCCGCCACTTTTTATTTATGTGCCTGTACCATGCCAGGAAAGAGAGCGGTTATTCCTGAGTTGTATAAAGCTTGGATCAACAATGGGTTCTTATATCTGATATGCAAAAATAATATGGAATAAAAGTTAAATGGTTTTTGGTTAGCTCCGCCACATTTTATTTAAGTGTCTGTGCCAAGTCAGGAGAGTGAGCGGTTATTAATATACACATTGCATACGGTATGTGCTATGGGTATGTACACAGACAGTGGACAAAAGTATGCAGACACTTCCAATATTCCCTATATATTTCATATAAAACAACAATTTTTCAAACAAAATTCTTGCAGTCAATTCTAGTCTGATTTTGATAATTTTTATAATAATAAAAACAGAATTAAATGTAGTTTTACTCTATAATTTCAAAATAATTTTCTATGATAAACATTTTGAGATTACACAAGTTAAACACACAACTGAATTAATTTCTTTCAAAACACAATGCAATGATAGTACTTTTGTAGACAAAGTGTTAGAGTCTGTGTTTAAATCATGGAGGTTTGAAAAACATGCTTCATAACGTTATTTCAAAATTACTACAATAAACTACCTATCTTTCTGCTTTTGTTGATAAAATAATTATCAAAATCGGACATTAATTGACTTAAGGATAATATTTTGTCCACTATTTGTGTGTTTTTTGTATATGTGTCAATTTTTCCTCTTTCTACGATTTTCAATAGGATTTTGGAACTGGTCCGACAGTATGGTATTATTTATTTTCCATTTTATTAGATATATTTATGTTTGAAAGTCACAGTTCCTAAATAGACAGATCTTGTTTGTTAAAAGGCTTATCTGCTCAGCTGATTTCCATGAAACCGCATCCAAGGAAAATGTAGATAAATTGTCGAAAAACAAATTGTCTCAATGTTAAAAGAAAATATGAGTTTAGGTCTGTATTTCACAGAAAAATATATCAATAAATCTGATTATTATCTCCCTTGACTAAATAAGTGATATAACTTGCTAATGTTACGTTAATACTTAATGTATGATGGAATGAACCGCATCAGTGGTGATGGTTGGCGTGCTCGCCCTAAGTGCGATAGATTGTGGGTTCGAGCCCCGATCGGGTCAAACCAAAGACTATAAAATTGGTATTTAAGCATTAAGGAAAAAGAGCAAAGACGGGTTGGCTCGGAATCAGAATAATGTGTCCGAGTGGGGCGACATGTCTATCCACGGACTGTTGTTTCAATGAGCAAGCACTATAAAAATCCAACTAAGTGTGTTGGTCTAGTACAAAGCGGATCTCCTCATCATTTCATTGAAAATTAACTTGTTCTCTCCATGATAGAGCTGAACAATTGCTGAGTTGGCGTTAAACAACAATCACTCACTTCATGTATACAAGCAGACCTAGATAAATTGCAGAAATGGGAAAACAACTGGCTGATGAGCTTTATCCCAGATAAGTGTGAAGTAATCCGTATCACCAACAAACGGAAACAGTTAACATCCGATTATTATATCCATGGGAAGAAACTCGTAACTGTACCATCAGCAAAATACCTTGGGTTACACTTTCAGAACAACCTTTCTTGGAACAAACATATAGACACAATAACGAAAAAGGCCAACTCCAGCACTGCCTTTCTGAATAGAAACTTAAAAGGTTGTCCTCCATCTGTCAAAGAAAGATGTTACACAGCTCTAATCCGTCCTCTTGTCGAGTACGCCTCCACAGTTTGGAGTCCACATACTGCTGCGAACATAAACAAAATAGAACAAGTTCAAAGACGTGCCGCCAGATTTGTCAATAACGACTTCCGCCGTCAGAGCAGCGTCACAGAAATGCTCCAAAAGCTGAAATGGGACTCTCTGCAAGAAAAACCAGCAATATCTCAACTAGTCATGCTGTATAAAATACAACACCAACTGGTTGCTATACCAGCTGCAACCTATCTTGTTCCGTCCACAAGATCGACGAGAGGACGTGACATACGTTACCTTCAGCCACACACCAGAATACTAGTTTACAAATACTCGTACTTCCCGACAGTAATCAGGCTTTGGAACACTTTACCAGCAACTGTAGTTGGATCTCTGACTCTGAAACAGTTTACCAGAGATATTACAGAGATCAGATTAACACCATAGACAGTTCCAGTTGTTTTTACCAGTTTTAACCTGCACTTTTCCGATTTTGGAACATGTACATATTCACATATTCACTTGTAAATAGATCCCTTCGTTTCCTGACCCGCACAAGTGCGATAATCTTCAAATTAAAGGATGCACTGTACTTGGAAGAAAAAGAAGAATGCTATAAACAAATTGCCAGACGTACTTGAACTATCAGTTGTCTACATCCTGATGCTCCTATCTTGTATCCGGTATTCTGAGGGAAACAAATTCCTGGTTCATTTGTAGAGAAACCGCCAATCAAACTTTGACAGTCACCACGTGGTTTCTCTCCACATTCAAAAGGGTGATTGTAAACTCTAGAATGGAGACCGGAATCTGAAAAGACAATGTAGGCTTTATGAAAAGAAAGTGTATACAGTGTTGGTCAACAATTCAATCAAATTAACAAAACTACTTTGTATGACTTCGCAAACTGTTCAACAGTTTCATGTTCATTTCTAGAAGTTCCTAGAATGCGGGTATTGCAAGTGTCTCGGCGAACACGTAAACACATTACCTCTACATTATTGTTAAATGACGTTTATTTGCTTGTTCGTGCTAATAGGTAGTTCTATTAATTAAGAAATGTTATCTGTATGTAGTAGAAAGGTTATTCCTTGGAGCAACTGGGTTCATCCAACTTTTATAGTGGGTTTTGTGTTGGCCCACTTTTATAGCGGGTTTTGTGTTGGTTCATCTTTAGTTTTATGTGTAGTGTTTTGTAGATCGTTGTTTGTCCCTTTTCTTTTTGCTAATGTATTGTATTTTCTCCTTCGATTTACGGCTTCTGGTTACCCCTTTGGTCTCTTCAATCTTTAGACCATTATATTGTCTATCCTTCTTCGATTTACGGCGTCTGATTACTCCTTTGGTCTCTTCAATCTTTAGACCATTATATTGTCTATCCTTCTTCGATTTACGGCTTCTGATTACCCCTTTGGTTTCTTCAATCTTTAGACCATTATATTGTCTATCCTTCTTCGATTTACGGCTTCTGATTACCCCTTTGGTTTCTTCAATCTTTAGACCATTATATTGTCTATCCTTCTTCGATTTACGGCTTCTGATTACCCCTTTGGTTTCTTCAATCTTTAGACCATTATATTGTCTATCCTTCTTCGATTTAGGGCTTCTGGTCACCCCTTTGGTTTCTTCAATCTTTAGACCATTATATTGTCTATCCTTCTTCGATTTAGGGCGTCTGATTACTCTTTACTATCTTCAAACTTTATTACATTCATATCCAATTGTGCTTGCATTATATTTCTGCTTAAAACATACCACATGCAAATATCTGTATTTGGTCGACGATTTTGGCCTGGTCTATCATGGGTTTAGCAGCCAGTAGGTAATAGTCGTTATCAATTGGTAGCCTTACTTCTAAACACACCAGTGATGAAACCTTAGTTGGAACGTGGATCTGTGTCATGGAAACATTGAAATTAAGAGTATCTGAAATCACAAGAAAATACAATTAATTTTTATAATGTATTTGTATACAAATGCTATGCTATACATATATCTGATAAGAAGAGTTTGAAGATACCAAAGGGGTAATCAGAATCTGTAAATCGAAGAAGGACAGACAACACGATGGCCAAAAGAAAATGTACAAACAACGATCTACAAAACATACATATAAAACTAAAGATCGAGTAACACGAACTCTACTAAAAAACGGGGATGAACTCGGGAGCTCCGGAAGGGTAAGCCGTTCTCGATCCTCTAGTGGCACCCGTCATGTTAATCTAGTTACAAACCCGGAGATAAGTCATGAATATGATAAACAGCGTTATCTCGATCTCCGACCATTCGTTGTGGATAAGTCGAAGTAAAATGTATGCCCCTTTGCAAGGAGATTCACTTTAGTTTTAATATATTTCAATATTTAGGAACGGTAAATTCCTAACATGAATATATCTAATAAATCATGTCTGTGACGAAGCATTGACTACTCGACTCGCAACCGCAAGTGATAAAGTTTACCAGTCACTTGCCCATGGTCGGTTGGTTCTCTCGAGCTTCGGATACTCCGGCTTCTTCCACCACTAAATCTGGTCGCCATGATATAGCTGAAATATTGCTGAAAATGGCGTTAAACACCAAAAATCAATCAAATCATCATTGACTACTAGACGAATAATACCCTCGGGGAGTAATAGTTCACGTTCAGTGGTTTTGATCGAGTGATTTTGATGTTTACTCGAGTTCCGAATGGATTCATTGCCATGTTCACATTCATCAACCTCATTTCGTGTTGAAGTGAAATACCGGTACTTAGAACACTTTCTGCATCGAATCAGCCATTCGATATGTAGTTGACATTTTTTCCTTTAGCATCTGAGTTTTTCGTGAGGTTCATGTTGCTCGATCTTTAGTTTTCTGTGTAGTGTTTTGTGGATTAAGGTTTATTTCTTCGTCTTTTATATTTTGCCGTTGTATTGTCGGACCTTCGATCTATGGCTTCTGATTACTGCTTTGTATTTAAAATAAGTCTAAACTGTTTAGTTTATTTTTAGTTTATAACAATTTTATTTGCTCATAGAGACAAAAAGGATAAGACACAAGCTTTACCAACTTATGAAGTCTTCTCCTTGAAATTACATAACAAATATAACACATATACATATGAAAAAGAGCATGCACATTAATGAAAGTATACCAGTAACAATTACTCATGTAAAAGAGAACAGGAAAACAGTGAAAAAAAGGGGGAAAAAGAAGTCTAAACTGTCATGGTTGACTATGATTCACGGTCATTTTCCGTATTGTGACGTCAAATAAGGGTAATAACAAAATTACTGTACACCGAGCAATCTTCCAAAGGGAAAGGCAAAACTCATAGATCAACAAACAGACAAAATCAGTCAACAACCGGAAAACTGGGAAAACCGCAATGGCCCTGACTTGGTACAGGCATTTCCAAAGAAATGGTGGGTTGAATCAGATTTTACGGCGCAAAACCTCCCGCTTCCATTACGGTTAAACGGTTCCGGTTGTCACTATAACAGCGTCACATGCATGCATATGGAACAAAAAACGTAAATAAATATAGTTACCATTTCGTTTGAAAGCTGGACATTCAAACTTTCTAGGGCCAGGACACTGGTATTGATTTGGCCTTTGTAAACACACCGGACTGTACACAGGTTCACAAACTCCTGTACACATTGCAAAAATAAAACAATATAAATCTTTTAAAGCAAACAAATGATGAAATGATGTAAAAAAAAAGTTTAAAATATAATCACTTAAAACAGAAAAAATGAAGAAATAATAATAATTGTATGTGGGTGTATAATAGTTACAGCTCATTCTAATAATTCGTACTTTCTAGGATCTGCCACCTTATTTCAAATATCACTTTTAAACATCGGTGGAGTAAACATCGATGTGCAATGGTATTAAAACAAAAAGTGCATGTACACTCATAGCAAAATCCTGATACTGAGAGAATGATCTATTATAATAACGATTAAAACATTCAGGTCAATTAAAAATAATTGACAATATTAAAATTATAAAAAGATAATTTAAACAGTGATGGTCAACAATTCCACCAATATTGACAGAAAACCACCTCCCGCCTCAACTCATTGAACGTAGAAAAAAGCCACGACATATGACGGTGGAAATCCATGTCCGGGCTTGGGTCAGACACAAAATGTGAAGGTGTTATTCCAACCCTATCCTCTTGATAACTGGATCACCAACGGCAATACATAAAGACCTGCACATATTCTCTTCCACTCAAAAAGACCGCATACTTTCACAAAATATTTAAAGACAACATGAACATTGACAGTACAATAGCAGGGTCAATGAATACTCGTAGTTAACGGACTATTTTAAAAGAAGGTAGAATATGTTGGCTAAAAAATAAAAACGTAGATATCAAATTTACTGCGCACAACGTGTTTCTGGAATAACCTTTATCAGGTACGCTCATAATCGAAAGATTTGAAAGCCAAATAATTTGAAAGTGTTTGGGAGCAATAAAACCATAGGACCTAAACAGGAGAGCCAAAATCGGCTATGGTCACCCATACCCAATGGAGATTAACCCTAGTTTTGATAATATATGCATTACTTAGGAACTGTGAATGTCAATAAAACTATATCTTATAAACCATGTCAGTGCTGAATCACTGACTACTGGGTAGGTGATACCCTCGGGGACTAATAATCCATCACCACCAGCAGAGGTATCGACTCAGTGATAGACACCATTAAAGACGATTACTCTTGACAAAAAATAGCATAACTGATACCTGGATGTGACACAACCGGTAACAAAGGAGTGGGGCTTGATTTCTGCCATTCACATGTGGGATCTCCAAGTTCTTCACCATTTGTTCGTCCGTCTCCATCAGAGTCCGTCATACAAAGACGTCTGTTCCATGTCTAAAATAATATATCGCTTATTTATGGATAATCTTTCAATTCATTTAACAGGCATATTCATCAAATGCGCAATGACTATTGACAATAGTACAACTGGTCTTTTCAAAATACTTTCCCTTCCAGAGCACCTGAGTAAACCCCGCTTTTAGTAGGGTTCGCAATCACCCAATGCTTAGATTTTTGTGAAGTATTTTACCGACAATGTTTTTCTTTTGTCCATTGTCATTTCTTCATTGCATTGTCTGTCCTACAAATTCCTTTTGATTATACCTTTAGTATCTTCCGGCTTTTCATAAGAAAAGTTGGAAGACGCGAAAGAAATAATCAGAATCTGTAATTCGAAGAAGGACAGACAATACAATAGCCAAAAGAAAAAGGACAAAAAGACAAACAACGATCTACAAAACACGACACAGAAAACTAAAGTTTAAGCAACATGAACCCCCACTACAACCGAGGGTGAACTCAGGTCTGGAAGTGTAAGCAGTTCCTACTCCACTAGTGACACGCATTTAGTTGTATGCTAACATTATATAGTTATCACATAATCTATACTGACTGTTTCTTCTTATTTTCGTTTTGGGTTATAGACACGGATTGCGTAAGTAGTTGTAATCCAACTACCATACGATCACGACCACGATTACCTCTCACATAAAAATAATTTATATTTCAAGCCAAAAGGTTAATAATATGTACTTAATAACTGCACGCGAGGTCAATAGCGAGATCTATTTTCCCAAGGGGTAGACTATTGACCGGGACGAATGAACTAGTGACCGACGCGAAGCGGAGGTCACTTAGTTTATCCGTCCCGATCAATAGTCTACCCCGAGGGAAATAGAGCTCGCTATTGATCAAGCGTGCAGTTATTAAGTACTTTATTACACCGACTTAAACAGGAGAGAGAGTAAACCATTTACTGTAATTCCGGTACTATGTTGTATTCTATAATTTGTGATTTTATGTTATTTCTTCACTTTTGTATGCCGTGAGCATCAGAATGAAGAACAACAATGAAAGTGCTATTTCCTTGCTATTTGTTTCCCTGTATATAGATTGGAATTTTATCTCATATACATTTACTTTTTCTTCTTCTCTTTTGTCATTAAATAATTTTGTTCCGAGTTCCGAGAGATATAAATTACAAAATCGCTTCCGTGTTTTTTGTTTTGTTTTTTGTTGTTGTGATTATTCGATAAAACCAACCAAACAATGTTTCTATAATGTATTTATAACATTGTGATAATGTATTTTCGTGTATTAAAGTTTACCGTAATCTTGTCTATTTTTCAATGTTTTTTTTATATTAAAAAAAACCCTAATTCTTGGAATGCGGTGTTATATGACGTCATTGATGACGTCCGTGCACTAGTTTCGAAGACGTGGACTAGTGCACTGTAAGACATGGATTTCATTCAAATGAGTGCATTAGTTTAAAATAAAACTAAATCATGTGGTATCAATTCTAATTTTTCATCGGTTCTTAATATAAGAGTGCGTAATAATATAAGTTATTTGTTTTGGTATTCCCTCAAGTGTATATCCATCACTGTTATCATCAAATGTATTTATTGCTTGTTCCACTTTGCACTAATTTTTGTACTATTTAACCTATTGAAATTTTTGTAGATCTTTTGGAGAATAACAAATTATTTAAGTGGGCGGATAAGTATCAATTTTATAACTAATTGTCTTGATGTGACAGAAAACATGAAATATATGCATCAAACCCATTAAAATGACAAAATGAATTATTTTTTTTAATATCAACATACATTGTACATATTTTGGGAAGACGTGATACCCTATATTTCTTGACATTACGTTGCACTTTTGCTATTAATTATTTTATATGTCGTATAACAAGGATGTCCTAATTATCGGACCTAGCTGACGTCAGAGCAGAAATCATGACGAAATAACAGTAACAATATCTTACACTTCATACTTTGCATTATCATTTAACTGCTACACTTCTGCTTTTTAGACAATTTGGGCTTTTTAAAATTACACAATATACGTGTCGGAAATATATATAATTCATTTGCAGACGCTGCGAAACAGGACAGAATTGCACCCAATATGGCAGTTGTTTTGGGCTTTTTAACATTGCACAATATGCGTCCATTGTCGGAAAATATAAAATTCATTGACACTCGCTGCGAACAGGACAGAAATGACCTGTTTCTAAAGCTCGTACAAATAATTCTATATTTTCCGACAATGTACGTATATTGTCTATATATGATCAACACTGATATGTGTGTTTTCTTAGATGCATTTATTATAAGAAGAGTTTGAAGATACCAAAGAGGTAATCAGAATCCGTATAACGAAGGACAGACAACACAATGGCAAAAATAATAAGGACAAAAGGACAAACAACGATCTACAAAACATACATATAAAACTAAAGATCGAGTAACACGAACCCCACTAAGAACTGAGGGTGAACTCAGATGCTCCGGCTAAAAACCAAGATTTGACGAATCATGATGGAAATTTCAGATCCATTTGGCGCTAATTGTAGTGTATAATGGGTACTTGATGCAAGGGTTAATGAGAATTCTCGACCGCTGACGACTAGGTTATACTACAAACACCTAGGTACAAACCTATATTAATGTAAAGAACAAGAAGTTCCCATGCAAAAACCAAATTGGCGTTCTGCGAAGTGTTGACATATAGTCTAAAGTTTTCCATTGGCAGTAATGACAAGAAGGGTTTGAAGATACCAAATACCAAAGGGGGGGGGGGCAATCAGAATCCGTATATCGAAGAAGAACAGACAACACAATGGCTAAAAGAAAAAGTACAAAAGGACAAAAACAACGATCTACTTTTGGCTATCCTGTTTAGGCCTTTTGATTTTCTTACTTCCAAAAGATGGTTTTCCTGTCTTTTGACCTTGAGAGTATCTGATGAAGGTTATTCCAGAAACGCGTCGTGTGACTAAATTGGATATCTCCATTTTTATTCACAAAATTAAAATTGTAAAGTTATTTGCAACCAAACGTGAGACGGACTAAGTATTGATAATGATCTCATAATTTTTGAAGGCATGGTAAAATGACGTGATGTCAATTTGATTTACTAGTATTATACATACTCTAAAATAGAAACAGTATTTTAGAATATAATTGATGGAACAAAACTAAATTGAGTTTTTTAAACAATTAATCAATTTTAACAACTATGCATACATTTAAACACAAATACCTTACAGGTTGACAACACAGATGACATTTAGGAGATATTCATCACCAACAAATCTTACATGTCGTAAAAATAATGAAATGTTTATTCGTTTATTAGATATATTTATGTCTGAAATAAACATTTTCTAAATAATGTAATTGATTAATTAAAGCTAAGGGTCAACACCCTTAAAAATAGGTACTGTAACCTTACCCTCTATTCGCGTGGGGAGCACTAACTCAGATATCTACGTTTTTATTGCTATCACTGGGTCGATACATCTGTTGGTGGATTATTAAATCCCGATTATATCAGCCGCTCAGAAGAAATGTAGAAAAGTTTGGTGCAAAATGGGGTAATTAATCAGAAGTCGTAAATCAAAGAAGGTCAGACAATACAATGGCCTACAGAAAAAGGACAAAGAACAAACAATGACCCACAAAGCACAGCACACAACTAAAGATCGAACAACATAAATTCCTATAAAACCGGAAGAGTACACAGTTCCTGCTCCAGATGTGGCATCCGTCGTGATACTCTTGTTACAAAACCGGTCACTAGTCAAGAATGAGGAAAGTACCGAATTATGATTATGACAAACGATATACATGTATATCCATGGTCATTTCTGACAGATATTCAATAACAGTTGACCAGGACATGGTGGCGAAATGATGACTTCAACTTAACCACTAGGAACCCTTGGTTCAGTAGCTTCCTTGTAAGCCGCAACCCATCATGATAGGAATCATAACCTCTAGAATATCAGATCAACTGAGAGATATATAGTCCATATGTACTCTTTGTAGAACATTTTTTTTTGTATTCTGATATTTACTGGATTCTTCATGAAGCAAAAATATCTTTTTAATTTTAAACCCCAACACAATTTCATAATGAAAGAGATGCTGTAATAAAAACGTAAATATCAAATTTAGTGCGAAAGACGCATTTCTGCAATAACCTTCATCAAGTACGTTCAAAGTAAAAAGATTGGAAAACGATATTATTAAATTCTTTGGGAGCAAGAAAAACAAAAGACCAAAACAGGAGAGCCATAATCGGCTATGGTTATTTTTGCCTGAACGAGGAGAACCTTAGTTTTAATAATAATTACATTATTTAGGAACTGTAGCTTTCGATAATAAATATATCTATTCTAACATGACATCATTCTTTCGCTTTGTAGACAAACGAACGATTTATCGATGGTATAATCTCATTCGCACATGCGCTGGTGAATGCTACTGACTTTTCCATTGACAGCATACATTGTGTGCGACATTTTCCGCAAACGTAAATATAAATTACCGTCTTGCAATCAAAGTATACTACCGTTTATACTCTTAGACATATCAGAATCGAAATAAATCATGTCAATGCCGAAGTACTGACTACTCTGCGGATGATACCCTTGGCGACTAATAGTCCACAAGCAGAGGTATCGACCACGTGATAGTATTTAAACCATAAATATCAGATACGCTCAGTCAAAAGATTGGAAAGAAAAATAATTTAAGCGTTTTTGGCAGGGCACGAAATTAACGCTGGTCCGCTAGCCCGAGGCTAGTAAAACCAGCGTCGGGCTAGAAGAACTCTCTTAGAAGCTAGTCCGAAGGGCTAGCTAAAATTTCCAATTGTCAATTATTGTTTCCACTTCATTAATTCTAATGACATAATTGAAAATCATGAATTCCCTCGATAGCAATTAGATCCTAAAGGGTGATATACGAATTGGTCAAATTACTCGATAATCCGGGTAGCTCAGTGAGCATAACCTAAGGTTCAAGAAATGTGGCGACACATTATCGGCGTAGAGCAACCAGCGAAAAAAAATTAAATTAGATAATAATGAAAAATTGGAGCGAAAAAGGACGTATGATCAGGTCAAAAGAAAAAGAAAAACAAGCTGGCAGAAAAACCGCAACTGGTTAGTTCTAGTTCACAACAATGAAATAGACCGAATGACATGTTCAGTTTGTATACAATATGCTTCTTCAGACAGGATGATGGTGACGCTGGTGATGATGATGTTTCAAGCGATGGCAATACTGACATTCTTTCTTCATTATAATTTTTTCAAATAAAATAATTATTATATAATTTTTAGTAATTGTCTCCATTATGGTCGGGCTAGTAGAATATCTGGGGGTTAGTTGATTTTTATATCTACTAGTCAGGGGCGTAGCTGGAAGTAAAACCATGTGCAATCAAAGAATTTCGGCGAGGGGTCTAGGGGCCGCCTAAGGCCCCCATCTGGCCCTGGTAGGGGGACCAGGGGGCGTAGCCCCCCGGAAGGCCAACGTTTCTAGCAATTAGAGAGGTCAATTCCTGTTGTTAAATCGCTCCTTTTTTTACCATCACGTTTCATACAGAAAACATGCATCGGTTGACAGAATACTTCAGGAAGTTAATATATATGAACAAAGGAAATATGAGGTATAACACCTGTTAAAAAAGAAATGTCTGGATTCCTGAAACCTGCGACTTGCTCCTATAAATTCAGTTGTATATATACCGTCCGCCTTGGTTATTAAAATTGTATTAGAAAGCTAGCGAATCATCAATGTTTGTTCTGATGGATACTAAATATTTGCTTTTTAAAAAGCTTTGCTGATTAACGAGATGTTACAAAGTACAACTGAAAAAATATTAAAGGGACATTATCTGCCAAAATCATAATTTTTTGTTACCCATAAAAACTATCAGATATGATTGATGCCTTAATAAAACGTGTTTCTGTAACTTATAAATTCTATGAAATGTACGCGCATCGGGGGGAAAAGGTGCAACTACTCGTGTTTTGAGATCGATCAAGAAATGGACGCCAACTTATTAATTATCGGCATTGTTTACGGGGTTTACCGAATCGTCATTAAATCAGTACAACAATGCACCTATTTCTTATTTTCTGTGAATCTGCTTTTAATCGGCGTTAATTACGGACAAAGAACCATGCAAGTTTGCAGTTAATAAGCGACAAAATACAAATTATTCGTTTTTACCTGTCACTAGTAAGGTCAGTTTGCATACGGAGAAAGCGAGGTCAAATTATTTGCTTGCAAGGAAATAATAAATTGATGGTAATTTTCGTTCTCAAAAGGCGAAAAGTGGTACGATAAGCTGCTTAATGTGAAATATTTACCTTTATTTCATCATTTTAAAGCTATTTACCAATTTCCAAAACATATAATTGTTTTGGTCAAAATCGTAGCTAATGCCTCTAACCAAAAATAGGAACACGTTATTACATGCACCTTTTGATTCGCAGTCTGTTCATATTGCCATATTGTCCACTTGTTTTATGTGTTATTTTGTATATTTGTGATAAAAATTTGGCAATGCAAAATAATTCAAAATGATGAAAGTAATGAATTCCTGTTGTAAAAATCAAAACACATAGTAGTTTGTTTATTTATTTTATATTTGAATTTAATGTCCGTAGCCAAAGTCAATATGACGAAATTTTCCTAAAGTAAATGAGCGCATGACTGTCGATGTCAATTTCAATGTCTCTGTGCACATGCAGTGCAGCTAAAGAAGTCAGGCATTGTTGTCCTCAAGTACGTTTTAAGGCTACGGAGAAAAGAGAATGATCTCTCCGTCGTGGCTGTGATGGCAGGCATGGTGTAAAGTATCAACAAAACGGTGCTGATCGAAGGATAAAGCTCTTCGTTTGTGACGTAAGGGTCTCCTTCAGATTCGATGGTTTAGCGGTTGTCAATGTTGCCCACCTTTTGATTTCGACTTTAAACATAACTATGTCGCAACGTAAATCGGTTTTGTATGTGTCAAATATAACGTCTACGGTGTCTGGTGTTAGTCTAGGCAAGTTCATTGGTATCAAGTATCGTGTCTGGTATCTGCCGCCATTTTCAAGTACTCTCGCGGTAAGCTCTGTTATGTAATAGTCCAGAAACGGGTAGTACATAGACCGCTGTCAAAACTGGCTAGGGTTATCAGCGGGATGACCAGCTTGGTTGATCTGTCGGCCCGTTCTCCTTGGAATAGTCGGTAGAATTTCAAACTGATCGGAAATAAAAACGGCCATATCAAATAACGATCGGGTCCCACACAGTTTGGTCGTTTCGTTCCGAAGTTAACTGATTAATGACAACTTCACTCTCTTTGACCGCTTCTACCAGATCGCATATAAAACACGTTATAATGATTATTAATTATACTGAAAAAGTGGGATTCTTCCCATGTCAGTAATTATTTATCTTAGTGCAAGCAATTGATTTTTTTTGCCGAAATGATGTGCAAGCAATTGATTTTTTGCGTAAGGGCAGCTACGCGCCTGCTAGTCCTGCTGGCTAGTTGCAATTTTTGCTTAAATTCTACCCCTGGTTTTTGGTTACACAATAATAGAAAGTTGAAAAAAAGTGTACTTGCAAGAATAAATTAAAGCAATTTTTTTTAAAGAAATTATATACATTACAACTAATTCGGAAGCGTAATCAGAAATGTTTCTTTATCGGTTCAAAGGGGAAATGAGGGTAATAACAAAATTACCGAATTCCGAACAATCTTACAAAGGGAAAGTCAAAACTCATAAGTATATAAACAGACAAAATCAGTCAACAACCGGAAAACTGTGAAAACCGTAATGACCCTGACTTGGTACAGGCATTTCTAAGGAAATGGTGGGTTGAATCAGATTTCATTACGGCTCAAAGGTTCCGGCTGTCACTATAACAGTATTCATAACAATACTGGAACAAAATAGGCAAAATAGTTGTCAAAGCAGTACCAAATTCAGTGAAGTAAATGTCAAAAATAATATTACGTCACACATTGATAACAAAATATTTTTGACATTTTTGTTGACTTCCTTATCTTTATACATTTTCACTATATGAAAATGCAGCGTTTATTATCGTCTCTACAGAGACGGAATATATTTCGACAAGATCTTAGTATCGGAATATAAACTTTTTAAGAGATCGAATAAGGCGAATCTTTTTATAGCCCTGGTCCAGTAGCCTGTTTCTCAGATGAAAATGACGTTTCAGGAAATCAGAATAATTGCTACTGGCCCTTGCATAATAAATCAGTTGCGAGATGTAAACACCATATGCAGGAGAAGCTGGTATATTGCTGCACATATTTGGAAAATTTATGATTTTAAAATTGAAGTGATAGCTAATTGCCGTTATAGTTTTTATTTTTATTTTTATTTGGTTTGGTGTTAGTTGAAACCGATTTAAAAAAAAGCATATAAAAAGGTATGATTTGTAATAAATGTTAGTCAATTGAACTTAAATTCTAAAATCATTTTTATTCGTTGAATACAAATTTTCGTACAACGAAATTCAGAAATTACCAGAGAAGTGATTATTATGAAATTGTGCAGACTTTTGTAAGAATGTATGAGTATAATATGCTATGGGTGGTCTGTAGGATTCTCAAAATGTTTCTAAAGGCATATTTCTCGTATGTCATTTTATTTTTAATTTCGATTGTCGAATGTATTTTTAATTTCGATTTATCTACTTACATTACAATTGATGTTATATTTAAATACGGACTTAGAAATGTGACAGTTTGTTAAATTTATAGCTTAATTACAAAATTACAATTATTTAAAATAGCAATTTACAGTAGTACGTTGTGTGACCGACTGACATACATGTACAAAATAGTCCAGACAATTTACAAGTTATGTATATATAAAACACACATCTCGTTTATCTAATGGACAGAATGTATTACATATGCATGCAGTATAAGTATATGTGTAACGATACATATACCAAAGCTAATTATGCTGATTCGTGTGTTACACTAGAAATAAGAAGAATACTGACAAAGAAAAGATGGCATACTTTTTATAACATATAAATATCCTTAAAAAATACGAAAGAAAGATGGCATACTTTTTATAACATATAAATATCCTTAAAAAAATACGAAGGAAAGATGGCATACTTTTTATAGCATATAAATATCCTTAAAAGAATACAATGGAAAGATGGCATACTTTTTATGACATATAAATGGTGTCTTCAACTTACGCTAACATTTTGAAATATCATATTCAAGGTATGCCAACAAACATTATATTACAGGTGTTTATATAACAATTAATGACAGTTACAGGTAAGTAAATTTGGAAATGCAGGTCTCAAATGTGAAATTTCTTATTAAAAAAAAAAAATAAACAAAAAACAATCTAAAAATATAAGAATAAGTCTGTTATAATTTAAACAACTTGAAAAAAAATTAAGCTTTTGTAAAAATTTATATATAAAATTAAATTAAACAAAAATCTGTAAATAAAAAAGATGAAAATATAAAATGTTAGAATAATTTAAATAAACAATCTTTCTAAAATGTATGAATTTAAAATATTATATGATACTCATGCAATTAAGCAATTTTCTTAAAATCTAAATTCAAAAGTTGTTAATAAAATTTATTTATAAATTTAGAATTATCATAATTTTGAAGAGTATTTTTTAATTGCTTACTCCCAGCTAATTAATCATAAGATAATTCAGTTCAATATAAGCTAATTATTCATAAGATAATTAATTTCACTCCAAGCTAATTAATCATAAGATAAGTCATTTTCATATTGATTGATATTTGATTACAGTAATTAATGAATAATATCTGTGCCTATAATATCTTTAATTTATTTTCATGAAGTATGATAAAAAAAATATATATGCTTATAATATCCTATTTTATTTTCATAATGATGGATGTTAAAATATATGTGGTTATAATATCCTAATTATTTTCATAAAGTTTGATATTAAATATATGTGCTGATATACTGATTTTTTGTTTATTATTTCCATAAAATATGATTTTAAATACTTATTTCCTACTTAGTTTATTCCCTCAATACTCACACAAAAACAAGACAACCTTACATTAAAAATTAATTGTGAACTTGGAGTACATTGACATCTCCCCCGATTTTACATTAATTAAACATGACAAGCCATGTTTATATAACAATTAACCTATTCAACCTATGCCAACAATCTTTTTTACCATTTTATATATATTTTTTAAAATGTTGGCATAGGTTGAATGACCCATATAAATATCCTTAAAAGCATATTAATAAAAACAAAACATATGACTTCAGTCAGTTTCATGAATAATAAATTTCTTAACTAGGAATATTCTTGCCAAGCTCCACTCTCCGCTAGCCCGAAAATACCACATTAGTATTCTATGGAAGCGTTCGTTCGGCCATTGTATTACGGATTCCTATTGGTATATTCAAAATATAAATGATAGCATCCTGAGTACAGAGTATAATCTCATATCATTCAAGTCTATTAGTATGGTATATATATATATATATATATATCGGGGGTGAACCTAGGTGCTCGCGAAGACTAAGCAGTTCCTTCCTCTTATAAGACACCCTATGTTTTTGTTCCCCGATCCAGAATTTATTTTCACACGAAGCAAATATTTCATTATTTCTTCCTTTCTTGAATCTATAGTATCATATTTCTTTTTGCATGTGTAAAAATTTGGTTATAGAATTTTTTCTCACGTAAAAAAACCCATAGCATGGTCGTTCCCTGATTGATATATCGGAAATTTGTGGTCCACGTGGTATTCGCGATGGTTTGATTATTGGATATATACGCCTGAAAATTAAACCAAACAGTGTTAGAATTAGATTTTTGAGCTGTCAAATTTTTGTTCTTCCCTCGACGGGATTTGAACTCACACCATTGATACACTGCAACACCAATCGTTTAGCCTTATGTTCAGCGCCCTAGACCACTCGACCACATCCGCTCCATTTCTATCTTATAAGTGTCAATCACCATTAATGTTTGTGAATTTGGTTCTCGTCCGTGCCGAGGTCTAAACAGGGTACCCAAAATCGACAATGGTCACCTATGCCCGAGGGAAGAGAACATAAGTTTTGATATATCCTTTTATTTAGGACACTGTAAATTTCAAACATAAACAGGCCAATAAAACTGAAATATTGTTGAAATTTTTTATTCGGAACAAAATTATTTATCATAATGATAGAATTGTTTAATATCACATTAAAATAAAATAAATGAACTTACCAGTCCAAATTTTAGAAAGTCGTCACCAAATGGGTTCCGTGCAGCAAACACTTTAGGTTTTCCATGTCCTACTGCTGTCCATATACCATTAGTTTCACAAGGATTCGGAACATTTTTTCCATTTGGAATTGAAAATCGATATGAGGGCCAACTGTTGGTATGTACTATAAATGTATTCAAGATTATGAAAAATAGTCTAAGACACCGATTTACTGTCAAGTCGTTCGACTGCCTTAGCTCCCAACGGCCGAAACGCATTCCGATATCTTAACGATATGAACATCGAGAACTTAAGGTCCGATCATGTTAATGGTATAAAAGACACAGTTTACTTCACCTGACCATCTTAATACAGATACCTTTTGATTCGATTTACGAGGCGGGTTACCAACAAGGAGAATAAAAAGTCCTTAAAAGTTTAACAATTTGTTAATTTATATTCGACACAGGTCTGTATACTGTTCACACACTCGTAAAAACAATAATTTGCAAACAATCACAGAATTAATTTTTCTTTCAACTATAATAAATATAAACTACTGTTGTGCCCCATTTCCGCATAGACATGTCATATTTTAATGAAGAGGAATTTTAACGTGACAGAGGGAGTACATTCACTTCTATATATTATCTTATTCCACTAAGGTATATATTAAACATAAACCACAAAGATTTTGTATGCAGATGTCTTTTGCCATAAATTATACCAAACAATAAAAAAATTAAACGTCTGTCAATCTTGGATTGTCGTTTTGCATATTTATAACACATTTTCTTTAAATGAATTTATTGCTATTGTGCCCCCTTTGAAAATTATTATCCCATAAATGACAATTTGTAATCAAAATGATCAAAGCACAATACAATTCTTTTTTTCATAAATGAGAAGGAAAACTACAAGATTACCGAGTATAACCGAACATTTAAGAAATAAATCATGGAAGCCAGAATGTGTTTTGAGTTTTAACATGGGTTGGCGCATATTAGTATTTTATCCCGAGCCAGAAGCGAGGGATGAAATTTACTAATATCCGCCAATCCATGTTAAAACTCAAAACACATTCTGGCTTCCATGATTTATTTCGATTCTGATATGTCTAAGAGTACAAATACGATAGTATACTTTGATTGGAAGACGATAATTTATATTCACGTTTGCGGAAAATGTCGCACACAATTTATGCTGCCAATGGAAAAGTCAGTCACATTCACCGGCGCATGTGTTAATGAGATTATACCGAATGGATAACTCGCTCGTTTGTTAACAAAGCGAAAGAAGGAGGTAATGTTAGAATGTCTAATAATGATAAATATTAGATTTTATCATGGAAATAACAGAAAATTAGATGTACTGTTGCTTTAGTGAACATCTTCCCCAGATACATTATCAATGGTAAAATTTACTATCTAATTTAATCATTTAAGGTCCTATGGTCAAGGTAACTGTAACATCATTTTAGTACGTGGGTAATTCAGACATATAGAATGCTCTACTTAATTACCAGCAGTTCATTCACTTGAGGTTTGTTTCTCAGAGGTTACAATAATTGATGAACCTACGAAACCTCTCGGTATTTAACAACATGAATTGCTCTTTGAGGAGGAGAAGAGATGTTCCGAATGTGAAAGTCGTACCACAATACACGATCTGGCTGGATATTAAGCTAGTGAACCAGTTCCGAATGTGAAAGTCGTACTACAGTACACGATTTGACTGAATATTAAGCTATTGGACCAGTTCCGAATGTGAAAGTCGTATCACAGAACACGATTTGGCTGGATATTAAGCTAATAGACCAGTTCCGAATATGAAAGTCGTACCACAGAACACGATTTGGCTGGATATTAAGCTATTGAACCAGTTCCGAATGTGAAAGTCGTTCCACAGAACACGATGTGACTGGATATTTAGCTAATGGGCCAGTTCCGAATGTGAAAGGCGTACCACAATGCACGAGTTTGGCTGGATATTAAGCTATAGGACCAGTTCCGAATGTGAAAGTCGTACCACAGTACACGATTTCGCTGGATACTGAGCTAGTAGACCACCAAATTAATCAAAGCTTCAAAGACACTAATGGATAGAGTTTCATGCTGAACGACAAAATATATATGTTTGATGTTGTTAAATACTAAATGAACTGTCAACACAGAAACAAATTCATGGGTCTTTACGGTACATACATAATTAATCTATTTAAACACAATTAACTTTGTCCCAGTGGTCAAATAATACTCCCCCATGCCGTGACGTCTTGTAGGTTCTGTGTTAATTATATCGTGCAGGTAAAACTATTTCAGGCAAAATTATATTATAACTAGATGCTTGTTTTAGCATCAATAATGAAATTCTGTCCCAATCCTCCAATGAATTTATTTTACAAAGCGTTTAAGTTTAAGTTTGTTTTATGAAACAACAACAAAAAGAAAAAGAAACAAAACAAACAAACAAACAAAAAACAAAGCAAAACAAAACAAAAACAAAAAACAAATGATCAAATCTACTTTAAAATGTCAATATACGTTACCAGTGATTGAAAAAAAGAAAATGCACCAGAATTTCCTTTTCGTTTAAATAACCAAAGAGAAATTGCAGGTAACTGTAAATAAATGATTCAATTATGAACTCTATTTTTGAAATATTTGGAGTTTGGACTGTTTATTGAAAATATAAACCTGCTGATAGAATTTCACTAAGGCACAAGATCGTGGGTATATTCTTTATTATCGGTAGGTGACCTAGTAACTGAATGAATATGAATTGCTATGAATGAATTCATAAAAATATAATTGTTGTTTATTTAAGAAATAATTCATGGAAGCCATATGTATATATTGTTTTTACCACGGGTAGGCCTTTATGTCACGAAGTAAAAAGCTGACATAAAAGCCTACCCGTGGTAAAAACAATATATACATATGGCTTCCATGAATTATTTCGATTCTAATATGCAAAAATTGGTAAAATATCGTTATAAATTGTCGATTACGTCATAAATTACAATGGGTGTAGGTATATATTATTTTTACCACGGGTTTGGATTCAAAGCGTTTGAAGGACGTCATATTAGAATTCTATTTATAAGATATCAAATTAATGGTAATAAATATAACAACAGGAAAATGCTAATATGTTTTCTTAAATAAGCTTGTTAGACAAATTGTAAAATGAAAACAAAATAACAGGTAATTTCCAGGTATGTTAGTGCTCTAGGTAATTAAAAAAAACCCGTTATAGTTAGGCCTAACACCGAAGAGGAAATCAAGAATGGACAACTCAGAGACATTGGGCACACAAGACACAGGACGAAAACAAACAAAATGAGCAACAGAGACCCATCCGAAAACCGGGGGTGAACCCAGATTTCTCCCAAAAGGACAAGTAGTTCCTGCTTCCTACAAGACACACGCCGTGTTACTTCTAACAAGTCAGCCGTGTTACTTCTAACAAGTCAATTCTGATAAAAGTGTTATCGGTGATAGAGGAAAAACATAAACAAACGCAAAAGCAAAAAAAATATTTGACCTTTATATGAAGAGTTTGAAGATACCAAAGGGAGGTAATCAGAATCCGTATATCGAAGAAGAACAGACAACACAATGGCCAAAAGAAAAAGTACAAAACAACGATCTACAAAACATACACATAAAACTAAAAATCGAGTAACACGAACCCCACTAAAAACTCGTCGTGTTAATCTAGTTGCAAACTCGGTGATAAGTCATGAATGAGGAAAGGACCGGGAAGTGTTTACGACAAGTGGAACATATCCGTGGTCATTTGTGACACAAATATTCCATAACGGTCAACCAAGTCATGGTGGTGATCGTAAAACTTTCGAAGTGATGACATCAACTTAACCAAGAGGAACCCTTAGTTCAGTAGCTTCCTTGTTAGCAAGGAAATCCTGATAGGAACCACAAGCTCTGGAATATCGTATCAACTGAGAGATATATACTGCATATGCAGGTGCTGCTGGAATGTTACTAATCAGTTCTTCAGCTTAGAGTGAGGAATAGTTGTGTAAAGGGTAGAGAAGTCAAATGTTTTAATGATATGACAGGAGGAGAGTGACCTATATTGTATATACTCTAACAGATCATTAGAGTTCTTCAGAATCCACATCACCCATCGAGTATGCTGTAAATTCATATAAAAACACCCAGCAACAATTGTGGTTTAATGGTCTGAATAACCAATCAATGAAATGTTATGCCTTTCATCCGTGTACAGCAATTGAAAGAAGTTCATTGCATTGCAAGAGAAAAGAAAATTCTATGCAATAGGAGAGATCCGTAGCCATATGAGAAATGGATATTTCGCGATGGTCACCCAGTGCGTGATGACGACCGTAGAATTTTATTAGCGATTACATCAACGTAGGAGCAACGGAACCTTGTTTGAGTAACTTTTGCGTCAGCAGTTGAGCTCTGTTCAGAAAATCACTGTACTGGGCACAAGTCCTAGAATAACATGCTGGTGCTGTTGGAATATTGCTACTGCTGAATAGGAAGTTGACTCTTGGAAAAATGAAGTCCAGTTTGTCGAAGCTTTGTCACTACCCTTATCAGTGCATTTCTCTACACTATAAAACATGTAATCTCCTGGTGTTTCACCCATATTAACAGTGGTAAAGTTTATTTAATAAATAAGACCAGCTGTTGCAATTTCAATCCACATAAATATTATCTGCCCTGTAGTTTGGTTTCAATCATGTTTGTAGTACATTTTATGAATCTAAGAAAAAAGCTTTTATTCATTTCCCCTACAGGGAACTACATCAAAAATGATCATACATGTATATTAAGGTCCATGGGTTTGCATCCATCTTGGATTTTTGATCCACATAAAACTATTTAATGGACAATCCAATGATCATTCATAAATAGTCTTAGTTTAATAACCTCTTAGTAGTATAAACGATCTTTGCAATATCCCCAGAACAGCCTATAGTGGCCATCTATTTTAATGAAAAAAGCACTTACTTTCTAAAGGACCATCAAAGGATCATTACAACCAAATTTGCTTTCAAATTGTTCATTGGTTACACAGATGAAAATGTGAAAGGTTAGCAGACCACGAGGGATGGACAGAGATGACAAAATCTTAAATAACTCCGAGCCAACAGTTCAAGCCAGATGTAGCTGGAATATCGTTGAAAAATGCCAATAATCAACCAATCATTCACAGAATGCAGTGAGTGATTGCTGTTTAAAGCGGCATTTGCAGTAGTGCCTACCAACAAAATTTGTGGGCGGAGCTTATTATCAATCACTCAGGGTATTGTGTTATTAATAGAATGATAAACAAAAATCCCCATTGATATGAACAGTATGAAACTGTAGGTCACATGACCAACGTGACCTAAAAGTCACATACCTCAAAAATTTGAATTTTCGAAGTGATTTTTGTAGTTTTTAGACAGATGAAGAATATTATTTTTTAATAAGACTGAAAGTTTCGTAGGGAGGAACACTAATGACCACGTCTGTCAAATATTTTCCCCCAAAAGTAACTATGAAACTATGGGTCATTGATTTTTCCTCGAGATAACCCTGGCCAAAACAATGAACAATCTGAATGTTTGCTCTGCCCACAGCTATTTATACCCACGGTCCTGGTTTAACGTCAAATTAACAATTTTTCAGCTATATCACTGCAAGAACAAGCTACATTCAATGACGTGATGTCACATGCCAGGGGCGGATCCAGAGGGGGGGGGGGGGGGGCGCACCCGGCGCGCGCCCCTCCCTAAAATTGGAAAAAATATGATTTTTTTGGCGTAAAATCGTGATTTTTCACACGAAATACCCCAACAATTTTCGCGCCTCTCTCCGCAATTGGAAAAAAAATGATTTTTTGGCGTAAAATCGTGATTTTTCATACGAAATATCCCAAAAATTTTCGCGCCTCCCTCCGCTCGGCGCAATTTTTTTAAGTGCGCCCCCCCCCCCTAACTTGAAATCCGGGATCCGCCCCTGCATACATGTGATAGAGTTGCTATGCTACAACTGGAGATTTGCAAATTTTTGTCTGGAGATTTGGTCTCATAACTGGAGATTTTTTATCGACGTATTTGATGCGTGTTTTTATTGTTTATTGATGTTTTCCTTTTGTTTGTTTCAGTATTGAACCAACTGCATCCCATTTCAATATATATTGTTTACATTTTTCTGTCTTAAGTAGTGTTTCAAATGATGAATGAAGGATACAAACTGTATTTATAATTTATTTATAATCATAAGGTTATAACAAAGCAATAACAATGAATACAGAATGTTCTGAACAATAAAGTCATAGAGGACTAAAATTAAAAAGTCACTATTCATCAAGGTACTTGGTCTTCTGATTTTGCTGCTGGTGCGTTGGGTGATAACATACGTTTCGGCATTTTTGTGGTTTATCAATTCCATCCTGGAACTTAGTCCTTAAATAATACTTCGATCGGCTTTGGTCCCAAACAAGCCATAACAACTCAATCCGAGATGAATTCATTGGACGTTTGATCGAAATAAGAAGTTTGCCTCGGCATCAAAGGTTGTTCTGTACTATTTAACATCTTTTTAAACGACATTTTTCATTTTTCATTTTACTACAAGCAGCACACTTTATAACTATGCAGACGACAACACTCTCGCACATGCAGATGATAATATTGATAAAGTAGTTGAACATTTAGAAAAAGACAGTTTGGCATTAATAGAATGGTTTTCATGTAACCAGATGAAGGCAAATCCTGATAAATTTCAGGCCCTAGCTATTGGCAAAAAATCAATGGATAAAAAGACTGTTCTTGATTTAGCAGGAAATAAAATTAAATGTGATAAAGAAGTAAAATTACTAGGGGTTAAATTGATTTTGAACTTAAATTTAATTCTCATATTTCAAACATTTGTAAAAAAAGCATCTAGGGAGTTAAATGTGTTAAAAGGCTAGGTAAATATTTAAATAAATTGGGTAAATTAACCATATATCATTCATTCATATTATCTAACTTTAATTTCTGTCCACTTGCATGGCACTTTTGTAGTGAAGCCAATACAAATAAAATTGAAAAAATTCAGGAGCGAGCACTAAGATTTATTTATAATGATTATAATAGTACATATGAAAACTTGTTAATAGTCTCTACACTTCCAACATTAAAAGTGAGAAGACTGAGAACTATGGCCATTGAGGTTTATAAAATTTTACATCAAGAAAGTCCTTCATATTTACACGACTTATATCAAAATTAAAGATACTAAATATTGTTTTAGGTACATTACAGAAATCCCTTCAGTACGAACAACAAGGTATGGTCTAAAATCCTTTCGATATGCTGCTGCTAAACTGTGGAACGAGTTGCCAAACCACTTTAGAACACAAACATCTTTTAATCAATTCAAAAATTTAATAAACTCATGGAATGGCAACTCGTGCCGCTGCAATGCTTGCTGCTAGTATAATTTTTTTCTAGAATAGACATTGCATGAAATTTGCCTTACTGCTTTTGTATGCTTTTCAGTTTAACTTTATTTTATTTTAGTGCTTGGCTATTTCTGCATGAATATCTTTAAAATATTTTTAGAATATTTTTGAAATATTTTTGGAATATGTGTGTTTTAGGAAGTACATGAATATTTTACTTTGTATACTTTTCAGTTTAACTTGTGCTTGGCTATCTATGCATGAAATTTTTTTAAATGTTTTTAGAATATTTTTGAAATATGTTTTAAAAGTACATGAATATTTTATATGTGTTTTGAGTTAATTTGCTTATTTGCTTAATTATAGACTGCTTAAAATTTGCATGAATGTACTTGTATGTGTAATGGGGGCTATAAATGTGGGCATCTATTTTGTGTTTTGACTTCTGGTCCTACGACAAAGAGGCACTAGCTGTAGGGGTCCGGAAGTCAAAACACAGAAATGTACCGGTGTTACATACTCATTTTTCCCCCATACTAATTTTTCTCCCCGGAAAAATTAGTATATACTCAGTTTTCCCCCCGGAAAAATGAGTATATACCGAGATTTCCCCCCCGGAATAATGAGTATATACTGAATTTTCCCCCCGGAAATCCAAGTATGTGTTAACACATACTCATTTTTCCCCTCATACTAGTTTTTCCCCTCTCCTATTTTAATAGGGTTTTTCTTGTGTACACTTATATACATGTATATGGTGGAAGACATAATAGTTAAATGTGGACGAAAGAGGGTATCAACAATGATGATAGTAATAACTAAGGCAAGCATGAACATGGAGTGAGAACGGATAAGGAGGTAGGAGGAAAGGATGGGAAAAACACCTGAGTGATAAAGCGATCTTCCTTAGTGCAAGTGAGAAAAACTCAAGTTTGCTAAGTGCTGGAAGGCACAGCTGACAGGTATGAGGAAGAGGGCAGGAAGGAAGGAATATAATGAGAAAGATAGAGAGGACGGAGGGGGAATGGAAAAAAGATGATGGGGAGGAAGGAGAGATACTAGAGGTATAAAATAAGGTGGATGATGGGGAGGAATTAGGGAGGGAATCAATATGGAAAAGGATGGAGATAGTGAGGAGGATAATGATGAGGAAGTAGTGAAACAGGTATTGAAGAGGATATTTGAAGGAAGAGGATAGAAAGGACGAAGTGACAAAGGTAAACGAGGAGAAGAGAAGTAGTGAGGAGGAGGTAATAAGGAGGATGATGATGACGACGGAGGAGAAAAGTATACGGAGAAGGTAATTAGGAAGAGTTAATAAGGAGGATGGAGATGGAAGAAAGACAGAGGTAATGAGGTGGATGATAATATTACAGGAAAGAGAAGAGAGGTAATGAGGTGGCGGATTGAAAGGAATGAAGAGGTGGTGATGATGACTGAGAGGAAGGAGGGAGAGAGGTAGTGAGGATGACTGAGAGGAAGGAGGAAGAGAGGTAGTGAGGAGGATGGATGGAGAGGAAGGAGGGAGGAGGAGGAGGGAGAGAGGCAGTGAGTAGGAGGGAGAGGAAGAAGGGAGAGAGGTAGTGAGGAAGTCGATGGAGAGGAATGAGGGAGGAGAAGTAGTGAGGAGGAGGATTGAGAGAAAGGAGGGAGAGAGGCAGTGAGTAGGAAGGAGAGGAAGGAGAGAGGCAGTAAGAAGAGGAGAGCAAGGAGGGAGATAAGTAGAGAAGAGGAAGAAGGAGGGAGAGAGGTAGTGAGGAAGTCGATGGAGAGGAATGAGGGAGTAGTGAGGAGGATTGAGAGAAAGGAGGGAGAGGCAGTGAGTAGGAAGGAGAGGAAGAAGGGAGAGAGGTAGTGAGGAAGAGGAGAGCAAGGAGGGAGAGAAGTAGAGAAGAGGAAGGAGGGAGAGAGTTAGTGAGGAGAAGGATGGGAAGGAAGGAGAGAGAGAGGTAGTGAGGAGGAGAATGGAGAGGAATGAGGGTGAGGAAGGAGAGAGAGAGGCAGTGAGGAAGAGGATGGAGAGGAAGGGTGAGAAAGGTAGTGAGGAGGACGACTACTTTAATAAATTTCCCCCGACAATGCCTTCAGTGGTTCTTGAAAATCGATTAATCAGAATGTTCAAAGTCCCCTATCGATCTGCACCAAAGAAACAACACTTGTGTAGTATCTCATAGTGAACACCCTCAAAGTTAAATTGGTTAAATTATGTTCAGTGGTTCTCAATGAGATTACGAAAATGTAATTCATAGGTTTTCAAAGCAATTTTGACCTTCGTTGTCGACCATTTTGAATTTCCGATCGGCATAAAAACCATTATCACCTGTAAAGGACTCTGAAATTTCAAGACAATGTTTACAACCATAATATGCAGGTCAAGTTCAATTTCAGCCAGATCCCATATACGGCTTGGAAGTTAGGCCCACTTAGCTGAAAGCGGAGAACTCCGTGTCCTCAGACACATTCTTCTTTTATTCATTTTTTAACGAATCGGCACGAAAAGTAACAACACTTTCGTAGGACATAATAGTGAACACCTCTGCCAAGTGTGGTTAAATTCTGTTCAGTGTTTTTCAAGTAGACCATGAAAATGTTGCTTTACATATGGTTTCAAAGCAAACTTTGACCTCCGCTGGCAACGATTTTGAATTTCCGATGGGCTCAAAAAGTAACAAGACCTGTCAAGGACCTTAAAATGAACATAAAAATCACGTTTCCATACCATCGCATCAGTGGTTCTTGAAAAAAGATTATTGAAAAACTAACAATGTTTCCAATGTCTCCTGATGACCATTTGTTGACGAATCGGAAACAATCCCTCATCCGATCTAGACAAACACCAGATCCCTCAGTACAATTTCTAGTCAATATGCAAACCACAGATAAATTCAATGCAGACGAACAATTACGCATTGGTTGACCATATGCGAACGCTAACTGATTTCAAATCCGATACGACAATTATAACGGATTTAAATTCGATTTAATGATTCGATTTCAATCCGGAATCAATCAAAAAAGATGGAGGCAAACGCATATATCAAGATGGCTCAATTTTATAATAATTTGATCATGAAACGAAGCAAAAAATAGTTATGCTGATATAGTAGAGGGGGTTAGGAGGGGGCCTGACCCCGAATCCCCGAACTAAAAAACTTGAAATCCCCTTAGTCCCGAACTAAAAAACTTGAAATCCAGAAGTCCCGAATATAATAAAATTTCAATCCAGAATCCCGAATTCTCGAGCTTAAAAAAACACCATCCCGGAGTCCTGAAAAGGGTCCTTCCCCCCTCATAGTAGTAGTTTAATTTAGAGAATACTGTTACCGTTTAGTTCATCATTTGAAAAGAACATAATATGATAAATTGGTATAATTATGTTCGGTAAAACAAATCCACACTCTGACAGTAGAACTAATAATTGTATCATTCATAGTTATGCGTCATTGATGGACACTGTCATTCTATAGTTACCGATCTTTATTTAAAATGATCGATTACAAACAAACAAGCTACCACAAAATAGTTTGTTTAGTTTAAAGCTAATTATGTTGTGTCTCGGTGTACTGTAAACAGTTGAAATTCTTAAGAATAAATTAACAGATAACCATTGGCGGATCCAGGGGGGTTCCGGTAGTCGGAAACCCCCCCCCCCGTCCTTTTGCTCGGCAAATTTTGAAAAATCCGTGAAATTCGGCAAATATTAGACTGGAACCCCCCTTTTTAGCTCACCTGACTAAAAGTCAGGGTGAGCTTTTGCCATCACATTGCGTTCGTCGTCCTTCCGTCCGTTCGTTAACTTTTTACATTTTGATATTTTTCTTGAGAACCACTGAACATAATTTAACCAAACTTGGTATGAATGATCCTTAGGGTGTGTAGACTATAGTTTGTGAATTATATATCCGTCGATGAAAAAACATGGCCGCCATGGCTTAAAAATAGAAAATAGGGGTCAAACTGCAGTCATTGGCTAATATTTCAAAAAGTATTACATATAGAAAAAAATAGAGGTGATCTTCCTTCTTCAGCATCAAAAGCTCTACAAAAGTCTCCATAGGGTCGACCCCTTATAGGAGTTATTGCCCTTGTATAGTCTATCAGTGCAAAGGGGGAGAATTGAGTATGAGGGGAAAACTTCAGTATATACTCAGATTTCCCCCCTAAAAATCAGGGGGAAAGATGAGTATATACTGATCTTTCCGGGGGGGAAAATGAGTATATACTGATCTTTCCGGGGGAAAAACTAGTATATACTCATTTTTCCGGGGGGGGGGGGGGGAAATGAGTATGTAACACCGGTAGGCATAAATATGTTAAAATATTATCTGGATATGTATTAATTTTGTATTGCATGACATGTTTTATTGTGCTGTATTTACTTTATGTTATTTGTTATGCATGTCGGTTTGAAAAGCTCTTGAGAGCTATGTTATACTGTTATAAAATGTACCGACTTTAAATAAAACTTTTTGATTTGATTTGATTTTGTCCGACTCGTGTTTGCACAACGGTTTATAACTATTTTTAATTGCCGCTATCACACTTCTAATCATCTAAGCTTGTGCCACAAACACACTTCCTTATCCCCAATTAACTGTCAATCAGTGGATAATTGTTGTATAATCAACAACACCTTAATTAATCAACATGAACCAATTTACCTGTAAAGGTGTCAAACAGATCAATAACCGGATATAACATGCACCTTTACCATTCGTATCTCTCGGCATTTTTCTTCAGCGCGGGAGTTCCAAATGGGGAATTTCCAGAAATATTGATCGCAAAAGGTAGGTCAAGATTTTTTGGCACCCGATTTTTTTCACGGGCGGAAGATTTTGAAAGTTGACGGGAGGGACGGAAGGTTCACATGTATGTGCCGATTGGATATTTATAGTGCTAGATCACTAAAACAGTCCGCAGGTAAACATGTCTCACTCCATTACATTATCCCTATTATTCCGAGTCGACCAGTCTGCTCTTTTTCCTGAATGCTACATGCATGTTTTGCAGAGAAGCAGCAAATACCAATTTCATAGTCTTTAGTATGACCTGACCAGTGCTCCAACCCAAGATCTACCTCACTCGAGGTGAGCATGCCAACCATTACACCAAGGAGGTAGTTTTCCTCGAATGTAGAATAAAGGAACAAAACACAATTTTTAATGATGATGTCTTTAATTTTTTTGTATCTTTAAAGATTAGTAATGCCAAAATATTTTAAACAGAAATGAAATATGGACAATAATCATGTGTATATATAGATAAATCATAAGTTCTCCACAATATTCTAAAGTTAAAAAATACAATCAACAACAAATTAATGTTATTATTATCATGTACAGTGGTAATGCTCTTGTAAGGTCACCCCATCTACAATGAAATGGCGACCTCTCAACATGGGGATTATAAGGTCACACCTTCTGTAATGAAATGGCAACCTTATAACAGAGGTGACCTCTCAACAAGGGGATTACAAGGGCACACCTTCTGCAATGAAATGGCAACCTTATAACAGAGGTGACCTCTCAACAAGGGGATTATAAGGTCACACCTTCTACAATGAAATGGTGACCTCTCAACAAGGGGATTATAAGGTCACCCCATATACAATGAAATGGTGACCTTATAAAATAGGTGACCTCTCAACAAGGGGATTTCACACCTGCAATGAAATGGCGACCTTATAACAGAGGTGACCTCTCAACAAGGGGATTATAAGGTCACGCCTTCTACAATGAAATGGCGACCTCTCAACAAGGAGATTATAAGATCACGCCTTCTGCAATGAAATGGCGATCTTATAACAGAGGTGACCTCTCAACAAGGGGATTACAAGGTCACGCCTTCTACAATGAAATGGCGACCTCTCAACAAGGAGATTATAAGATCACGACTTCTGCAATGAAATGGCGATCTTATAACAGAGGTGACCTCTCAACAGGGGGAATTAATAGTCATGTTCTTATAAGGCAACCCTTTGTGCAATGAAATGGTGACCTCTAAACAGGGGGATTTATGTCTAAACAAATAATAGAAAATATGACACTTAGATCTAAGGATATCCATGGAAAAAAAATAATTATCTACCGTTAATTAAATCAATTGTATGCAATTCTTCTCTACTTCTGTACACCAAACTTATTTTATCCAAAATAGTCGGTTAACAATAGCTAAATAGCATTTCCAACCAACAACTTCCATGTGTATATACTTCCTCTCTTTAAATATCTATGCAATACATGTATTACGAAAAATACATTTTAATTTAACATTTCTGGCAGGATATTTTAACACCTATCATATGTTTGTGATTGAAGAATTAAATCTTCAGTCCGATATACCAAAAGTTGAAACGAGTCGCAAAAAATTCTGGAAATACATATCAATGAAAAATAAAATATATTTTTACATCAAATATATGTATATCTTGTAGTTATCAACAAGTCATGTCCCAACAACAGGCACTATGAGAGAGGGGTTCAGCCGATACATCGGTCTGGGGCCAGGAGATCCAAGAGGAGGCCTGTGAATCTCTGAAGGCCCACATAGCCTTAACTATAGACGTTTTAGTTTGATTTTTACGGTATTTTCAACTATTTTTAGTTTATTTAGAAAAATAATTATGTAAAATTCACTTAGCATGTTTGTCACTGCTTTGTATAAAGTATATGTTATCTGGACATTCTGTTGCACAGGAAATAAAGCATATATGGAAGTTAACCAGTGGTTTTTTGTGGACCTCAAATCCTCAATTTTGAGAAAAGTTTCAGCCTGTACCCGGGGCCCCAAAGTAGTCTTGTTCTGCTTTGCAAAATTTCTCTTTGGTGGCCTGCCCAACATCCATGAAAACAATTAATAATATCTTATTTAGGCAAATCATAAATCTGCTACCCCATTATTGTTGATTTTTGTTCATCATCTATTTAAAGAAATCAAATTATAATTTAATTTGATTTGAATAGTGCAATCTGATTGGCTGATCTGCCTGGAGATAATTTTGGTTATTCTTGATAACCTGTGTTGGTATTATGATGTTACCAACGTGTTCATCTGCCAATGACAAATTCAAATAGTCACATGAAATAATCGTAAATAAAATCGACGAATCATTAAATTTTGCCGTAAAAAATTAATTTATAAGGAATATTTGAAATTTTTTAACAGGTTATACTTATATAACCTGGTTTGGAACAGTTAACGCTTTTCATAAAACGCTTCACAGTTTATTAAGCGTAAACTGACCCAAACCAGGTTATATCGCATAACCTGTTCAAAAATTTCAAATATTCCTTAATTACTCTAAATTCTAACACTTAATACAAGGCCATGCAAAATATAAGTTTGTTACTTGCATATTTTATTGCTAAAAAATTTGTGGGTCTATTTTGTGTGTTGCTTGTCCTTGGGACAAAGAAAGTTGAAAAATGACATTAACTCACATTACTTATTGTCTCGAAATATGGAGAATTTTTCCAACTTACGTATGATTTTGCTAAAATACAGAATAATAATTAGTATATAAGACACATGTGAAAAAAAATTCTGGCATTTCTCTCAAATGTTTCAGTATTATACTGCGTCTATTTAAAAATTACTGAAGCTGTATAAACAACACAATATTTTATCGCTTCCTTCTATGTACTTACAAGACGGAATGTCGACCATCGATATTTATTGATTAATTGGTGTTTAACACCAGTTTTAGCAGTATTTCAGCTATATCCTGGCGACCATCCATATTTAAGATTTTCATTTTTTTTAAATATATAATTGTATTGACGATTTTCAAATGGAAAGAGAGACGTTTCAGTCTTCAAAAAAGGGAATAGCATTGTTGATGCGACTATTTTACGACCCTCACAAACAATTGTGTTACATGGTCTTAATTATTCTGAGATAATCATACCAAAAAATTTCTGTCAATAAATAACTTAATGTAACCAAGAATTGATTGGTGTTTAAAGCCAACTTCAGCAATATTTCAGCGTCCCAAGAATTAGACATATGAAAATGTTTAAAATCCCCATTCCACGTCTATATATATTTATCAATGTTAATCCACATAATATCCCAATCCACTGCTAAAGATATTATTGTTAATCCACATATCAATTATATATACACTCTACCAAAATCTAATGTATGTACATTCCATATATAAAATAAAATATACAACAAAAACAGGCAAAAGGTGTTCCATTTTATTGAAAATATTGGATACAGAATTGAGAACTTTTGCTGACACATGATATTGGATCAAGTATTTTGAAATTTTGTCGACACAAGATCTTTGATACAGAATTTAGAATTTTTGCTGACACAAGATCTTGGAAAAAGAATTTTGAACTTTTGTTGACACAAGATCTTGATTACAGAATTTTGAATTTTTGTCAACACCAGACATAAGGAGTCAAAATTTTGAACCTTTGTGGACACAAATTTGCTATTAAAAATTTGTATTTAGGAAAATGTACTTGATGTTTTAATCTTCTGTTCTAAAATAATATTAAAGCAAACATGTATGCCCTGACATAATTTATACAAGTGTTTGACACTTTGTGTGGAAAAATCATGAAAAATAATTTTTCATTCTAGTTGCATTTATAAAATACAAATATTTCTATCAAGAAAACTCCGTAAATATTATATCAAATAATCTAAAATTCAAAAATAATTTACAATTCATTTTTATCACCATGTTGATATTCAATAAATATCACTAAGAGAACATCCGTTGCCATGGAAACATAGAAAATAATCAAATATTATACATTTACATAACTAACATTTTAAAACATTGAGGAGAACAAATTGATAAAAAAAAACATGGGAAAATTTTAGATGTAAAGAAAACATCTATCCAAAGATGTGATTGGCTGAACAATATGTTAGTATGGCTCCGATTGGTTAATCATTTTTATATAAACCTGTTAACCATTGGCTGAAGCAACATTCTGACACATTTCATTTTTATTTCTATTGGATTGATGGGAGATCAGGGGGGCGAGTGTACCTCATTATTGGAAGTCATTTTGTGCCGTTTGAAGGCAAGTTTTTACTTATATAGCATTAGTTATTGCAAGGGTAACATCATATGCCCCTAAATGTCCCCTTAACAACGGTGTGTTCATCGTTCAAAAACTTGTTGTCAAACTCTCAAACACTCGCAACAGATGGAAATAACATTGTTGAAGTGTTTGAGAGATCGACAACAAGTTTTTGACTGATGGACACACCGTTGTTTAGCGGACATTTAATGCTATCCTTACAATAACTAATGGCAGTAATGCTAAAAGTATTACCTTCAAGTGGCACAAAATGGCATCCAATTATGACGTTTATTTTACCCCCCTGGAGATGAAATGAACACAAACAGCAGATATTTTTTTAATCACACACTCTCACGTGACGCAGTGGTTTTGATATTTTATGGCAAGATGGGATTTTTATCAGAAAAAAAAAAATCTGACCCATCAACAATTTTGAATACTTTGAACCATTTTAAAACAAATAATGATTTTGTTATAATGATGCAATATAAATACATTATATATTTTACTGTAAGTATGCTTGGAAATTCCTTTATTGACCTTTAAATAGCAAACTACACCTAGTTAATCAAAAATGGTAACTTATTTTTGCTTGGAAATGACTTGTTTGCTTGTAAAAAAGTAAACTACACCTATTTCATTCATAAGAAGAGAGCTCAATTTGTACTCATGAGTCGTTTAAACAAATAAAGAATGGAAACATTCATAAAAGTTCTTTTTTTCCCTAAAGGTTAACTCTGTAGCACATGTGTCAGATGTACGAACAAATCTACCAATTTTTTGCTTTCTTCTTCACCCTAACTAATGAAGGTGTGTTACAAAGCAAAATTTTCCAACCAACTTTTACATGATTAAATGCTTGTATACAGAGACAGAAAATACGGGCATAATGTTTGTAATGGACTTTTTTGCATCACATCTCATAGAACAATTTTTCCACACATGCAACAGATTATCAATAAAATATTTTTTGTAAAGATTTATGTACACAACAAATCACCCATCAATCATACACACAGGTCAACATGACAAAATAATTACCATTGGACAATATATACCACATCAATTTCCATCAACACCTCTTACATCATGTCTAAAAATAGACTGATTTACATCGTATCTAAAAATAGACAGACTGGCATCATATCTAAACATAGATCGACTAACGTCATATCTATAAATAGATGGACTCGACATCATATCTAAAATTAGACTGACTTATACTATGTCTAAAAAAATAGACTGACAAAAATGTTCAGGCCTTGCAGTCATAAAACACTAGAGTACAAATTTTGCAATCATACTCGAAAAACATCCAATCAGAATGTCATATCCATAAAATAAAACTTTCTGATTGGATGATTTTGGAGTGTATGTAGGAAACTCGTACTCAAAGCTTTGTGACAGTAAAGGCCTGGTTCTACTTGGAAAGTCGTAGCTAATTCCAATGCATCACTTTAATATAAGGGCAAGTTTGATTCAATGACGTCCTGCATTAAAAAAAAACCATCTTTACTTATTTATTAAATTACCGATTACATTCCGGAATAAAATTTCCACTGATATAAAATTTTGTATAAATGGGATTTTAATTGTATGCATTAGAAAAGGAATAACATATTGTATTTGAATATTTGTTGATAATCTGACATTTTACTGTCACAAATATTTGTTTTAATTGCTACACAAATCCATCGCCAGCAACAATTTAATTTTAATGTTTGCATGCACCACGGTACTGTATAAATACATGAAATCACTTATGAATGAGGTCCATTTATTGTCGGACAATAGCGACCATTGATTTTAAACCAGAATCACAAAAGAATGACGAGAGGATCTTCGGAAGTAAGAGATGTTGAAATAAATGTTTGGCATATTGTCATCTGCTAAATGCATATACAACATATAAACCTTTCTTTATAAAATGAATGTTATTATGGATACAAATGGAACTGGTCTATTTATAAACCCTTGGCAATAATGACCTTGACATCTACTGTTAACTGATTAAGCTAGGAGGATTTCTCACACACTGACAATGCTGTTACAAATTTTGTAAAGAAGTTGAAATGTGAATTTAAGGCAATTTTGCTTTGATTTTTATATAAACATCAATTAAAGCAATATTTGTTTTACATTTGTTATGAAAATAGCATTCTGAACAACATTGTTAAAAAGTCGAACCATTTACAAATTAATCAAAGAACAAAAATCCATGTCATCCATGTTTTTAGGAGTTGTTGCTTTTCCTCAGTTGAACCTTGCCAAAACAATTTTATTTTATGTCGTCTAGGACGAATGTAGGGGCAGTAACTCTATTTTAGATTACTTGTCCAAATCAAGGTTCTACTGTGTAACAAAATGCTATCACTATTACCTTATTTACCGGAAACAATGATTTGTCGAAGTACGTAACTTATTTAACTCAAAAGGGAAATATTCAGACAGTATGAGGAATGAAAGATTTCTTCCCTTCCATATGACTAATATGAAGTGATATTTTTCTTCTTCTCGTTCAATGAAAAAATTAGAATAAAAAGATATTATGTAGAAATATTTCCATGACTTAATGCTGGAAAATGATGAGAATTTGTTTTATTTCAAATTGAGCATGATGTAGATCTGAATGAAAGCAATGTTTTATTGTCAATCAGAATCAATGAAATGTTTTATCCTAAATCTGAATCAATGCAATGTTTTATTTTAAAGGTTCTCTGAATAAATATCTTAAATAAAAAATAATTATTTCAATTTTTCATGATTCAAGCAACAAGACATAATTATAATTTATTATAATGAATTAATCAGCACAATTAACATTGGTTTCAAGATGGGGGAGAGGGGGAAATGCAAAAAAGAAGACATGAAAAAAAAAAACCAAAACCATAAATACATATACGATTCCTTAAACATAAATAACACATACAATGTAAGAAGGTGCAATAACAAAATTCTACATATTAAAAAATATCAGTTGAAAATAAAGCTGATCAACTTCGCCCACGCATCATTACATGTGCCAACGTCAATATGTGCAAATTCTCCCAAAACAAGAATGATGACTACGATGATGAAATCAACGATTTATTTTAAAGATTGATTGATTGATGTTTAACACCAAATTCAGCAATAGTTCAGCTATATCATGGTGTTTATTTAAGAGTTGACGGGATATTAAAGTCACAGACTGACGTACAGACGTCTGTGACGAAGAAATCGGACATGGATTTGAGGATTGAACGTCGATCAAGAGGCTGGACGTCAATCAGAGTCTTACATAAATTCATATTCTTAACTGCTATTTATACAGGTAGATTTATTAATCGAAAATATTTTTAAAGCTGGTCTTTAATGGTTCACATCTAATTGCTTGGACAGCCCCTGACTTTCCTTACCGACATTCTTTGCCATGGTCTTCCACTGACTTGTTCTTGACATCTTTGCACCTTTCAAATTTTTTGTCCATTTTTGTTGATCTTTTCAAGAATTTTTCACTAAGATCAATCTCTGGAGTAATTATACTCGTACAAGCGAGGATGTCGAAGAATAAAAATTTAATAGGGATTGATTCTATGCGATCACCTGCATAAAATGTAGCGAAATAAGAAGACCAAGGTCTGTTAAATAAATTACAGCCATAATTGACAATAAAATTTGAATGATTGCTAGGATAAAAGTTTCTGAACCTTTATCAGTCTGCAATGGATGAAAGCATCGCAAAGAATAATGTCAACATGAGCATGCACCTCTCAAGTGACTTCGAAGTAAAATGTCACACGTGGAAAGAAATGGCAAAGAATAAAAAGCTTGTCTTTGTTTGAAATCGTCATGGACAAACTTTTAATTTGAGACATTATTAGCAAAATTTCTAAATACTAAGGAATTCTCCTTCTCATTTTCTAGTCGAACTGTGGAGGGTTCACAATGGACCAAGGCAATCCCCACAAGATTCCCAGAGATAAGACACTAGAGGCAGTGGATGGTTCGACAATCGTCAGCTGATCTTCTCCTTGCCATTTTAGTGAGACATGCCCTAGGTGCACCCCCGTCTGAATTCCCGTCTAGTATGTTCTAAGGATGCATATAGACTTCAATATTATAAAACTAGTACCGGTATATATATATATATACTAAAGATACATGCATAAATATTTGTCAAGTTGAAGAAATGTAGTAATTGTATGTAAATTTTCTACAATTTTAATGCTTCAGTAAATATGCTGTAGATTAATGCTATATAATTTTTTTTATATCGTCCTTTATTGGCGATATGTCGTCAGAAGGGTATTAAAATTAAATATATACCAAATACTGGGAACATGACAAAAGCCCCCCCCCCCCCCCCCCCACCCCCCACCCCGGACAAACTTTAAATAGAACCAAAAAAATATCACAACTGTTGTCAAGAGCTTAGAACCCTGACACAAAGATCTAACTATAATTTAATCCTGAGATTTAACATATGATGCCCTATTTTTGCAATATATCTTAGAACAATTAATTTCACACCAAATTCCCAAGATGTGAAGTTTTGGAAGAGTTTTATTCAATAAATTGCCCCTTTTTAAACAAGGTCCATCTGTTCAACACAACCCCTGGTCTTTACTAATGACCAGACAAATGCAGTATTTCCTCATCAAAAGTAATACGAAAATAATTCTGGTTCATTCTTCATTTTTAATCGAATCCAGACCCATTTTAACAAAAACATAAATATCAAATTTATTGAAGCATTTCTGGAATAACCTTCATCAGGTATGCTAAAAATCGAAAGATGATTATGTCGGAGGAACACAATTTTTGTTTGATTTCATCATCGTAACCATGACAACAACATTATCAATAATAATAATAAAACAACAAATTACAGTTTCATCAATCCATCATTCTCTCTGTTAATACACACAATAAATTTAAAGCAACAAGCAAAAAAAATACAGTTAAGTTCCAATATACAAAAAAATAAAATAATACACCTACGATTTCGAAATCGTAAAGGTAAATTTATATCATAATCATCACAACGTTTTAAACATTATTTTGTCTGTGGCACGATTCCAACTCTGATTAATGTCTCTTCCTTTTTTAACGATAATTACATATTAATACTTAAGCATAGAGATCACTCTCATGTTCACGATGGAACATCCATATCCCTATCTAATCCACGTCTGGAAATTCTTCGACAATCAGACGACAAGTGAAATTAATTCCCCAAACACCACCAGTCCATAAATTGCAGAGCTAGCACCAATCAAGAAAACAACGGCCATTCTCTCATTAACACAATAATTGACTGTGATCATACATAAATTTAATGGACAGGCCATCATTCTTAATGAGGGTTAATCTACTGTTGATTGAGAAACCACATAATCATTGTTTACGTTTGAATGAAGTACATAAAATTGGCTTGAAAAAAAAAAAAAAAAAATTTTTTTTCAACATTTGAAAGCTAAAAATTTGACACATAATTCTTAACAGTGAAGTGATATAATTACAATTTCTTCCTGTTTAACGTGTTAATTTTTTATTCCTTAAAATTTTAACAAATACTTTATTATGTACAAATTCATTAACAAGACGATATTTCCAATGACGAACCTACGTACGATTACAATTATTATGCAGTACTGCAGTATGTACAATGTTGCATATTGTTTATTTTTAAAGTTTGATAAAATGACTCTTTTTTAAAAAGAAAGAAAAGAAGTGATAGACAAAAGATGTGAAGAAAGAAAGACAGATTAAAAAAAAAGAAGAGAAAGTAAGAATTAGTTTATAAAGCTTCCAAAATAAGAAACAGAATCTTTAACAAAATAACCCAGACTGGATCAGGTGTCTCCAACTGTTTTCAATTTGCTCCATAAAGGTACCAGTTTACAACCAGTCTAACCAACATTACACTTCCTGAATGATATGGCAGCTAATTTTATTCCCTACGAAAAAACAATCACTTTTATTATCACTTGAAAAGCACTTTTTCACCTCTTTTTTAAACGGTTTCTTTATCACAGTTTTTTGTAAAAAGATTTTTTGCCAAATTCCTATTATCTGCTGCCATCATTTTCTTATTGATTTTCACTTTGCAGATGAGACGGACGACCTTGATCCTTCACGATCATTTCTGTCACGACGCCTGTCTCTTCTGTCAATACGATTTTCCTTTGCAGCTCTTCGGCCACTGCCATGTCGCTGCTCTCTTGGTTCGAACTCTCTGCGCTCCTTTGAAGATAATGAGCCAGTAGATTTTTGAGTTTGTGACTGCTCTTTAAGAGTCGTACGAGAACACTGTGGTGACTCATTTCCTGAATTGTCACTAAGATCGTCCGCTTTTCCGTCGGCAGTGTTTTCTTCATTTTCTCGTCCTTTCTGCACCATTTGAGCATATGATAACTTGGCTGGAGAGGGTCTTTCCTTATCAACCTTTAAATAAAAATTATATTTTGATTTTATCAACTATTAATTCTTAAGTGAATGAGTGGGTAGTTGTTTTTCAACCCTAAATTTTTCAGCTATATTATGGTGGGAACAAGTTACATTTCAATGACAAGTCATGATGATGGTATCCACTTTGTACCAACACGTTTTGTTGGGATTTTTCTACTAAATTGGATAGACATTTTATTTCAATTGGAAACATTATCCTGATTGCGAGCCAACCTGTCTTTGCCCTTAAACCTGCTTAATGCTGTCTGATTAGCAGAGAAGCAACACAGATACAAGATTACAATATTATTAACTTAGCCTGTTAATAACTAGTGCCATTTCATTTAAATATCGAGGGCCATCGAGGTCGTGATTGCATAGTGGTTGAATTTACAACTACCTGTGCAATCAGTGCCTATCACCTCTAATGTTGGGAGTTCAAACCCTGTTCATGGTGTACATTATGTGATCAAGTTTGTCAGTGACATTAGTGGTGATAGGTACTGATTGCACAAGTAGTTGTAAATCCAACTACCATATGATCATGACCACAACGGTCCCATTACTCTTTACGTTGCAGACTTTTAAGGGTATGTGATGTTACTTACCACTTTAACCTGTGTAGACGTAACTGGGGTCACTTTAACAGGGGTTTGAACCACTTCAACTATTTTCTGTTGCTGAGGAGGTTCTATGGTTGGCGTCTTCTGAGACCTAAAAATTCATCAATATAAGATTAATTTAGATATATTTAAAAAGTATGTATAGATGTTCACCATTTTTCATTAAACTAGAGGCTCAGTGGGCTGAGCCTGTGTCGCTCACCTTTCTTTCTGCTTTGAGAAAACTTAATACAAAACCTTCCATACATGTAGATGCTTCCTACCAAGCTTCGGTTCATATGGTTAAGCAGTTTCAAAAGAGAAGATTTTTTAAAAATCGACCAATCAAAAACAAGAATTGCATGTGGTGGCCATGTTTGCTAACTAATCGGGATGAAATGAGCAATTTTCATAGAGGACAGCGCGACATACGAAAAATCGTCTACAATTTGAAGAATAAAGTCCCATAACTCTGGAATGAAAAATCAAAATTTCATCATAAAGTATAGACCGCAAGACCATCAATTCCAATAACTCCGTGAAATTTTGAAGTGAATTGGCCAAGGGGTTCTTAAGTTAGAGTGCGACATGTGAAACGGACGGACGGACAGTCGGACATTGGTATGCCATAATACGTCCCATCTTAAAGACGGGCGTATAAAAATCGGCCAATCAGAAACAAGAATTGCCTGTGGCGGCCATGTTTGGTAATGGATCATAACAAAATGTGCACTCTTTAGAGAGGACCGTCCATAGATGCTTCCTACCATGTTTCAGTTCATTTAGCTGAGGGTTTTCAGAGGAGAAGATTAAAATGTGAAAAGTAAACGGATGACAGACGAAGACACCAAGTGATGGCAAAAGCTCATATTACCTTTGGCAAGGTTTGCTAAAAAGAATATTAAAATGTGAATACCTACTTGTAATGTATAGAATAAACATGTTACACTATATCAGCATTAGTTAATTTCTAAGGGAAATAATATCAAGAGTTATCTTTCTTTTAAACAGAGGAGAAGATTTTTTTTAGAAATCAACCAATCAGAAAAAAGAATTGCCTGTGGCGGACATGTTTGTTAACGCATCGAGACGAAATGAGCAATCTTTATAGAGGACCTTTCAAAGATGCTTCCTATCAAGTTTCTGTTCATTTGGTCAAGCGGTTTCAGAGGAGAAGATTTAAAAAAATCGGCCAATCAGAAACAAGTATTGCCTGTGGTGGTCATGTTTGTTATTCATGGATCGGAACGAAATGAGCAATCTTTATATAGGACCTTCCATAGATGCTTCCTACCAAATTTCAGATCAATTGGCTTTGCGGTTTCAGAGAAGATTAAAATGTGAAAAGTTAACGGATGACGGATGCCAAGTGATGGCAAAAGCTCACATTGCCTTTGGAAAGGTGAGCTAAAAACAATTTGGACTCAATAATGTCACTTCTCCTAATGATTCCTCACTAAATAATATAATAATTATTAAATTTAAGGTTCTCTTCTTTCAGGTGACCGTAGCCGATTTTTGCTATCCCGTTTAGGGCTCTTTAGTTTTATTGATTCCAAAACCTTAAATTATTTGGCTTTCCAATCTTTCAATTTTGAGTGTACCTGATGAAGGTTATTTCAGATACGTGTCGTGTGCACTAAATTTGATATCCACGTTTTTCATTCCCCCTATTCTGTTAAAGAGGAAGAAGTCACTTCTCCCAGTGTATGCCCTGATCTACTCCTACAAACACTGTAGATTCAACTAGTATTACTGTGAGCACAGCTCACTAAGATATACCCCCCTCTCCCCACATCTGTCCAACCTATTTCCATAACCAAAACATTACTGATTGTTCTGACTAAAAATGAAAGGGATCCTCCTCTCTTCATCGGTAAGCTGCTGATAAAATTTCAAAACATTCTGAGAAACACTACTCAAGTTATCATACGACATAGGGTAAAAATCCTATTTTCCGTCATATCAAGTCCAATATCTCTGGAACGGCAAAAGTGAAAATCGTCAAAAATGAAAGAGACCCTCCTCTCTTCACCAGGAAGCTGCTGATAAAATTTCAAACAATTCTGAGAAACACTACTCAAGTTATCATACGACATAGGGTAAACATCCTATTTTCTGTCATATCAAGCCCATTAACTCTGGAACGGAAAAGTGAAAATCGTCAAATATGAAAGGGGTCCTCCTCTCTTCACCGGTAAGCTGCTGATAAAATTTCAAAACATTCTAAAAAACACTACTCAAGTTATCATACGACATAAGAGTAAAAATCCTATTTTCCGTCATATCAAGTCCAACAACTCTGGAACGACAAAAGTGAAAATCGTCAAAAAAGAAAGGGATCCTCCTCTCTTCACCAGTAAACAGCTGATAAAATTTTAAAAGATTCTAAGAAACACAACTCAAGTTATCGTACGACATAGGATTTGTCTACAGACGGACATAGTGAAACCAGTATACCCCCTACAACTTCGTTGCGGGGGGTATAATTACTGTGAATTATACCACATACTTTGTTAAATATCCGATGGCATTTGATTCTGTGCACAGTGCCTGAAATGGACGGTCGCCCAGTCGCCAAATGCGACTAATATCTTATTCGGGCGACCAAAAGCTGCTCCAAATTAGGTAGTCGCTGGCCCAACAAAAAATGTTTGGGCGATTGCCTAAAAGACCGTTAAAAATTGTTGTTTTACCGAAACCGGTATTCTTCGTATTCCGGACATAAAACTGTAACTTCAACGGTAGATAACTCTTCTATTCTAGTCGAAAACGGTTTGTTACGAGCACAGCGATTGGTCCAAATACATTTTTGCAGCCAATGAATACACAGCTAATGTAATTTACTGTTCTCCCCAAATATGTATTTTTATCGAGCAAATCAATACACGTTTTCATGTAATACACAAGTATTCTAAATATTAGAAAAGAAACATGTTTTTTTGTTTCTTTATGATTTAATTATTAAAATTGTTAAACATCACGGACTAAGTGGAAAGTTGTGAACAATAAAGAGAATTCTGTCAACTTATAATGTTTGCGATCTGGTATCTTCCACGGTTCAGAAATTTATTCATTCAATCTGCTGCAAAATGTACATGTACGAATTTCATTTTACAGAAATCGGAAACCTTTTTGTGTCAATCCTTAGGTAATCATTGAAAAACTTTTCCCCAACAACGGAGAGAAAATAGTTGACAGTAATGTCAAACTACGGAAACGATCTGGCCTGTCACTTCTTTTAAACTTTGCATAGTTCATGTACACAGCTACATTTTAATGACAATTGGGAGTGGTTTTCTGTTTTGGAACCAGAACTTTTGTTTACAAATTAAAAAATAACAGGAAAAGTTAACAGTTGTTTATTTAACAGAAAATGACAGCACCGTTTGTTATTTCAACAAAGTGAGATACTTGTTTGGAATGAATGATCAACTGACATTACCCCGAACTGAGAGGTTATTTTACTTTAAAATCACTTCTTCATAGTGGATTGAAACAAGTGATGTCACTCTTCACTCTGGGGAGCGCAAGAGCAGTCCTTGTAGTGGCATTAGTCTACTCTTTTCCGGATGTCTTTAATGTGATAATGGCAATGATCTCCCTTTACACAAACCAGCCTTTTATTGTCCCCATCCGATGGACTAGCATCGTTTCTTAAGTCCACCCTAGTCAATGGCGTCAAGGTTGTCAAAAAGGTTATAACAAGTAAATTCAGGTTTCATTTGATAGCAATAAATGCATTGGGGTGTTTTCGCAATTTCAGCTGCAAACCTGTACCCCCCCCCAACCCTGTGAGACTAATGAAAGAATGAATTTTAATGTTATTGATAAAAAAAACCCAATTAATCTGAAAACTGTTTATATATTGATATCCGATGTCTTTTTTTCATAAAAAAAATGTCACAAAATGTTTGGGCCACCATTATGCCATTTGGACCAGTAACTCTAATTTTTTACTGGCCCCAAAAAAAATTTCGGGCCAGCCTTGGCTGGCCCTCATTTCAGGCACTGTGTGCATACAATATTTTTATACATAATGATTATATAAATTTGTACTAGGTGGTGGAACACTACGTTGGGAGGTTTGGTAGTAACTATGACAACCAACAAAACCGATACGATGGGATAACTTTGAGTGACCGTTCAACGCATTAATGAGGTGGCCAGTCAGGAAGGTCTTAAACTGACCGCTTGCAACAGGTGACTGCTAATTCAAGCTGTTCCCTAGTGCAATTTAATCTGTAGTTACTTAGGAGGAGAGACAGGAGGTGACGGAACCCTCGTAGGGCAAGCTTAACTGTATTTAAGAGGAGAGACAGGAGGTGACAGAACCTTCGTAGGGCAAGCTTAACGGTACTTACTTAGGAGGAGAGACAGAAGCTGATGGAACCCTCATAGTTCAAGCTTAACGGTACTTACTTAGGAGAGACAAGAGGTGACGGAACCCTTGTAGGGAAAACTTAACGGTACTTACTTAGGAGGAGAGACAGAAGCTGATGGAACCCTCATAGTTCAAGCTTAACGGTACTTACTTAGGAGGAGAGACAGAAGCTGATGGAACCCTCATAGTTCAAGCTTAACTGTACTTACCTAGGAGGAGAGAGAATCCTCATAGTTCAAGCTTAACAGTACTTACTTAGGAGAGACAAGAGGTGACGGAACCCTTGTAGGGAAAACTTAACTGTACTTACTTAGGAGGAGAGACAGGAGGTGACGGAACCCTTGTAGGAAAACTTAACTGTACTTACTTAGGAGGAGAGACAGAAGCTGATGGAACCCTCATAGTTCAAGCTTAACGGTACTTACCTAGGAGGAGAGAGAACCCTCATAGGGCAAACTTAACAGTACTTACTTAGGAGAGACAAGAGGTGACGGAACCCTTGTAGGGAAAACTTAACTGTACTTACTTAGGAGAGACAAGAGGTGACGGAACCCTTGTAGGGAAAACTTAACTGTACTTACTTAGGAGCGACAAGGGGTGACGGAACCCTTGTAGGAAAACTTAACTGTACTTACTTAGGAGGAGAGACAGAAGCTGATGGAACCCTCATAGTTCAAGCTTAACGGTACTTACCTAGGAGGAGAGAGAACCCTCATAGGGCAAACTTAACAGTACTTACTTAGGAGAGACAAGAGGTGACGGAACCCTTGTAGGGAAAACTTAACGGTACTTACTTAGGAGGAGAGACAGAAGCCGATGGAACCCTCATAGTTCAAGCTTAACGGTACTTACTTAGGAGGAGAGACAGAAGCTGATGGAACCCTCATAGTTCAAGCTTAACTGTACTTACCTAGGAGGAGAGAGAATCCTCATAGTTCAAGCTTAACAGTACTTACTTAGGAGAGACAAGAGGTGACGGAACCCTTGTAGGGAAAACTTAACTGTACTTACTTAGGAGGAGAGACAGGAGGTGACGGAACCCTTGTAGGAAAACTTAACTGTACTTACTTAGGAGGAGAGACAGAAGCTGATGGAACCCTCATAGTTCAAGCTTAACGGTACTTACCTAGGAGGAGAGAGAACCCTCATAGGGCAAACTTAACAGTACTTACTTAGGAGAGACAAGAGGTGACGGAACCCTTGTAGGGAAAACTTAACTGTACTTACTTAGGAGAGACAAGAGGTGACGGAACCCTTGTAGGGAAAACTTAACTGTACTTACTTAGGAGAGACAAGAGGTGACGGAACCCTTGTAGGAAAACTTAACTGTACTTACTTAGGAGGAGAGACAGAAGCTGATGGAACCCTCATAGTTCAAGCTTAACGGTACTTACCTAGGAGGAGAGAGAACCCTCATAGGGCAAACTTAACAGTACTTACTTAGGAGAGACAAGAGGTGACGGAACCCTTGTAGGGAAAACTTAACGGTACTTACTTAGGAGGAGAGACAGAAGCCGATGGAACCCTCATAGTTCAAGCTTAACGGTACTTACTTAGGAGGAGAGACAGAAGCTGATGGAACCCTCATAGTTCAAGCTTAACTGTACTTACCTAGGAGGAGAGAGAATCCTCATAGTTCAAGCTTAACAGTACTTACTTAGGAGAGACAAGAGGTGACGGAACCCTTGTAGGGAAAACTTAACTGTACTTACTTAGGAGGAGAGACAGGAGGTGACGGAACCCTTGTAGGAAAACTTAACTGTACTTACTTAGGAGGAGAGACAGAAGCTGATGGAACCCTCATAGTTCAAGCTTAACGGTACTTACCTAGGAGGAGAGAGAACCCTCATAGGGCAAACTTAACAGTACTTACTTAGGAGAGACAAGAGGTGACGGAACCCTTGTAGGGAAAACTTAACTGTACTTACTTAGGAGAGACAAGAGGTGACGGAACCCTTGTAGGGAAAACTTAACTGTACTTACTTAGGAGAGACAAGAGGTGACGGAACCCTTGTAGGAAAACTTAACTGTACTTACTTAGGAGGAGAGACAGAAGCTGATGGAACCCTCATAGTTCAAGCTTAACGGTACTTACCTAGGAGGAGAGAGAACCCTCATAGGGCAAACTTAACAGTACTTACTTAGGAGAGACAAGAGGTGACGGAACCCTTGTAGGGAAAACTTAACTGTACTTACTTAGGAGAGACAAGAGGTGACGGAACCCTTGTAGGGAAAACTTAACTGTACTTACTTAGGAGAGACAAGAGGTGACGGAACCCTTGTAGGGAAAACTTAACTGTACTTACTTAGGAGGAGAGACAGAAGCTGATGGAACCCTCATAGTTCAAGCTTAACGGTACTTACTTAGGAGGAGAGAGAACCCTCATAGGGCAAACTTAACAGTACTTACTTAGGAGAGACAGGAGGTGACGGAACCCTTGTAGGGAAAACTTAACTGTACTTACTTAGGAGGAGAGACAGAAGCTGATGGAACCCTCATAGTTCAAGCTTAACGGTACTTACCTAGGAGGAGAGAGAATCCTCATAGGGCAAACTTAACTGTACTTACTTAGGAGAGACAAGAGGTGACGGAACCCTTGTAGGGAAAACTTAACTGTACTTACTTAGGAGAGACAAGAGGTGACGGAACCCTTGTAGGGAAAACTTAACTGTACTTACTTAGGAGAGACAAGAGGTGACGGAACCCTTGTAGGGAAAACTTAACTGTACTTACTTAGGAGAGACAAGAGGTGACGGAACCCTTGTAGGAAAACTTAACTGTACTTACTTAGGAGAGACAAGAGGTGACGGAACCCTTGTAGGGAAAACTTAACTGTACTTACTTAGGAGGAGAGACAGAAGCTGATGGAACCCTCATAGTTCAAGCTTAACGGTACTTACTTAGGAGGAGAGACAGAAGCTGATGGAACCCTCATAGTTCAAGCTTAACGGTACTTACTTAGGAGGAGAGACAGAAGCTGATGGAACCCTCATAGTTCAAGCTTAACGGTACTTACCTAGGAGGAGAGAGAATCCTCATAGGGCAAACTTAACTGTACTTACTTAGGAGAGACAAGAGGTGACGGAACCCTTGTAGGGCAAACTTAACTGTACTTACTTAGGAGGAGAGACGGGAGGTGACGGAACCCTCGTAGGGCAAGCTTAACGGTACTTACTTAAGAGGAGAGACAGAAGCTGATGGAACCCTCATAGTTCAAGCTTAACGGTACTTACCTAGGAGGAGAGAGAACCCTCATAGTTCAAGCTTAACGGTACTTACTTAGGAGAGACAAGAGGTGACGGAACCCTTGTAGGGAAAACTTAACTGTACTTACTTAGAAGGAGAGACAAGAGGTGACGGAACCCTTGTAGGGAAAACTTAACTGTACTTACTTAGGAGAGACAAGAGGTGACGGAACCCTTGTAGGAAAACTTAACTGTACTTACTTAGGAAAGACAAGAGGTGACGGAACCCTTGTAGGGAAAACTTAACTGTACTTACTTAGGAGGAGAGACAGAAGCTGATGGAACCCTCATAGTTCAAGCTTAACGGTACTTACCTAGGAGGAGAGAGAACCCTCATAGTTCAAGCTTAACGGTACTTACCTAGGAGAGACAAGAGGTGACGGAACCCTTGTAGGGAAAACTTAACTGTACTTACTTAGGAGAGACAAGAGGTGACGGAACCCTTGTAGGGAAAACTTAACTGTACTTACTTAGGAGGAGAGACAGAAGCTGATGGAACCCTCATAGTTCAAGCTTAACTGTACTTACCTAGGAGGAGAGAGAACCCTCATAGTTCAAGCTTAACGGTACTTACTTAGGAGAGACAAGAAGTGACGGAACCCTTGTAGGGAAAACTTAACTGTACTTACTTAGGAGGAGAGACAAGAGGTGACGGAACCCTTGTAGGGAAAACTTAACTGTACTTACTTAGGAGAGACAAGAGGTGACGGAACCCTTGTAGGGAAAACTTAACTGTACTTACTTAGGAGGAGAGACAGAAGCTGATGGAACCCTCATAGTTCAAGCTTAACGGTACTTACCTAGGAGAGACAAGAGGTGACGGAACCCTTGTAGGGAAAACTTAACTGTACTTACTTAGGAGGAGAGACAGAAGCTGATGGAACCCTCATAGTTCAAGCTTAACTGTACTTACCTAGGAGGAGAGAGAATCCTCATAGGGCAAACTTAACTGTACTTACTTAGGAGAGACAGGAGGTGACGGAACCCTCGTAGGGCAAGCTTAACTGTACTTACTTAGGAGGAGAGACAGAAGCTGATGGAACCCTCATAGTTCAAGCTTAACGGTACTTACCTAGGAGGAGAGAGAACCCTCATAGGGCAAACTTAACAGTACTTACTTAGGAGAGACAAGAGGTGACGGAACCCTTGTAGGGAAAACTTAACTGTACTTACTTAGGAGAGACAAGAGGTGACGGAACCCTTGTAGGGAAAACTTAACTGTACTTACTTAGGAGAGACAAGAGGTGACGGAACCCTTGTAGGGAAAACTTAACTGTACTTACTTAGGAGGAGAGACAGGAGGTGACGGAACCCTCGTAGGGCAAGCTTAACGGTACTTACTTAGGAGGAGAGAGAATCCTCATAGGGCAAACTTAACTGTACTTACTTAGGAGAGACAAGAGGTGACGGAACCCTTGTAGGGAAAACTTAACTGTACTTACTTAGGAGAGACAAGAGGTGACGGAACCCTTGTAGGGAAAACTTAACTGTACTTACTTAGGAGAGACAAGAGGTGACGGAACCCTTGTAGGGAAAACTTAACTGTACTTACTTAGGAGGAGAGACAGAAGCTGATGGAACCCTCATAGTTCAAGCTTAACGGTACTTACTTAGGAGGAGAGACAGAAGCTGATGGAACCCTCATAGTTCAAGCTTAACGGTACTTACCTAGGAGGAGAGAGAATCCTCATAGGGCAAACTTAACAGTACTTACTTAGGAGAGACAAGAGGTGACGGAACCCTTGTAGGGAAAACTTAACGGTACTTACTTAGGAGGAGAGACAGAAGGTGACGGAACCCTTGTAGTTCAAGCTTAACTGTACTTACTTAGGAGAGACAAGAGGTGACGGAATCCTTGTAGGGAAAACTTAACTGTACTTACTTAGGAGAGACAAGAGGTGACGGAACCCTTGTAGGGAAAACTTAACTGTACTTACTTAGGAGAGACAAGAGGTGACGGAACCCTTGTAGGGAAAACTTAACTGTACTTACTTAGGAGGAGAGACAGGAGGTGACGGAACCCTTGTAGGGAAAACTTAACTGTACTTACTTAGGAGGAGAGACAGGAGGTGACGGAACCCTCGTAGGGCAAGCTTAACGGTACTTACCTAGGAGAGACAGGAGGTGACGGAACCCTTGTAGGGAAAACTTAACTGTACTTACTTAGGAGGAGAGACAGGAGGTGACGGAACCCTCGTAGAGGAAGCTTAACGGTACTTACTTTGAAGGAGAAACAGGTGACGGAACCCTCATAGGACAAGCTTAACAGTACTTGCTTAGGAGAGACAGAAGGTGACGGAACCCTCGTACGGGTACTACTTGGTAACCATACTTACTTAAGGAGGTGACGGTACCCTCGTAGGGGAAGATTGACTGTACTTACTTAGGAGGTGACGGAACCCTCGTAGGGGTACTACTTGGTGACCATACTTACTTAGGAGGAGAGACAGGAGGTGACAGAACCCTCGTAGGGGTACTACTTGGTGACCATACTTACTTAGGAGGAGAGACAGGAGGTGACGGAACCCTCGTAGGGGTACTACTTGGTGATGATATTGCAGAGGTTCCATTTGTAGCACTACTGGAATTATTAGAGTTGTCTTTCTGAGGGGGCGTCGCTGGTCTAGGTGGTGCAGCTGGACTGACAGGTTGTGGTTGCGAGACGATTGCATTTGTTTGAGGTTTTGTCTCGCGTACCTGTGGCTTGGCAGTACCCTTGACAACATCAGACAGTTTACTTTCAAACATTTCACTTGACGTTGTCGAAGTTGATGTAGAAGCACTCTAACAAACAAAAGAGAACACATTAAATACACAGTTGAACCGCATTATCTCCAACTACGAAAAGGGAAAAGAAAAAAATCTGTTCCTGCTAACTCTACCGAAATTAAATTTTAGTGCATACCCTAAAGTTTTTATTACCATTTACGGACGTGCAATTGTCATGCATAACCTTTGTATTAAAAAATTTAAAAAGAAAACAGAAAAGTTTTGCCTCCTTACCTACTCTATTTTTTATTAACCAGAGGCTCTCAAGAGCCTGTATCGTTCACCTGGTAATAAAAAGAACCAATTGGTCCTATGTAAAAACTATGTCCTGCAGTGGTAGTCATCTTGGAATTACGATCAACATAAAAAAACACAAAGTTTGTAAAGGACCTTCCAATGATTGATGCACAGTTTAGGTTCAATCAGTGCAATAGCTTCAAAGAATATATTTCTGTATTTTCCCCATATGGTCCTGTGTTAATACTACATAGATGCCAACCCCTTTTTGGTGCAATCAGTAACAAAAAGTTGAGATGTCAGTAATTTGTGATTTTTTTCAGTAATCATAATTTTTCATAAAATTTTACCATAATCGTACTACAGACTAGGCACAAAGTGATGAGCAAATGATTTCCTTTATTTGTGACAACTAGATGTAAAATTGATGAGCAACAAAAGAAATAAAAAGTTAAGTTTTAATACATGTATGTTCACTTACAAATGTATTCTATGTTTCAACTTACTGTCAATAGAAATGAAAATTTCCTGAAGTGGCCCTCCCTCACCCTCCCATGGAATAATTAATGTCTAATTCTGGAGTGCCTGATATGTTGTTGACTTGGCATTTTTGAACTGTTTTGTTGTATATGTATGTTCATCCCGACCACCGTGCTGAATGGACAAGTCTTGTTTGCAATAGGCATAATGTTCCCGTATCGATTTCATAAGGCAAGAGAAGAATATTCGGGACGAAATCGTTGTCCCAATTTTCTTTTCTTCGCTGCAGAAGCTTCACTTGTTCCCTCAGATATCGCGAAATTGACAAAAACGTGCTGTGTTCATTAACTACTCGGGACCAAACAAGAAATGGATAGATCGTTTTCTACTATAGATAGTCCCGAGAATCCCTAAAGAATTAAATAATCGAAATCCCTCAAGCGCTTATCATTACGCGATTTTAACATACAATGAAGCGTCTAAATGATCACAATGATATTTAAATGGGGAACGGTTTCGGGTCGGCAATAATCGGAAATCCGTAACAAGTAGACTGTTGACCGTAACTTTGGCCCGAAATTCGTAACAATTACGGAAAAATCGTAATGGTTGGCATCTATGATACTATGACCTGTGGTGGCAGCCATCTTGGATTTACGATCGGCATAAAAAACAGAGGACCTTCCAATGATCATTCCTGGGCAGTTTGGTTTCAACTGTCCAAGTGGTTTCAGAGAAGAAGCGTTTTGAAACATTTTCCCCATAGGGTCCAATGTTAAACTAAGTCCTGCCATAGCCGCCATTTTCAATTTCATATCGGAACAAAAAACGTAAAGTTTGTAGAGGACCATCCAATGAACATTCATGTACAGTTTGGCTTTAATCATATTTGTAGTTTCTGAGAAGAAGGCATTTGAAAATTTTCCCATAGGGTTCAATGTTAATCTATGTATTGCAGTGGCGGCCATCTTGGATTTCCGATCGGCATATAAAACAAATATTCTGTAGAGGACCTTCCAATGATCATTCCTGGGCAGTTTGGTTTCAATTGTCCGAGTGGTTTCAGAGAAGAAGCTTTTTGAAACATTTTTCCCATAGGGTCCAATGTTAAACTAAGTCCTGCCGTAGCCGCCATTTTCAATTTCATACCGGAACAAAAAACCTAAAGTTTGTAGAGGACCATCTAATGAGCATTCATGTACAGTTTGGCTTTAATCATATTTGTAGTTTCTGAGAAGAAGGCATTTGAATATTTTCCCATAGGGTCCAATGTTAATCTATGTTCTGCGGTGGCATCCATCTTGGATTTCTGATCGGCATAAAAAAACAGAAAGTTTGTAGAGGACCTTCCAATGATCATTCCTGGGCAGTTTGGTTTCAACTGTCCAAGTGGTTTCAGAGAAGAAGCATTACATTTTCCCCATAGGGTCCAATGTTAAACTAAGTCCTGCCGTAGTCGCCATTTTGAATTTCATATCGGAACAAAAAACCTTAAGATTGTAGAGGACCATCCAATGAACATTCATGTACAGTTTGGCTTTAATCATATTTGTAGTTTCTGAGAGGAAGGCATTTGAACATTTTCCCATAGGGTCCAATGTTAATCTATGTCCTGCGATGGCGGCCATCTTGGATTTCCGATCCGCATAAAAGACAGTAACTTGGTAAAGGACATTCCAATGATCATTCATTTACAGTTTGGGTTCAGTCAGTTCATTAGTTTCAGAGAAGAAGATCTTTGAAATTTCAGAGCACATTATTGGCCCTGGCAGCCATATTCAATATCCGACTAGAACGAAAAACAATAACTTTGTAGAGGTCCATCCAAGGAACATTCCTGCTAAGTTTGGTTCCAATCGGCCCAGTGGTTTCGGAGAAGAAGCTTGAAATGTGAAAAGTTTACAGACGACGGACGCCAAGTGATGGCAATAGTTCACATGGACCTTTGGTCCAGGTGAACTAATAAGCGTTACTGGAAACACAAATAAAAAAAATTTATGACCCGTGATGCCCCACAATAAATTCACGAATTCTGAATTTCGCAACGACAATAAAATCACACAAGTTAACATGTAAAATAAGTGTAGGCCTATTGTCTGGCCTTATCTCTAATGAACAGCTCCGGTGGTGTAATGGTTAGTGCGATAGATCGTGGTCTCGAGACCCTATCAGGTCAAACCAAAGACTATAAAATTGGTATTTGTTGCTTCTCCGCTAAGCATGCAGCAGTAAGGAAAAAGAGCAAAGACTGGTTCTCTCGGACCCCAATAACGTGTCTATCCGTGGATTGTAGTTTAAGTGAGCTAGTGTTGGTCTAGTACAAAGTGGACATCACCATCATCTCATTAAAAATCAACTTGTTCTCACCATGATATACCCGATTGTTGAGTTTGTGTTAAATAACAATCACACTCACTCGCTTATCTGTAATGTTAATCTATGTACTTACAGTAGTACCAGGTCCAGGTAAAGGGGGGAAATTGTTGATTTCAAAATCAAACTGAGGTTCTGCTTTGTCTTTCATATTATGTAGCTGTGCCAGTCGCTGGGAAATAAAGGGAAATAACTCCAATAAAATCATGTCTAAACATACATTTTTAGAATCAAGTGTGAACTATTAAAGCAAATGGTCTATTAAATTCTACAGCCCTATAAAATTAATCCTCATTAATTTTAAACATGGTAGGGTAAAATAATGGTGTTTAATGCCACTTTCAGCTATATCGTGGCAGTCAGTTTTATTGGTGGAGGAAACCAGAGTATCCGGGAGAAAACCACCAACATGACGCCAAGTACTTACAAACTTTATCATATAATGTTGTATTGAGTACACTTCGCCATGAACGGGATTCTAACTCACTCAACGTTAGTGGTGATAGGCACTGATTGCATAGGTAGTTGTTAATCCAACTATCATACGATCACGACCATGGAACCCCATAAACGTGTATAAACATATTTTCATGAAATAAGCTATGAAACTCTACAGTCCTTTAAAATTAATCCTCATTAACTTGGAAAAGTGGATTTTGTCTTTTTTCTTCTTCTATCAATACAAAATGAGACTTACTGTGCTTCCATTTCTAAGTGGCTCTCTTCTTCTACTTTTATATCTGTAATGAGAAATAACATAGGGTCATTTACATTTCATACCACTCAACTGCAGGCTAGGAGCTGTTTCACACTCATTTTTAGGTATGTTGCAGTCTTCACAATGAGCACCGGTCCTCTGGCTCAAGACCCGTAATACTTTTTCGGATCAGTGAATTTTTCATTTTTTTTTCATTTTTTTTAAAGAATTATAAAAAAAATTAAATCAAGAAATTGATTCGGACCAGTAAATTCAAATTTCCATTTCGAGGACTTTGTTCATACTTAAAGAGTACAACTCTACTGCAGGCTAGGGGATGTTTCACACTAATTTTTATGTATGTTGTTGAAGACCCAGTTGGTGACTGTCTGTGTGTAATGTTTGATAGTCTCTCAAGTTCATTTATCAATCCATATCCTTTTTTTTATTTTACGTATTAGTCATTATGAGTCAAAAGGCTCCTCCATATCTGTGCTATCTGGCATACACACAGACAAATGTCAAGATTTCTTCGGCTAGTTTGTTACAAGTATCGTAGAATTCTCTTAGCACAGGGCAGATGCAAGCCATAGAAACTATGTACAGTAGTCTACATCTCATAATGCCACTCCTTCTGCAATTAATAAGTGGCCTCTCTGGAGGTGGACAATTTTGTAGTATTTTACCATTTCAGTGTATCTGAAATCTGGTCTGATAAGAGGGGTGACTTGTGTGCTAGGAGTCTCATAAGAAGAGGACTCATGTACTAGGGAGAAGATGTCGGGATAATCCACCCAAAGCTGGTAGCTTAAAAGTCTGAGAAACTAATGGATTTAAGTGAATTTTTCATAGATAAATTGAGGCCATAATATTCTCAATAATCAGAGGGAGACAATCACCTCTCAGATTTGACATAAAATAACTGAAAATCAATGAAAAATAGCTGAAATCATCTACACCCCCTTTCAAAACGGTCAATTTTGACCTGTTCCGACTGTGTCCTGCGTTTTTCAGAAAAATAGCTGAAATCAGTTAAATAACTGGGAGAAAAAAATCATTCCTGATAGAGACATGTAATTACAGAACTCTTTTTATAAGTTAAATAGTTTTTATGATTGAAATATCTCATAGTCTGCCTTATCAATTGTTCATCATTAAATGATCAGACCACTACTTTGTTATATAATCATTGATATTTCCATCCGTTAAGAAGTCATAGATTTTTATTTCATGCAGGTTTGTGGGGAGGGGGTTGATGTTTAATGCCACTTATCATTATTTCAGTTTTAAAGTGGCGGTAAGTTTTATTGGTGGAGGAAACTGATTAACCGGAGCAAACCACCGACCTGCCGCAAGTCACAGACAAACTATCTCTTAGAATTGACCTTCACAGAAACATTCCATTAATAAATACAGATGATTAACAGAAGGCTTTTTTTATACAAGTTATGATTGAAATACCTCATAGTCTGCCTTATCAATTGTTCATCAATAAATGATCAGAACTCCACGTTAAATAATCATTGATATTTCAATCAGAGGTAAGAAGACAGAATTTTATTTCATACAGGAGGTTTAGTAAATAAAATCTTTAAGATTACTCCAGCATTTTGAGCTGTCCATTAAGTGCAAGCAGTGAGCAACATTAATGTTCCTTTCTTGAGGCAATGTGTGTATTTGGCATACCCCTGATAACCAAAGAACGTTCCGCCCCTTCGACAGGGTTGTACCGTACATGAGAGAAACTTAGACATATTACTATACCCTGTGGTTTTCTCCATGGGTTAGAGATGCCGACTTATCGTTATTTCGGCCGCCATTTTGTTTTCCGGTAGCTGCTGATACATGAAAATGCAATTTTTGATGTCAGATTTTTACAGATAATACTATATAAAGATATAATTTTTTTACATTAATTAATTATCTAAACATTGTTTGAAATCTTTAAAAATGTTGTTTCTTTTAATATGGAATCGTTTAAATATAACGTGTTCGAATCGAAATCGCTGTTTTCGGAATTTTACCATTCGCGGCACGGTTTTTTCACCAGGGTCCCCCATTTCAATGCCTTGCCCGGCATGTTCTTGACGTTATATAGTTCTATAATTATTATCCAATTAGAGCGCAGATTCGTAGCTTGCGCATGGTCACAGTCGCTTCCGATTTCCTGATCATGTTAAACGGAAAATGGTCGTCTCAAAAGTTCCAAGATGAACAAATCAATGAAAAATTTGGAGTAGCGTTCTCCGATGGCGATATTTGTATTTTCTGTTACAATATCAACGTAGAAAGCATACCATCTCAACCATATTAGATCGCGAACACGGATGATTTTTAGTATTTAAAACGCCCCTAAACATGTCTGAGGGAGAACGTCGTACATCGTTGGAAGTGGAAAGTAAATAGTAACGTCAACGACGCTGGTTGTAACACAGGTGTTATCGTAGGTATGTATAAACCTTCTTCTCAATGTTTTAAACGTACGATTTATTTTTTGCATTGCTTCTTTTCAAGTAGTTTATGAAAAACTTCTTGTCAATTTATAATACTTCCAACTTGCGTTCAAAACAAAAGTAAACAAACCGAAAAGGGGGGATGTAAACAGAGATGAAAGTTTTCCTCTAATCCGCTGATTTCCTCTTTTTTTTAAGGAAAATATTTGGAAATAAAATGTTTCTAGCTTGGTCCAAACAACTAGAAAACGAGGGTATGGGCTCTAGAATAGGAGTTTCCTCTTTTTTCATCAGTCAATCACTTTCTTCTATACTATTACTATAGTCTGTGTACAAAATATTTGGTTTTTTTTTATACTAGACTATAGTCTTCACTCTTCAGAAAGTTAATTCTATTCTTATCATGGTGCTACATTTTTATTTGTATTTGCCAGCTTCCATGGATACTCTACCATGATTGAATATTTACATACTAAATTCAAATAAAAGTAAACAAAATGTTATAACTTATTGCATACATATGTATTTATAGACCAATGAAAAAAAAATACCAGTGTTTCTGCTAATATTCTCGAAAAGGGGAAGGTAGTATAAGTAGACAAAACATATATTTTTACCTAGGTTATACAGAACAAGGATCTGACTTTAACTTTGTCCAAAAATGTCAATAAAAACTTTGGGGTCAATACCAAAAATTTGAAACTGGTAATTTTTTTTGTCTAAATACATTGTGAATTTATATTTATTATAATGGTAGTTATGAAAGGATAATAAGTACAATGTAGACTAGTTAGAACTGTTTCTTTGTGGTCCCTTCGAGCTTCTGTTGTTTTTTTTCCAGTTTACCTGACCTTATGCTTTGCTGGTCAAAGACATGTGTGTGATCCAAGCTGGCCTTGGGATATTACCTGAACTTAGGACTGCAGGATAATATACAGCTGATCATGAGTTCATAATTTATATCATAATGAAATATTTAGTTTTACATGTAGCTGGATTTATTCAGACGACAATACATGTGACAATAGATGATGTATTTCAAAAATGCACCAGATATTTCCTGAATAATAAATGAATGAACTTAATATTTTGGTTGTTTTCATTGAACATGTTTTAAGAAGCAAATTAGAATAGTAATGGGCAAGACTGAAACTTTGACACGGAGAGTAGGGTTAGGGGGTGGGTTATGGTGTTTAATGCCACTTTCAACAATATTTCAATTATATCGTGATGGTCAGTTTTATTGATGGAGTAAACTGGAGAAAACCACTGATCTGTTGCAAGTCACTGACGAATTTTATCACACAATAATGTGTTATCAAGTACACCTTAAGTTACCATGAGTGGGATTCGAACGACATGGAGAGTAAGATTGAAACAAATTTACTTGCTCAAATTGTAATAAAGGGAAACCTGAATATAAACAGCATCCTATATAAACAACATAACTTTATTTTAAATAAAATTCCAGGTTCCAGATGTAGCCTTTTGTAGGAAATGTGTAAACCGTGCAAATAATATCCATCTATTTTAAACACAAGCTGATCTTAAGGAAGTTCAGTTTAGAGGTGTTTCACTATCATGCTTGTTGGGTGGTTGATGCATATACCATCACTTTCAGCAATTGTACAGCTACATTATGATTGCAAGACATTGAGGTAGGAAAACAAAAACACCTACATGTATATCAAGCCGACCAGTTAAATTTTCGGCAAGGGGTAGGTGTCTGGAATCTTCACCCCTTGGGGGGATTACATATTGGTGGTATATATGAAATGAAAAGTATTTAGTTTAAGTTATTAGTTACTTGAGGTTATAGATTTTTAAAATATCTTTAATTTGGTACCTTGATGATCAAATTCTGACTAGAAACGATGGAGTAATCTTAAAAAACGTAAATTTACGCAGCAAATTTTAAAGCAATGGCAGCCATTTTGTTTTCAAAATGGCCACCATTATGACAATTATTCCGTAATAAAATGCTAAAGCAAATAAGAGGTCATTGGTACAAACCTACATATCCATTTTTTTTCAGTGATATTAATTATATTGATAACAAAATTGATCAAATTATCTTGGAACAGGTTCCCTGTCTGAGGAATTTTATGAAAAAATGGCAGCCATTTTGAACAAAATGGCCACCATTTCTTGTGTCGACAAAAAAACATCACGTCCAACAGAATGTGCACATCACTGTGGTATCGTCTTCAAAATTTTGTACGGATATCATTTTTAGTTTAGGAAATATGAAGCTTTTTGTGTCATTTTTCCATATAACTGCTGTGAAACGGTGCCATTCTCAAATAATGTTGAACACTAATTGCACACCCACCTTTATGGATTCATAATTCCACAAAAAGATGTAAAAGGTGATTCATATGTTATAATTGCACTCAACACAAGTATTTCTACACACAATTTCTTCTATTATGATGTCAGATAAGTTATTTTCTGACAAAATTATGGCAATGTGAGCCATAATGGACCTTTCGGTCAAGATCAAAAGTGGCTCCGACACATTTTGGACAATAAAACAAATGACGAATATTACTTCAAGCATGTTCAGTTTCATTTTTCTGACAGAACAACTTATAGTCTATGGAAAAAAACAAAAGTAGAGACATTATCTGCTGTTTGCACAAAAAATCAGAACTCTAAAACAGTCATTAAAACCATTATTGATGGCGGCCATCTTTGGAAAATTATTGACCAAAAATAGGCAATTTCAAATGCTCATAACTTTTGAACCCTTCATCCGATTTTTACAAATGAAGGCTCAAAAGTCTTCTTAGATTGAGCTCTATCTAATGGTTAAAAAACAGCAAGCATCCCCTGTAATTGATTTTTGACTGGCATCTCTACATGGGTAATCGGAATATATCAAGAAAATACAGCCTAAATCTTGTAGTGTTAAAGTCTAGAGGACAAATACCCAAGAGATTTATCAAATGATCTCGGGGAAGTACAAAGGGCCATATTATGTATGGCGTTCGACTACATTTAAAATCATCCAAGGGAGACAAGCACCTGTTAGATTTGACCTTCACACAAATATTCCATAGATATATCATATGCTGTACAGAATTTTCCATATCTTAAATGTAATTTGACGATTGAAATATCTCATAGTCTGCCTTATCAAGTGTTCATCAATAAATGATCAGTCCACTACTTTGTTAAATAATCATTGATATTTCAATTAAATTGATTTGATTGGTTTGGTTTTATGGTGTTTGATGCCACTTTCAACAATATTTCAGTTATATCGTGGCGGTCAGTTTTATTGGTGGAGGAAACCACAGTACTCAGAGAAATCCACTGACCTGCTGCAAGTCACTGACAAACTTTATCACATAATGTTGTATCGAGTACACGTCGCCATGAGCAGGATTCAAACTCACGTTTGTGGAGATAGGTACTGATTGCATAGGTAGTTGTAAATCCAACTACCATGTGATAACGAACATGATGGCCCCTGCATCATTTATGTGCCTTTCTTAGGGCAATATGTGTATTTGGTATATCCCTGTGATAACCAAAGAACATTCCACTCCTATGACAGGGTTGTACCGTACACGAGAGAAACTAAGTCATATTTATTTCTGTGATTTTCTCCAGAGGTAATCAGTATACATCAAGAAAACACAACCAAAATTTTGTAGTGTAAAATGCTAGGGGACAAATAACCAACAGATTTATCAAAGGTTTACAGGGACAAATAACCAACAGATTTATCAAATGCTTACAGGGATAAATAACCAACAGATTTATCAAATGTTTACAGGGATAAATAACCAACAGATTTATCAAATGTTTACAGGGATAAATAACCAACAGATTTATCAAATGTTTACAGGGATAAATAACCAACAGATTTATCAAATGTTTACAGGGACAAATAACCAACAGATTTATCAAATGTTTACAGGGATAAATAACCAACAGATTTATCAAATGTTTACAGGGACAAATAACCAACAGATTTATCAAATGTTTACAGGGATAAATAACCAACAGATTTATCAAATGTTCACAGGGACAAATAACCAACAGATTTATCAAATGTTTTCAGGGAAGTACAAAAGGACCCTATTATGTAAAACATTATGACTACATTTAAAATCATTAAAGGGAGACAACCACCTGTCAGATTTGACCTTCACACAAACATTCCATATGCAGTACAGAATTTTGGAATTTGAAGATTGAAATATCTCATAGTCTGCCTTATCAATTGTTCATCAATAAATGATCAGTCCACTACTTTGTTAAATAATCATTGATATTTCAATCAGAGGTAAGAAGACAGAATTTTATTTCATACAGGAGGTTTAGTAAACAAAATCTTTAAGATTACTCCAGCATTTTGAGCTGTCCATTAAGTGCAAGCAGTGTGCAACATTTATGTTCCGTTCTTAAGGCAATGTGTGTATTTGGCATACCCCTGATAACCAAAGAACGTTCCGCCCCTTCGACAGGGTTGTACCGTACATGAGAGAAACTTAGACATATTACTATACCCTGTGGTTTTCTCCATGGGTAATCGGAATATATCAAGAAAATACAGCCTAAATCTTGTAGCGTTAAAGTCTAGAGGACAAATACCCAAGAGATTTATCAAATGATCTCGGGGAAGTACAAAGGGCCATATTATGTATGGCGTTCGACTACATTTAAAATCATCCAAGGGAGACAAGCACCTGTTAGATTTGACCTTCACACAAATATTCCATAGATATATCATATGCTGTACAGAATTTTCCATATCTTAAATGTAAATTGACGATTGAAATATCTCATAGTCTGCCTTATCAAGTGTTCATCAATAAATGATCAGTCCACTACTTTGTTAAATAATCATTGATATTTCAATTAAATTGATTTGATTGGTTTGGTTTTATGGTGTTTGATGCCACTTTCAACAATATTTCAGTTATATCGTGGCGGTCAGTTTTATTGGTGGAGGAAACCGCAGTACTCAGAGAAATCCACCGACCTGCTGCAAGTCACTGACAAACTTTATCACATAATGTTGTATCGAGTACACCTCGCCATGAGCAGGATTCAAACTCACGTTTGTGGAGATAGGTACTGATTGCATAGGTAGTTGTAAATCCAACTACCATGCGATAACGAACACGACGGCCCTTCATCATTTATGTGCCTTTCTTAGGGCAATATGTGTATTTGGTATATCCCTGTGATAACCAAAGAACATTCCACCCCTATGACAGGGTTGTACACAAGAGAAACTAAGACATATTTATTTCTGTGATTTTCTCCAGGGGTAATCAGTATACATCAAGAAAATACAGCCCAAATTTTGTAGTGTAAAAGTCTAGGGGACAAATAATCAACAGATTTATCAAATGTTTTCAGGGAAGTACAAAAGGACCCTATTATGTATGACATTAAGACTACATTTAAAATCATTAAATGGAGACAACCACCTGTCAGATTTGACCTTCACACAAACATTCCATATGCAGTACAGAATTTTGGAATTTGAAGATTGAAATATCTCATAGTCTGCCTTATCAATTGTTCATCAATAAATGATCAGTCCACTACTTTGTTAAATAATCATTGATATTTCAATCAGAGGTAAGAAGACAGAATTTTATTTCATACAGGAGGTTTAGTAAACAAAATCTTTAAGATTACTCCAGCATTTTGAGCTGTCCATTAAGTGCAAGCAGTGTGCAACATTTATGTTCCGTTCTTAAGGCAATGTGTGTATTTGGCATACCCCTGATAACCAAAGAACGTTCCGCCCCTTCGACAGGGTTGTACCGTACATGAGAGAAACTTAGACATATTACTATACCCTGTGGTTTTCTCCATGGGTAATCGGAATATATCAAGAAAATACAGCCTAAATCTTGTAGTGTTAAAAGTCTAGAGGACAAATACCCAAGAGATTTATCAAATGATCTCGGGGGAAGTACAAAGGGCCATATTATGTATGGCGTTCGACTACATTTAAAATCATCTAAGGGAGACAAGCACCTGTTAGATTTGACCTTCACACAAATATTCCATAGATATATCATATGCTGTACAGAATTTTCCATATCTTAAATGTAAATTGACGATTGAAATACCTCATAGTCTGCCTTATCAAGTGTTCATCAATAAATGATCAGTCCACTACTTTGTTAAATAATCATTGATATTTCAATTAAATAGATTTGATTGGTTTGGTTTTATGGTGTTTGATGCCACTTTCAACAATATTTCAGTTATATCGTAGTACCCAGAGAAATCCACCGACCTGCTGCAAGTCACTGACAAACTTTATCACATAATGTTGTATCGAGTACACCTTGCCATGAGCAGGATTCGAACTCACAACGTTTATGGTGATAGGTACTGATTGCATAGGTAGTTGTAAATCCAACTACCATGCGATAACGAACACGACAGCCCCTTCATCATTTATGTGCCTTTCTTAGGGCAATATGTGTATTTGGTATATCCCTGTGATAGCCAAAGAACATTCCACCCCTATGACAGGGTTGTACACAAGAGAAACTAAGACATATTTATTTCTGTGATTTTCTCCAGGGGTAATCAGTATACATCAAGAAAATACAGCCCAAATTTTGTAGTGTAAAAGTCTAGGGGACAAATAACCAACAGATTTATCAAATGTTTTCAGGGGAGTACAAAAGGACCCTATTATGTATGACATTAAGACTACATTTAAAATCATTAAATGGAGACAACCACCTGTCAGATTTAACCTTCACACAAACATTCCATATGCAGTACAGAATTTTGGAATTTGAAGATTGAAATATCTCATAGTCTGCCTTATCAATTGTTCATCAATAAATGATCAGTCCACTACTTTGTTAAATAATCATTGATATTTCAATCAGAGGTAAGAAGACAGAATTTTATTTCATACAGGAGGTTTAGTAAACAAAATCTTTAAGATTACTCCAGCATTTTGAGCTGTCCATTAAGTGCAAGCAGTGTGCAACATTTATGTTCCGTTCTTAAGGCAATGTGTGTATTTGGCATACCCCTGATAACCAAAGAACGTTCCGCCCCTTCGACAGGGTTGTACCGTACATGAGAGAAACTTAGACATATTACTATACCCTGTGGTTTTCTCCATGGGTAATCGGAATATATCAAGAAAATACAGCCTAAATCTTGTAGTGTTAAAGTCTAGAGGACAAATACCCAAGAGATTTATCAAATGATCTCGGGGAAGTACAAAGGGCCATATTATGTATGGCGTTCGACTACATTTAAAATCATCCAAGGGAGACAAGCACCTGTTAGATTTGACCTTCACACAAATATTCCATAGATATATCATATGCTGTACAGAATTTTCCATATCTTAAATGTAAATTGACGATTGAAATATCTCATAGTCTGCCTTATCAAGTGTTCATCAATAAATGATCAGTCCACTACTTTGTTAAATAATCATTGATATTTCAATTAAATTGATTTGATTGGTTTGGTTTTATGGTGTTTGATGCCACTTTCAACAATTTTTCAGTTATATCGTGGCGGTCAGTTTTATTGGTGGAGGAAACCGCAGTACCCAGAGAAATCCACCGACCTGCTGCAAGTCACTGACAAACTTTATCACATAATGTTGTATCGAGTACACCTCGCCATGAGCAGGATTCGAACTCACAACGTTTATGGTGATAGGTACTGATTGCATAGGTAGTTGTAAATCCAACTACCATGCGATAACGAACACGACGGCACCTTCATCATTTATGTGCCTTTCTTAGGGCAATATGTGTATTTGGTATATCCCTGTGATAACCAAAGAACATTCCACCCCTATGACAGGGTTGTACACAAGAGAAACTAAGACATATTTATTTCTGTGATTTTCTCCAGGGGTAATCAGTATACATCAAGAAAATACAGCCCAAATTTTGTAGTGTAAAAGTCTAGGGGACAAATAACCAACAGATTTATCAAATGTTTTCAGGGAAGTACAAAAGGACCCTATTATGTATGACATTAAGACTACATTTAAAATCATTAAATGAAGACAACCACCTGTCAGATTTGACCTTCACACAAACATTCCATATGCAGTACAGAATTTTGGAATTTGAAGATTGAAATATCTCATAGTCTGCCTTATCAATTGTTCATCAATAAATGATCAGTCCACTACTTTGTTAAATAATCATTGATATTTCAATCAGAGATAAGTCGTCACAAGAATTTTATTTTATACAGGAAGTTTGGAAAAATCTTCAAGATAATTCCAGCACAGAGCATTTTGTCTTGACCATTCCTATGTTCTGTTACTGATAAGGAACTGCTGCTATGTTGTCCTTTATGTGCAAGCTTGAGTTTGGCATTTTCATAAACGTTCCATATTTAGTGCAATTAGTGTATTTGCTATAACCCAGAACCAAAGGACCGCCAGCCCCATCATAGAAGTTGTACCTCACATGAGAGAAACTCAAATATTTATATCCTACGATTTTCTCGAGCAAAATCGGATTACATCAAGAAAATATGGAACAAATCTTGTAGAGTAAAATATTAGGGAGAAATACCCAAGGGACTTATCAAACTTGTTCAGGGAAGTACTGAGATCGTATTAGGGACAAATACCCAAGGGAATTATCAAACTTGTTCAGGGAAGTACTGAGATCGCATTAGGGACAAATACCCAAGGGACTTATCAAACTTGTTCAGGGAAGTACTGAGATCGTATTAGGGACAAATACCCAAGGGACTTATCAAACTTGTTCAGGGAAGTACTGAGATCGTATTAGGCATGATGTAAAACTACATTCAATAGTATTCAGGAGAAACAATCACCTGTCAAGAGTAGACTTTCACACAAACATTCCATATGCAGTAAAGAATTTTGGGATTTGATAATTGAAATACCTCATAGTCTGCCTTATCAATTGTTCATCAATAAATGATCAGACCACTACTTTGTTATATAATCATTGATATTTCAATCAACACACAGGAAACCTCGACTTATTTTATTCTGGACGTGTTGAAAAATCTATACCAGTTTTCCAGCAATTTATTTTAAATTCAATTTAAAAGTAAAAACGCATAAAGCATCAGCTTTTGTTACAAACAGGCAAGTTTAAATATATACTCTGCAGGGCAATATTTTTCACTTGTACCAGTACTTCACTATTTACAGGAGGTACTTTTTATTAAAATTTGAACAATTTTCATGAATATCTTATACAACACTTTTTAAAATCAGGAGGTACCAAAGACCATTTTAGGCAGGTAAAAGTACCTGGTACCGCCCCTTATTGAAAGGGCCGACATATTCCATTAACAATTTAGTGTTTCTTACCTGCTTGGAATTTCCGATTGTCTTCCTGCTGTGATATTAGAGTTGTTATCCACGTTAGTATTCTGTAACACATGACTGTGATTGCCGTTATTGTCCAAGGCTCGACGGCTTTGGTTTTGGTATGAATGGTGACCTGAGATCTGTTGGTTTTCCGACATACGAGGACTTGTACGGTGACCAAGTGGTTGTCGGTCGTGACTAGGGCGGCTGTCTATGTTACCTCTTTCCTGATTTCCCAAACGATTTGCTTGCCTTGGATTCCGGCTAGGGAAAAAAAGATCACCACATTATTATTATAGCGATATAATAATACCATTGTTGTTAAAATTCTCATCCAAAGGCTTCCCCATTAAATAAGTATCTGATGAATTTGGACAGTTAAACAATGCCCAAGTCTGGTCTGGACCTGCATTGCTGCACAAGACTGACCACATTTTGGGAAAAGGTGGTATGTAGACTTACAGCAGAGATGAAAGTGCTGACTGTTGAGAAAATGGGGGCAATTAGAAGTTTTTCTGCTGTCAGTGTGTGCTAAAACCCTTTTACATGCACATTTCATATCATATTAAAAAGTTTTGAACAAGATTCAAACCTAGGGGCCGTTGTGGACGTGATTATATGGTAGTTAGATTTACTCGATACAACATTATGTGATAAAGTTTGTCAGTGACTTGCGACAGGTCGGTGGTTTTCTCCACCACTAAAACTGACTTCCATGATATAACTGAAATATTGTTGAAAGTGGTGTTAACCCTAACCCCTTACATCTGATAACAAGTTCCACATATGGATTTTGTTTTACTTTGTTTTAAATCTCTCTAAAACAGGGGGTGCACAATTTCGATGCACATGCAATCACTGTGCATAGGTTGAATAACTTTATAGTTACAGCAATATCCACAAACTTACTTATTTCTGTTCATGTTTGCAAATGGATTCCTGGTGGGCGTGTTCAGTTTGACACTTGTTGCCTGGTAACCATTTATGGCTAGTACCTGCAACAAGAAAGAATTGTCCTGTTGGACAGTTTAAACAACAATTTATTACATGATCATGTAGTCAATATATCACTTAAACCACATCTCGTCAAACCTGGCATTCATGGTTCCTGGTATAGTCATCAGATCGCTACTTTAAAACCTTTGGTTTACTTGCTCCCCAAGACTTTGTTCAGGCCTCGACATTAACGTTTGTCCAATAGCAGTTAAAACTAACGTCGGACAAGTAAATCTTGTATCATGGTTGTCCGACGGGACAAGTAAAAAAAATGACTGTCCTACCTTTTGGAGGTTATTTTCAATGATAAAAATGTGTTGCTTTGTCATTTTGACAGACAAAAACTTTGTAAATAATTATTTTAATGTGCTTAAAAATATCGGTTTCCATTGAAGTACTTTGTTTTCGTGGTAGTGTTTTGTAGACTATTGTTGTTTGTCTTTTTTTCCTTTCTTATGTCTACTGTATTGTGTCTGTCCTTAGATTTACGGCTTCTGATTAACCATCTGCAGCATGCCCATTTACCCTCTGCAGAGGGTTTTTTTACCCCCAAAATTGTAGGGACTTTTTATATGCAGGGTTACAAAGTTAAGAAAAAAAACAGCAATTGTACCCCATTGTACCCCCAGTTTCAAAACTCAGTGGGCACCCTGCATCTGGTATCCTCAAACTTTTCTTAGCCCATATTTAGGTTCTTTGGTTTTCTTGCTGACAAAAGACTTAAATTATTTGGCTTTCCAATCTTTTGACAATGGGTGTACCTGACGAAGGTTGTTCTTGAAAAATGTCAAATTAGACAGATACATTTAAATTCAGCATGATAAATATCAGACTCAATATGTCAAGTACAATTTCATTACAACAAAAAAATGCAGTGAAGTTTTATGCTGAATGTAGAATTCTGATTAGATCATTCAGAGTATGAGCATATGCAATGTGCACTAAACTCATATTCGCACATTTTATGACGGCAAGGAATTTCAATTTTTTTTTTAAGGAGGTCAAGAGTACATCATTTTTCTTCTTCATCTAATTCTTACCATGCTTGGATCCAGAATTGGACTAGTAGGCCACTGTAATATGTTTGGGTTTGGAAAGAAAGGAATAGTCTGAAAAAAACAACAACGTATAACTCATTGTCAACAGAGAATATACACACAATTTGTTCATATAAAATATTCAGTTGGCAAATTTAATGATAATGACATGAGCTGTTTTGGATTCATTTATCACAATGCTATCAACCACAACACAATGCAAAGCATTGCTTTGATAAATCTATTTATAGAATCTTGAGTCAAAGTTGAAGAAATTAAAGTGTTCAATGATATAAATAGTGCCCCTATCCTTAAATTTTCTAGCTGTTTGCACCAAGTTTGACAGATTTTATTTTCTGAAACATTTTGCTAAAAAAAAAATCTGTTCAAATTGGTCTGTCATTTCAGTTATCAGAGAGCAAAATAGATTAGAATTATGACTAATTAACATCACTTTTAACCATATTATGGTGCTCAATGTATTGTTGGAGGAAAGCCAAGTACACAGGGAAAACAGTCCACCCGATTTATAAATTAGATGTTACCCTGTTTATTTATCTTCTACCAAATCCTATTAATTAGTAAGAAAGGACATGGATATAAATAAACATGAGAGACTATCTAACATTTCATTTAGATATCAATTAAAAGTAAAGAAACAGCTTGTAGTAAGAAATGATATGGATATAAATAAACATGAGAGACTATCTAACATTTCACTTAGATATCAATTAAAAGTAAAGGAACAGCTTGTAGTAAGAAATGATATGGATATAAATAAACATGAGAGACTATCTAACATTTCACTTAGATATCAATTAAAGTAAAGGAACAGCTTGTAGTAAGAAAGGACATGAATATAAACAAACATGAGAGACTATCTAACATTTCACTTAGATATCAATTAAAGCAAAGGAACAGCTTGTAGTAAGAAAGGACATGGATATAAATAAACATGAGAGACTATCTAACATTTCACTTAGATATCAATTAAAAGTAAAGGAACAGCTTGTAGTAAGAAATGATATGGATATAAATAAACATGAGAGACTATCTAACATTTCACTTAGATATCAATTAAAAGTAAAGGAACAGCTTGTAGTAAGAAATGATATGGATATAAATAAACATGAGAGACTATCTAACATTTCACTTAGATATCAATTAAAGTAAAGGAACAGCTTGTAGTAAGAAAGGACATGGATATAAATAAACATGAGAGACTATCTAAAATTTCACTTAGATATCAATTAAAAGTAAAGGAACAGCTTGTAGTAAGAAAGGACATGGATATAAATAAACATGAGAGACTATCTAACATTTCACTTAGATATCAATTAAAGTAAAGGAACATCTTGTAGTAAGAAAGGACATGGATATAAATAAATATGAGAGACTATCTAACATTTCACTTAGATATCAATTAAAGTAAAGGAAGTTTGTAGTAAGAAATGATATGGATATAAATAAACATGAGACTATCTAACATTTCACTTAGATATCAATTAAAAGTAAAGGAACATCTTGTAGTAAGAAAGGACATGGATATAAACAAACATGAGAGACTATCTAACATTTCACTTAGATATCAATTAAAGTAAAGGAACAGTTTGTAGTAAGAAATGATATGGATATAAATAAACATGAGAGACTATCTAACATTTCACTTAGATATCAATTAAAGTAAAGGAAGTTTGTAGTAAGAAATGATATGGATATAAATAAACATGAGAGACAATCTAACATTTCACTTAGATATCAATTAAAAGTAAAGGAATATCACTTTTATTTCAGTTTTACATTTTGGCCACAGTAGGGTATTCAACAATGAGAATAACTCATATCCTAAAATGTGTGTGAAGTGGCCCCTAGACTGCATTCTACCACTCTTACCAGAAAATGTGTGCTAAATGGCCCCTAGTCTGCAGATAAACAAATAAAACTGTCTAAATCAACAAAACACAATACAGACCTGTTGACTATAATTTGGTATGTTTGACATAATAGGGACTTGTTGTTGAACTTGGAATTGTGGCGTTTGTTGTGGTTGTTGTTGTTGTTGCTGTCCCTCTGTCGGTTGTTGTGTTGGTTGTGCTGGTTGTTGCTGCTGTTGTTGAATAATCTGTTGTTGTTGTTGCTGTTGTTGATTCCGGAATCGGTTCTGGTAACCATTCCGTGGATAAGTCACCTTGATCAGCGGCTTAGCTTTTATTCTAGCCTACAATAGAGCATTCAAAGATAAGAAATTAAAACTTTGTAAGGAGGGTTAGGAGTTGAGGTGTTTAATGCCACTTTCAACAATAAATCAGTTTTATCGTGGCAGTAGTAAAGGACCATCCAATTATCATTCATGTACAGTTTGGATTCAACAACGTTTATAGTTGTTTCTGAGAGAAAAAAACCCACATTTATTCACTTTTCAATAGGTTCCTTCCTATGTTAAAATAAATTCTTGCAATGGCAGCCATCTTGGATTGCTGTTGACACAAAAGACACACGTATTGTTTAGAAACATCAAAAGAATTTTAAGCCAAAAGCGAAAATGGTTCAGTTGGTTTCAATTATTTTTTAGTTTCTGAGAAAAACATTATTCATTTTCCCTTAGGGTTGCATAAAAAAAAATGACAAAGTTCTGCGGTATCCACCATCTTGGTTATTTGATCAGCACCAAAAACTCAAAATTAGTTCAGGACTATCTAATGAGAATTTCTAAAATATCATAATCAAATCTGCCTAGAGGTTTCTGAGAAGAAATACAATATATTAAATTGGAAGAATGTGTCCCTACGACACGGATGTCCTCGATTCCAGCTAGCTTAAACTCCAGAACAGAAAAAGCGAGATAGTCTGAATTTGAACTTTGGCTGCCTTTTATGGTCTCTGATATTGAGTATAAATTTGAAATGATTTGCTTCAGTTCAACTTTAAATGTGGGACTACATACATGGATATAAAACCAAATGCCAGAGACGCTTAGTCATGGGGGAGGTTAAAATTAGATTATTCTAACATACCATGATAGGTTTTCCAAGGAAAGTCTTCACTTCCTCCCTCAAATACTGATAGGCACTCTGGGCATCAGCATCAGAATCAAAAGTCACGAACCAATTACTATTGTGGGCAAACTCACAGCTGGCAAACTTTGGACATTTCTCACTGGCAAACAGTTGTTTTACGTCCTGAAATTCAAATTCATATTCACAATATAGTGAGTAAGTGAGTGATTGTTGTTTAATGCCAACTCAGCAATTTTTCAGCTATATCATGACGAGAACAAGTTAATTTTCAATGAAATGATATTCACAATATAAAATTAATAATTAATTTGGACATTTTTCACTGGCAAACAGCTGTTTTACGTCCTGAAATTCACATTAATATTCACAATACAAAATTCATATTTAATATGGACATTTTTCACTGGCAAAGTTGCTTTATGTCCTGAAATTCAAATTAATATTCACAATATAAAATTCATATTTAATATGGACATTTCTCGCTGGCAAACAGTTGTTTTACATCCTGAAATTCAAATTAATATTCACAATATATAATACATATTTAATATTCATTGTTGATTTGTATATTTTTCCTTTGATCTTTACACGTGATAACATCAATCATCAAGTGACAGACATGATATAAACATATCATCGTTGATTTCTTATTAAACATGATATTATAAAAACATTATTTTGACAATCCCTGATAATAACGTCTCATTGCATCTCACATCTAATGCTTTGTTTTCAATGCGATATTGCTCGGAGAAATCCATTCTCACAAAACAAACAGTGTATTGTATGGTTATGTTAATCTACATTTTATTTGGTGGTTGTTACAGTGTTAAAAGAAAGGACATGGGTAATCCTTCATATACATAGATACCTAATATAATTCAATAGTAACACTACACTGAAATATTCTGTCTCTAAAATTAATATTTCATCACCAGGATTCTTTTTCTTATTATAGCATTTTTTATTTATTTCAAAAAGTAAAAATTAAAAAAAAACTTCAAAGCATAGAAAAATAAAGGGCTATGCAGGGTCCTTATTTCAGGGATGATCCTGGTTACAAAATAAAATAACTGAAATCAGTTAAATAGCTGAAAAAAAATCACCCATGTTATTTCAATTGTCAATGATTTAATACTAAATTCAGAATATCACCCTTATCAAAAATCCTTGCCGTTGTTATACTTACTTCTAATGGAGTAGTATCAGGTATTTCCCTCAAAATAACTGTACATCTGTTTAAATTTGGACGAACTTTTTCTCCTTTCTCATCAACCTGTACATTGGGACATTCTGTAAAACATTAAAGGCATTCAATAATATTGTGCATCAGGTATTCTTAATGTCAGACATACAAAATATAATTCAGAACAAGATATATTCCAATTAGATGATAATGATGTCTGCTTTTAACAAGACCAACATGCTTAGTTGGATTTCTGTAAGAGCTATCTCACTGAAACAATAGTCTGTGTTGCTCCACCCGGACACAAAATTCTAATTTCTGAGTCAACTAGAATTCTTGCTCCTTAATGCTGCATGTCTTAAGAGGAGAAGCAGCACATACCAATTTCATAGTCTTTGGTTTGACCTGACTGGGGCTTGAACCAACAATCAAACCTACTTCAGGAGAGCAGACTTGCCTACCCCTTTTTGTTAAAAATCGCAAGTTGCTTGAAAAAAAAAATAGTAATTTGAGATAAAAAATAGAAAGGCTCTTTTTTTTGTGTCACAAAATGGAATTTTAAGCACAGAAACTACACATATTGTGAATGGCACATGATATAACCACATAATGTTAATATTTTAAATCGATTTTGGGTTTATTATCAAATGCAGATACGATCTATAATATACGCAATGAAATGACGGACCGGAACCGAAAACTTTCCGGAAATACCGCAAATTTGCCGAATTGTAAGGGCGTAAGATAGCCCAAAAAATCGTGAACCTTACGCCAAAATCGTAAGGGTAGGCAAGTCTGGCAGAGCATCTTAACATTTACACCACCAATACAGTTGATGGTAAATTTATGAACTACTATCCTAACCCATCATAGAATTTTAACGTAGTAGTTCAATCAACAGGGATGGTTTTGAATAGAAAATAAAACAACTGAAAATCAATGAAAATAGCTGAAACCATCTACACCCCCTTTCAAAAGGTTCATTTTTGACTTGTTCTGACTGTGTCATGCAATTTTCGGAATTTCTTTTTCACAGAAAAATATCTGAAATCAGTTAAATAACTGAAAAGAAAATTACCCCTGTAACAAAGACATTATTGGAGTTTTGTCAAGTCTACTTTACATATACATACCTTTGAGTAATTCCACAATAACTTCAAGGTTATTTGTCAACTGTTGTATCTGTTGTAACTGAGCAACTGTTGCTATGGGAACATATTGATCAGCATCCATCTGAGACTGAAGATATGTATCACTAGCAAGGTTGTCCCTGTGGTGTAAAAGAAATCAAATTGAATTGATTAATAATAATAATACTATGTCTATGTTAACCCTACAAACCCTAATTTTCAGTGTCTACCCTAGTTTTTATTGCTAATTTTAGACACACACTGTCAAAGTCAGATTCTTGTCCTGTATAACATTGATCTATAAAAAGTTTTACCTACCTATCCCATTTCTTTCAAGAATATTAACAGAAACACAGGTCATTTTTTTCTTTGACGTAAACATTATTTTTATATGAAAGTCAAAATCCATAAATTATGCGCACCTTCAGTGTAAGTACTAACTGTCTACAAATATAAAAGGTCTAGCTCAAAAACTGTAGGAGTTAGCCGGACAAACTATGCATACTAAGTGTGACGGACGGACGGACAGGGGTAAAACAATATGCCCCCGACCAATAGTCGCGGGGGCATAAAAACAGAGTCACACATGTTTCAAAGGAACATCAGTCTGTAATACTTCATGATCAGAAGGGGATATAACTATTATTATCACAATACATTCTTTCTGTTTAAATGATAGTTGAGGCCATCGGCTCTCTCATAAAAACTGGTCATCAGCTCTCTATCATAGAACTAGTACCATACTTCTGCGTCACAAAGAATAAATATATTATGGATAAAGATCAGAACTCAAGTTTTCGGTACAACACTGCTCAACCAGTTATATGCGAGAGTCTGCATTTTACTTGCACGTGGAAAACACTTGCATGACAGCATCATTTCACTAAAGGCCCATAAACTGACTTTACCCTAGTCAACATTTATTGAAGTCGTAATATCAACCCTGGAGAGTGAGAGGTCATATATATGTGTGTTAAGAATACCCATTTTGCTACTGTTGTGATATTTTAAAAATACTATATATTATAGGAACTCGTTTCTGCCTTGAAAATATGAACTCTCACATCCTAGATCATGACTGATTATAATAATTTGATAGCATCTGAAATCTGGCCTGACAAGAGGGAGACTACTGTATTACATCATACTGTCAATACAGAATTCCTCCTTCTATAAGTCCATTACCTCTTCTTCAAAGTGTCTAATCTAGTCTGATAAGAGGAGTGTGGCCTTTGGTGGACATGAACTTGTAAGAGGAGTGGCCCTATAAGAGATGTGGCCTTTGGTGGGAGTGGTCTTATAAGAGAAGGACTTACCTCGACAAACAAACCTCTAGTTGAGTTTTAATCATCTGTCGTGTTCGTGCCTCATCGTCTAACTCTAAAAGTGGGTCATCCCCATTATCTGAAAAATGTACAGGAGAATATTATAATTAAATTTCATCTCCATGGGTTAACAATAAAGTCCTTTCATTGGTTAAAAATATCACAGGATTCTGTTGCTGTCATTCATAATCAATAAAATATTCACACTTGTACACTTCATATAAAATTGCTTAATAATAAATTACAATGTAAAAGAACCCCTAACAAATATCTACACTGGTATATCCGTAAAAAAAGCTAAATTTTAATGTAAATGTTAAATTCAAACTTAACATTCAATTTTGTGACTTATACAGTAATTTGAAATGTTTTTAGACTCAAGAGATCCCTGTAGGATAAAATTTTGATGAGTCCCAACCAAAACACCAAGAGTCTCAACCAAAACACCACGAGTCCCAACCAAAACACCACGAGTCCCAACCAAAACATCACGAGTCTCAACCAAAACACGAGTCTCAACCAAAACACCATGAGTCTCAACCAAAACACCACGAGTCTCAACCAAAACACGAGTCTCAACCAAAACACCACGAGTCTCAACCAAAACACGAGTCTCAACCAAAACACCACGAGTCTCAACCAAAACACCACGAGTCCCAACCAAAACACCACGAGTCCCAACCAAAACATCACGAGTCTCAACCAAAACACGAGTCTCAACCAAAACACCACGAGTCCCAACCAAAACACCACGAGTCTCAACCAAAACACCATGAGTCCCAACCAAAACACCACGAGTCCCAACCAAAACATCACGAGTCTCAACCAAAACATGAGTCTCAACCAAAACACCACGAGTCTCAACCAAAACACCACGAGTTCCAACCAAAACACCACGAGTCCCAACCAAAACATCACGAGTCCCAACCAAAACACCACGAGTCCCAACCAAAACATCACGAGTCCCAACCAAAACATCACGAGTCCCAACCAAAACATCACGAGTCCCAACCAAAACATCACGAGCCCCAACCAAAACACCACGAGTCTCAACCAAAACACCATGAGTCTCAATCAAAACACCACGAGTTCAAACCAAAACATCATGAGTTCCAACCAAAACACCACGAGTCCCAACCAAAACATCACGAGTCTCAACCAAAACACCACGAGTCCCAACCAAAACATCACGAGTCCCAACCAAAACACCACGAGTCCCAACCAAAACATCACGAGTCCCAACCAAAACATCACGAGTCTCAACCAAAACACCACGAGTCCCAACCAAAACATCACGAGTCCCAAAGCTAGCTCATTGAAACAACAGTTTGTGGTTGAACTTGTCGATCCATTCATACACATTATCTCGATTCCAACCAACCAGTCTTTGCTCTTACTCCTTAATGCTGCATGCTTAGCAGAGAGGCAACTACTACTGGTTAACTGAGCAGAGCGCCAGAGTTTCTCAAGCAGAGCAGACTTCATTGGTGAAAACATTTTTAGAATGGATCATTTTCCATTTCAATGAATTTTACTAAATGGATGTCTTACATATAACCATTAAATATGGGGTTAGGGGTTATGGTATTTAACGCCACTTTCAACAACATTTCAGTTATATCGTGGTGAAAAGTTTTATTGGTGGAGGAAACCGGAGTACCTGCAGAAAACCACTGACCTGCTGCAAGTCACTGACAAACTTTATCATATAATTTTTTATCACGTACACCTCGCCTGAGCAGATTCGAACTCACAACGTTTGTGGTGATAGGCACTGATTGCACAGGTAGTTGTAAATCCAACTACCATAACTGCACAAAAATTACATTTGGTCTCCATGTGACAATATACTGAACTATTATTGGCTGTTTTTGATATTAAAATGATATTATTATTGTCTTTCATACTTAAGACGTATAGCGTCTGCAATTTTTGTTATTCATTACAATCTGAATATTTTAAAAACATAAAGAAACCAAAATTACACCGCTTTAAACTACACAATCAAACTTTTCGCGATTATTTCATGTAAACATCACTTAAAAATCGCTCTGTATGATACATATTTACTTGATTTGTGAGATGCTCAAGACGATTTTCAGACGGGACAGTTGCTATAGATTAAGTAATGGTGACAGATGCTGTAGGTCACACAAGAATTTCATCAAAACAAAAATCAGCATAGGTCCCTAGCTATAGACGGTTGTTGAGTAAAAGGACTTTCTTAGGGTCTGTAGATCAAGTATTCGTACCTCTTTCTATTTTTGACAGGAAAATTTTCAAAATTACATCATCAGTACTTATCTCTGTCAATAACAAAGTAGGTCATGCCTAATCAGTGATAATAGCACGATTTTCAACCGATTTTGAGGAAAAACTTTTTTTTTTTTAATCTTTTCAACATTTATACTATTGTTTCACTACAAAAAAATAACCGAAATTGTAAACACTATCCTTATTTTCATGAAACTAAGTCAGCCTTTTCACTAACGGCAGTCAGAGACATAGCATGATATATCACTGTGATAGACATATCACTCATCTTGGTGATTTGGATATATCTTTTGTTCTATTAAATATATCGTCAAATTTTTTTTTACATTCAGTGTTACTTACTATCACCCAAAAGGCATATCAAAATAAGTAAATAGACTAAACAGACCAAAAGATATATCAGTATCACTTGGAGGCGTGATACGTCAACAGTGTGTGAAATTAGCGGTAGACCTAGACAGTGTCTATGTAAAATTAAGCTGGTCCGAGTCAAATTTTCAAAATATTGTATATAATGTACAGTGAGGTCCATGTAAAATAGAAATTGGTCTATGATACCACAAAATTTAGTTTCATACACTGCGTCAATCACAGTGATTTACCATGCTATTTCTCTGACTGAACTGTAATAATCCACACAGTATTGCACAATTTATTTTTATATCGATCTTTAAATATTTTTTCTCCAAAGTACATGTATTTTTCATAGTATGACACTGAATACTGAATACACAAAATACGTCAATAAACAATAAAGATTAAAAAAAATTAGACACGATTCATACTCCATCTAAATTGTGACATCACTGTCTCTCGTACTGCATAAGTAAACAATATAAACACATTATGTCTCCACACATGTTTCAACATCCAAGTCAATACAGGTAATCTTGCATGCATATAAAAATAAGTTAAATAAAAGTTTATTTTATTGTTAGTTAATCCTCTGTTAAGCTGCATTCAAATTTCAATGGCCAACATAAGAGAAATATGTATGTTTAAATGTTTAAATTGACTAAATGTTTATGATAACAAAGTTTTTGGCACTGTTTTAGGCCAAGGAAAAATACTCGTTTCCTTCTTGAAATAAAAATTGGGTAGGCAGGGCTCTACAATTCATACCAGCGGCTAGTAGGGAAACATTTTTTACTCGCCAACAAAAATATGTTACTCGCCAGATTAATAAAGATACAAATTCGTACTATATAACTTCAATATGTATTTATTTGTACATAATTATCAGAGCTCCAGATTATTTTCAAGTCCAAAGACTAATTACCCCCTACTTTTGAAAATGATGGGTATTTGCATATTTCCTTTGCACTGTTGTACTCTCTACTTCAGAAAAGATTGCTTACATGTACACTTTTAAAAATATGTTTGACACAAGTGTTATTCAATAAACGCAGGATGCAAGTGAAATGTTTAATTTGACACGATTGTGTCATGTTTATTAATAAAATGTTGTTAATATTTTGTTCTGTGTTTACTTTATATAACTGACTGATAACTTTTTCATGTTTTCTTTTCGTTTTTTGCTCGTCGACTTCGACAGTTTTCACAGCCGTTTTGATAATGTCATCAATGATTCCTTTAACTATACTGTCACTAGACATAGATGAAACTGTCGGGAACTTAAGTATAGAATTGCTCGGAGCGCTCTTGCGCTTAGTAGCACGCTTATTCATGTTCTTGCTCATTTTCAACGAACAACGTGTTCTCAAATTTACTTTCGTTTTAGTTCTTACTTATTACGTAAACCACTCCTTAGAAGGAGCACCGCATTTATTTGCAATATTGACCACGATTGGATGATTTATCGTAAACATCCAATCAGATCTCTTTTGACACGATGCTTAGAAAGGCAAACATTCGGTACCCCTCGGATGTATACGCTCTCTCCTTCGAAAAGTATAAAGAGAAGTAATTACGGGGAATTTCTCAAAGACAATAATGTATTGTTAATGTACACGACTGTATTCTCCGAATTTGGAAAGTTTGCTTACAAAGCAATATGTATGCGCAATGTGTACACTGATCTGATAATACATGCGTTTTTACTCGTTTTTATAGCGTAAAAAACGCAAATACGCAGCTTATCTGGAGCTCTGATTATTAATCCTCTGAATGAGACAGAACATGCTTAGTTGAGGAATGGGCTTTTGCTGAAACCATATTGAAACATTTTTGATGTTTCAGACTTTTATGAAGAAAAACAAGCTTAAGACTTCTAAACTTTTTTTTACAGTAACAAATTCGGTTTTGCCAACAATATCTGGGCCTGTCTTTCTGCAAACATCACACTACATAATTAACGTTGTTACTGCAATCATAAATGAGCCATGAAAACTGACTTCCAAATATCTTGGAATTTGTGCTTTCCACCTTTAGAACCCGAAACTTCACTTTTTTTGGCTTGATACTTCTGTCGATGTGCATAAAACAGACCAGCTTTATGATCAGTTAATTCAACCGGTTTATTTTTAGCGAAAATTTTGTATGAAGCTTATCGTGGTCACTTGCAAGCGTTAAAAGTATGTAATTTAAAATTTTTATGCTTGAGTCAACTGTGCAGTTTAAATAATCGGAAAATCAAAGTCGGATTTTAAAATGAAAAATACGATCGGTGAAGGAATGAAAATGTTCCGAAAATATCAACTTGCCATCTGGCGATCAATACAGAATTTTTACTCGCATTTCACAAAAATACTCGCAAATGTGACTGCTTTAGTCGCATTGTAGAGCCCTGGTAGGTAGGTATGCAAAACTTTCATTTCTTAATTTTTTTTACAAAGGTCTTAGAGGACAAGGATGCCCTCACTTCCAGTTTAAGTAAACAGCACAGCTTTCAGTATTTTTTCAAGTGTACCAGTACTTCACTATTTACAGGCAGTACCTTGTATTAAAATTTAAACATTTTCATGAAAATATCTTATGCTATACTCTTTAAAATCAGGAGGCACCAAATACCATTTTAAACAGGTAAAAGTACCTGGTACTGCACCTTATTGAAAAACCTGAAACAGGTCTTTTTCTGCTAATCAAGGGACATAACTTCAGAAAAAGTGCAAAAAGACCAATATTGAACTTGTCCTTCCTTTTATGGTCCTAAACCTTTAATATGTATCATTTTCAAATGATTTGTTTGATGGGACTTTAAATTACTGAACGGAAACCAAAAGTGGAACAAACAGACGTGGGTAAAACTTAATGCCAACTAGCCATGGGGGCATAAAAATGGCAACAAAAACTTTAGGGTCGCTAAGGTCAGCAGATACACATGTAATTTTTTATTTATGACTTACCAATACTATTACTTGATTCAAAGGGATAGACCATCTGGTTGTCCACAGCCAACTCTGGGAGGGGGGATTGTGTTGGTGTTGTTGCCCCTCCCTGCTCTCTACCTACATCTCCATTTGTATACTGGTACTCTGTAAATATAAAGATATCAAATATAAAACAGTCTTCTAGTGATTTTAGGAGGGGATGACATCTTTTCAATTTAACCAACCTTCATTAAATCCATATCCTATACAAACTCAGGGGGTTGATGGTGATAAATAGTTTGTTAGATATAATCTTTAACAATAAAAGATATTTTGCCTGTCGCAACATGCCCCCCCCCCCCCCTATGGGTTAAAGACGAGGCTCCACTGCAGTTGGCCATAATCCAGGGTGTAGCATGGTGACACGGTATATTTATATTCACCAGTCAGGGTGATTTTAAACAGATACACTTTCTCAGTACTGTATTGTAGGTTGGTTAGGTTTATGGTGTTTAACGTCACTTTCAACAATATTTCAGTCATAACGTAGAGGTCAGTTTTATTGGTGGAAACCGGAGTATTCGGAGAAAACCACTGACAAACGTTATCACGTAATGTTGCATCAAGTACACTACGCCATTAACGGGGTTCGAACTCACAACTTTAGTGGCGATAGGCACCGATTGCACAGGTAGTTGTAAATCCAACCAGTATATGATCATGACGGCCCCTAGTGTATTGTAATAAAAGACTTACCATTAACGTTTACTCCATCCCATTGATCTGTTTTAGTTTGGAAGACTGTTGCATTGGGGTTTAATCCTACCACTGGTTTCTGAAAAAGAAAAGAAACAAAATATTGATAGTTTTATGTTTATTTAAGTGAATACCTAAGGAACCGACCATTTAACTTTTGGAGGCACGTTTTGAACAGAGCGAAAAAAAAAAAATTCACATGAAACAAAAACATATTTCTTTTATGGACATCTAAAATCAGTAATTTTTGTTTAAAATTTTATCAAAATTACAGGTTGAAAACTGCAGGGTCAGATTATTTATTATTTTAATGCATCTTCCAGGTTAATAATTAAAAAATATAAAATTGTTGTAGCATTTTTTTTTCCGAAAAAACAACAACCAAACAGATCTTTCCCCAAGATGTCATTCATTCATAGAGTACAGTCAATATTGTTTTAACTGTATACAATTGTGTACTTTAATGTTCTAATGTTCGTCACAGTATATACAGCTGGTACATTTACTCAAATAGCATGAAATTGGGAAATAATGTCTCCCCAAATAACCAGTATTATCAAGATTAATTATTGTACAACTGTAGGATAAAAAAAATCCTGTTTTATGCTTATTTTAGTACTGACTCAAACAATGAATTGAGCTTTGACAATAAATACAGGTCTTAGGGGTTAGTATTAGGGTTATTATGCCACTTTCAACAATATTTCAGTTATATCATGCCATGGCAGTATAGTGTTGTTAAATGTTTGTAATCAAAATTTGTCCTTTTAACATCAATATCTAGGAATAGAATTTAATCAATTCACCCACCCCCACACTTCCATTCAGACTGACGATATTCTTATTGATCCTAATTTAGCAACAGCTTCTTCAATTGTAACAAATGAAGATATTATACAAAAATTTATTTATCTGAGGAAAATGAGTGTTGCACGCTGTCAGGGCTTTCAATATTTTTCAACTGTGTCAGTACTTCACTATTTACTGGTGGTACCTTTTCTTAATATTTGAACATTTTTCATGAATATCTTATGCAACACTCTTTGGAATTAGGAGATGCCAATTACCATGGGGACATTATCTAATATTCGGTTCATACAGTATTTCGGCTTAGACAGGTTTCACTGTCTAACAGCTGTTTAAAAGCCAATACATGTAGCTAATTTGCTTAGCCCTACCCTTGTTGACTACAGTTCTAACTTTGGTGATCATACTGATCTATGCCTATGGGGCAATTCTGCTTGACACATCACTTGGTAGAACATTAACAGTAGTCGAGAATTCTACGATTTACCTTGGGTTGTGTTTCTTCCGATTGCTCTCGACAGTTCTGCTTGACACAGAGGACAAATGAATTGGTAGAATAATAGTATACATCTCCGGGAAGCATTTATTATAAATGATCCATATATCGATATATTGAATATTCAAGTATACTTTCACTTTTGTAAAATATTCTTTTTAAAATCGTTGCTTTCTCTATTATTTATTAAGATTGTTCCACTATATATACTTATGTGATCACAAGAACAAAATTTACATTTGGACACTTCCTGAATATGTTTTCAAGTGTGAATAAGACAGCACCATCAGAAGAACACGGATAATGTTTTACAATGGTATTTTCATCAGCAATATTGATAGAATAGTAATACTGTTAAGATATGAGGAAATTTCCGAGCTGAAAGTGAAATGCCTCAAATTTCAAACTTTTACTGCCTACATTACATGATTCTCCATAGTTTTCTAATTATTTATTTTCCCCAAATTTTATTAAGTGTATTGGAAATAAAATTGTGCAATGACTCAGACAATTGTCAGATCTCCATCTCTTCTACTTTCACATATTACATATTGAGACTCAAGTATCTATTGTTATGATAATATCCACAAAAAACACAACTGAAACTTTTAAGTTTCAATTCCGTGCATCCACACTCATTATTAAGATTAAAACATGTGATTGTCAAATATTATAGAATTGTGTACCGGTGTCACATTTCCTGGTGTGTATTTATAATCCAAAAATACAGGTAATCAGAGAAACATTTGGTCAAGGTCACATAAATGTTTGTTTTTCAAAATATGTTTTTTTTTATCTGTGACCATAAATTTACTAATCCACTGTCAGAAATTTATGTAATCTATCTTGATGTCACATGGTATAAAGTCGTGAACAACTTCAGACTCATGTATTTTTATCCTGTTAAATATCTATGTCACTAAATGATAATGTAATGTCTTGATAACACAGATAGCTGTACATACGTGTATATATATATATATCTAGTTAATATAACATTCAGACCTCTCTACTAAAGAAAGCTTATTATATTTTTGTTTTCATCAACCAAAAATCACATGTAATTATTTCACAAATCAGCAACAAAAAAAAAACAATTTCTAGACAGATCAGCTGTTCTGATAAAAGATTTGCCACCAGCCAGACTTTTTAATATTTGCCTTCCTGCATAGCTTATCTTAATCCTTTACAAGTAACAAATATATCAAGACTTCTAAAAAAATAACGATAAATCTACGTTTTGCACGTGTTCCCCATGAATTTTTAAATTTCTTTCTTCGCACATGTATTTGTCCAGTGTCTTAAATCAACGCTAAAAAAATACTCTGATATAACATCTCCACAGTATAAACAATATTGTCGTTGCCCGAGGCAAAATATCATTTGCATTGGTTTATATAACATATATTGTCAACATATCTATACTCTTGATTCAATTTTTTTTTTAAATCATTTTTCAGCTTAATTTTCCGTTTGAAATCCGCAAGTTGTATAAGAATATTATACGACACAAATCACAAAAATTTTGATTTAATTGTTTTTGTACTTTGCAGCTTGATTTCTCGTTTGAATTCGGCAAGTTGTACAAGAATATTATACGACACAAATCACAAAAATGTTGATTCAATTTTTTCTTTCTTTTGCAGCTTAATTTAATTTTCCGTATGAAATCCACAATCTGTATATGTCACAATTCACAAAAAATTTGATTCCTTTTTTAATTATCTAATTTTGCAGCTTAATTTCCCATAAGCAAGTACTCTCTGTAAGATGTATGAGAATTTATACGTAAACATAGCATATGTTTCCTTCTAAATCTAAACCTTGTTGTCGTCGACAGCAAAATAATAAAAATTTAATTACGTCAAGTCTAGCAAAAATAATCTTAACAGTAGATAATAATATCAATATAAGAGTTTCATGTAAAATAAGTTTTTTTTGTGTAATATACATGTATAAATATAAATCAGCTATATATATGAAAATAAATATATGTCTCTATCGTCTTATTTACACAAAAAGAATGTTCAAACCACCAAGAGTGTCGTGTCGCAATGGAAAAACATCCCACATAACATAACACTGTCAACATATGGTAGTCTCGTAACAGACATATTCAATTTTTTTCTTTACCATATGGGTAACGATACACACGTTATTAGCGATAACCAGATATATGCGACATCATTATTGGGTTCCGTTAAATGAATTGTAATTATTTCAAATACTAAAATTCACATCCATTATCAAGAGAAACAGATTTATGGCGTATCTGGAGAGAATTATTAGCAGTCTTAATCATGTCTCCATATGGGAGACGAACAACTTGCATCGTGCAGGAATCAATAACGTCCTTTTCACAGAGGTGGGTCGTAGCCATCCTTACAAGAACCGTCGTAAGAACAATATTATTATTATCATCACAGTAGAATCGTTTCCATATCTTATCTACCGTTCCGTTTTCCAGAAGAAAAAAATAATTAACGAATGAATTAATAGCAGACTGATATTGGTAAAACAATATCCCAATTAAACGTTACATCTGTTACATAATTAGTGACAAATGAACAGCGCACTGACAATTGAAAATCAAGGATAAAATCTGTTATGCAATCACAGCCGAACAGATTAACTATAAGACTTGCTTCGACAATCGTGTGATAAATTTCTACTATAGTACTGGATACAAGTTCAATCACAATCAAATACACACAAGATATAGTGGCCTTTCAAATCAATATTCCTTCTCTGTAGATCGTCACATTTGTTATGCCGTTAGATACTCTGGCCCGAGATCCATTCATTCTGACTGTGTAGGTGGTTAATGTGGGATGAGAGTGACATACAATCTGATACTGGAGCCTATTTTCTGCATTCGGTTAACAGGTATTTTCTTCAAAAGTGGTTCATTGATTCTAATTGGGTAGACCAAGGTAATAAATTAATTTCTGAATGGTTTAATTGGGTTAATTTGACTGTTGATTTTTATTTTAAAATAAATATTGATCAAGTTTTAATATTAGATACAGAATTTCTAATTTAAGTTTGAACTTTTGTTATTTTCTGTGTTCGCTTAATTTTTATTCGGGTAGATCAAGATATTAAATTAATTTCTGAATGGTTTAATTAGGTTAATTTGACAACAGATTCTTTTTAAATATTGATACAACTTACAAGTTTTAATATCAGATACAATTTAATCTACATTGTAAGTTAATTTTTTGCATCACAAAGCATTGCATTTAAGTTCATTTCGTGAAAATTTCTCAATATCTGTTTTATTTTTGTATATTTTTTTCTCCTTTCTTTAACAAATTTTTCATATGCTTCCCTCAGTATGCATTTCTTTTGACTATTTAAAAATATTTTTCTTAAAGGTTAGGGTTAGGTTTATGGTGTTTAACGCCACTTTCAACAATATTTCAGCTATATCGTGGCGGAGGAAACCGGAGTACCTCGCTCATATTTTAAGAGAATATTTTTAAATGAAAACAAATAAATGGGTGTACAGACATCATGATTTCTTAGATGCATAAAAGATAACATGAAACTAAACCCCTCCCCCTTTTCCCTCCCTGAACACACTCTCCTACATGTACATGTATTATATAAGACATAGAAGTCCCCTCTCTTACAAGACATCTCCCACCAAATGTCACCTCTCTTGTCAGGCCCGATTTCAGATGTAAATTAAGATCAATTGTCTCCCTCAAGAGAGGCCATCCCGCTTGGAGCTCTGCAATGAAAAAGTAGCCTTATACAGGGTTCTCCCTCAAGAAAGGCCATCCCTCTTGGAGCTCTGCAATAAAAAAGTAGCCTTATACAGGGTAACTTGTAGGCATTTAACTTGATTGTCCAGAAGAAAATGGTGGCGAGTCCCACCAGTGTAAGAATCTAAAATTGAAAACATTGAAGAGTCCCAACTGAAAATGGTGAGTCCAGGGACAGGACTCATCTAGACGAGTTGTAAGAACCTCTGCTTAAAATATGCGGGGGTGGGTGGACTACTAAAGTACAAAGGTTTTCAATAAAATTAGTTTATGGTGCTTAATGCCACTTTCAACAATATTTCAGATATATATATTTCAACATAATGTGGTATCGAGTACACCAGTGTTCAAAATTCCCGGTCGTCAGAGACGACCAAAAACGATTACGGACGACCTGAATTTGTAACAAAGTTGTCCGAGTGACGACCTGAAATTTTCTTTTACCCAGATGCTGAAATTTATTCTTTTCAAGTTTTGTGAGTAGATTTTCCTAAATTACCCCTTAAAATGGCTATAAATATAAAACTCTTCAAATAAACGATCATCGGAACTTTGGCATTGTTGATATTTGACTGGAATCTAATACTGATGCCATTTCCGGTTATTACTCGTACTTTATCAATTTCCGTTTCTCAAACATGTGGAAGTTTGTGACCGGGGCAAAGCCTCCGACAAAAATATCTAAAAAAGATTGCCAAGAGGAATGCGAGCTCCATAGAAAACCACGGAAATGGCCAGATTGCATATTTTTGCACCTTTTAATCCAGAGCTTCTGGGTGCCTTGTGACTTGTCAAGCAAAAATTTCAGTAAAAAAAACCCTACTATTTGAAGCAGAGATTTGTGCCAGGATATGCCCAGAATGCAGGATTTTGCACCATTTACCCCAGAGCTTCTGGGGGGCCTTTAGCGGCCCCCCAACTGTAAGGACCACCTCGCTTGATTGGACAACCAAACAATTTTTTGGACAACCTAAATTTTGATTTAGGTTGTTCAAATGACAACTAAATATTTTTGGAATTTCTAACACTGGTACACCTCGCCTGAGTGGTATTCAAACTCACAACGTTAGTGGTGATAGGCACCGATTGCATAGGTAGCTATTAATCCAACTACCATATGATCATGACCACGACGGCCTCCTCAATAAAGTTATAAAGCTGACACCTTTAAATACAATGATAATTTTTTTCCTACATCATAAATAATAACTACACACTTCAATTGTATGACAAGAAATTGTGTTACATTTCAAACACTGATAATTAATCAATAAATTGATCGGAGGAGAATAATGATTTACAACAGGAAATTAAAAACAGTTGGAGTACATTACAAACATTCTAAAGACATTTAGACACAGCTATGTGTTACACTGAAGATCTACAGCCAATCTCTAAAGACATTTAGATACAGCTATGTGTTACACTGAAGATCCACAGCCAATCTCTAAAGACATTTAGATACAGCTATGTGTTACACTGAAGATCTACAGCCAATCTCTAAAACATTTAGATACAGCTATGTGTTACACTGAAGATCTACAGCCAATCTCTAAAGACATTTAGACACAGCTATGTGTTACACTGAAGATCTACAGCCAATCTCTAAAGACATTTAGATACAGCTATGTGTTACACTGAAGATCTACAGCCAATCTCTAAAGACATTCAGATACAGCTATGTGTTACACTGAAGATCTACAGCCAATCTCTAAAGACATTTAGATACAGCTATGTGTTACACTGAAGATCTACAGCCAATCTCTAAAGACATTTAGATACAGCTTTGTGTTACACTGAAGATCTACCGCCAATCTCTAAAGACATTTAGATACAGCTATGTGTTACACTGAAGATCTACAGCCAATCTCTAAAGACATTTAGATACAGCTATGTGCTACACTGAAGATCTACAGCCAATCTCTAAAGACATTTAGATACAGCTATGTGTTACACTGAAGATCTACAGCCAATGTCTAAAGACATTTAGATATAGCTTTGTGTTACACTGAAGATCTACAAACAATCAGCTACATGTAGAAAAGATTACTGACCTCAACTTACCAAAACAAAAGCGGACAACATGACACTCACATGCTTTACAGATTACTGTCCACTTCGCTACACATAGAAACGATTACTGACCTCTATTTACAAATACAAAAGTGGACGAGTGAGTGATTGTCAACAATTTTTATCTATTTCATGACGAGAACAAGTTAATTTTCAACGAGATGATGATGAGGTCCCTTTGTACTAGACCAATAGTTAATACACTTTGCTGGATTTTTAGTGCTAGTTCACTGAAACAACAGTCCGCGGATAGACATGTCAGCCCACTCGGACACATTATCCTGATTCCGAGTCAACCAGTCTTTGTTCTTACTCCTTAATGCAGCGTGCTTAGCGGAGAAGCAACAAATACCAATTATATAGTCTTTAAATTGACCCGATCAGGTTCAAACCCACAATCTACTGCACTCGAGACAATCACCTCTCACCTGGGGCGCATTTTTAAAATTCGAAATCCGAATCATGTTTCAGAATCCGGATTCCACGTTTTATAATTAATGTCAAAATTATGATCTTGAATCAAGCGAATAGAAGATCGAGCATGATCCAATTTGAAACATTTATTCGCTATAGAAGCCATCTTTGAAATCATTTAAAGTGAATCACAACGTTTTTATTTCACATAAAACATGTTTCCGATTTTCAAAAAAATCTGAAACAGGATTTTGCAAATAAAATGCAGCCCTGATTACCCATCTGGGATATTCAAACTTTTCTTAAACTCACTGGACACACACAAAAAACCCACGACATACGACGTTGCAGATACAGGACCTGGCTTGGGACAGGCAAATTTATCTACAACCAATCAACTACATGTAGAAACGATTACAATGTGACACTACTCTACATCCTTCTACTAAATGCACATATACATGTAAAGTCTGATCCTCCTACATGTATACTGATATACCAGTAATTAGTGGTATTCTTATATAGTGCCAATCCTATATTGAACTTCCTAACAATTTGTATTACATTTGTACATGTAATTGACGTTTTAATTAACATTGAAAAACATCGCCTTACTTTCCATTCCTAAGTGAAATAACCCATTAATCTTACGTATAATACAATTACTAATCTTTCCTTCTGTTATTTAATTAGTGTTTGAAATTATGTTGAACTGCAGGATAGCTCAAAGCAGTAGTGTGGTTGTTGCTTAACATCAAATGAGCAATTTTTCAGCTATATCTTGGAGAGCAATTTTTTAACTGTATATTGGAGAGTTCAAGTTACATGTACATTTCAATGATATGACGACGTCCGTTTTGGTTTATTTAATAGTCCAACATGTGTAGTTGGATCTTTACAGTGCTAGACCACTCAAACAACAGTCCGTGGGTAGAAATGTTCGCTCCATGCGGACACGTTATCCCCTTTGATAAAATACTGCCTTCTTAGTAAAGAAGCAAAAAATACCAATTTCATAGTCTATGGTTTGACCTGATCGAGAGTGGAGGCTTGAACCCATGATCTACATCACCTAACAACAAACCATTACTGGTTCTTCTACATGCTTCAGCTTGTATCTAGTCACTTCAAAGAACAAAATGCAGTCTTAATCATACTGCATATTCAGGGGGGTGGGGGTGTGCGAGTTGTGGTGTAACGTCACTTTCAACAGTATTTCAGTTATATTGTAACAGGAAATCGGGAGTACCTGGAGAAAACTACCGACCTGTCGCAAGTCACTAACAAACTGCATCACATAATGTTGTATCGAGAACACCTTGCCCGAACGGGATCCGAACTCACAACTTTAGTAGCGATAGGCACGGATTGCAAAATGCAGTCTTAATCATACTGCATATTCAAATTTCACACTTCCATCATCTTAATTTTAAAATTTAGTTTCCATAAATTAATGAAAAATAGCTGAAACCATTTACACACCCTTTCAAAAAGGTCATTTTTGACCTATTCTGATTGTGCTCTGCAATTTTCGCAGAAAAATAGCTGAAATCAATCAAGACCAAAAAAATAAAATATGTGTGTTGTGTTTCTGGTCGACCGACCAACCCTAACATTTTTTATGCCCCCCCCCCCCCCCCCCCCTCCCCCCCCAAAAAAATAGATCGGCAAAATCCATCTCCGTTTCCGACTTCAACAATTTTCTTCATTTCCTTGTACATTTGATCGATGTTTGTAACCAAAAACATTGTACTGCATGTCAAATAATTAATAAGCTGTAGTAAGAAAGAAAGAAGTTTGTGTGAGTTTAGAGGAAGGAGCATACTTGTAGGTTTATTAAAAAAAAAAAAAAAAATCCCGACCTACCGACCCTAATTTTGAAGACCGTGCAATCGGAAACACACATTTTTTTTTGGCCTAAATAACTGAGAAAAAAAATCTATGATCTTTAGAGCCTCTTTCAGCAATATCATGGCGACAAGTTTTAGTGGTGGAAGAAGCTGGAGTACCTGGAGAGAACCATTGACCATGGGCAAACAACTGGTAAACTTTATCACTTGCAGTTGCGACTTGAGTACACCGTATTGGTGATAGGCTTGTACGAATTGTTAGGTAATCCAACTACCTAACTCACTGAGCCACCCGGGCCCCGTTTTATTTTGAAAATTATGAAAACCTTGTTCAGTTTTATACATACTATGAACATTTATATGTAATAACAAAGAAAATATAAGTTTAACTTTAATCAGCAATAATTTCAAAACATGTAAATTATATTTCATTTTGATATAGCAATAATATTGTTTCTACAACTTTAAATGCATCTTTACAAATCAAATAACAAAAATCAATATATCAATGATGTATAAGGTGATGGTCAATTGTTATTGATGTCCTTTAATATTTAAATGTGCTATATGTCACATGGTACAATGAAATAGACATTGAAAGCACATGTCTGTTATTTTGTTTTGATGGTTTGGCTCTTACACTATATGTACTCACTCCATGCAGATTTTTACACTTTAGAAAATATAATTAACATAGAGACGGTCAAACCTAATGGGTAACTTTTTTAATAATGGTCCAAAAATTTTTAAATGAATTGTCAGAGTTCGTATATATCATATATTAATATACATCTAGAAAAAAAAATGTGGATTTGAAATGTGAAATTTTAAGAATTTTTTTCTGAACATTAAACATACTATAAATGTAGTTGATGAATGAATGTACACAGTCTTTGGATATCACGATTGAAATACCTCATAGTCTACCTTATGAATTGTTCATCAATAAATGATCAGACCACTACTTTGTTAAATAATCATTGATATTTTTAATCAAATTTAAGGGGAATTTTCATAATGAAAGGCCTGATTCCAGGTTCAGTTTAGACAGGCAGTCTGTGCCAAAACCCACTAGCCCTAAGCCCCAGTTTAGTAAAAATTGTTTCAGGCCAGTAGAAATTGCATAAAATTTGCTTAATCAACATTGATCAAAGAGAAAAAATTCTTTTAAAATGGTCTTCTGGCTAGCTCGTCAAAATGTTTTTGGCACAGACTGGACAGATATCACTGTACTGATCACAGGTCCTTTTGATATGTAAAATCATCTTTGTGGAGATGGAACAATCCTGGTGATACAAATATTCTTTTAGTTTCTAACTTCCGTAGACACAGATCTACATGCAGTGCCGGATTTACCTATAGGCTCGATAGGCTGAAGCCTAGGGCCTCTGGCCCAGGTGTATAATATTTTTAACATTGTTATTGGGCTTTCACATTTATGCTGTCATAACGTACTGTACTTTCTAAGCAATCCTTCAGTAATTTTCCTTAGACAGTTGCACTCCATTTCAGAATATTGTAGAATTTTAAACACTCCTCATCATCTTTACCTTTATTGAAATTGACTAAACACACTCCCATCTTCCTCCAGTCATGCAGGTGGGGAATTGGAAAGGGCCTCACAAGTGGATTAGCCTAGGGCCTCTCTTTATCTAAATCCGGCACTGTCTACATGTATGTCTCGATGGGCCCCCTGACATCAATTGTTTGAAATATTTTCAGAAAATACACTTAAGTACCATGAAACTAAAAGTTAACTAACTTACTATGGCAATACGAGATGAAGGTGTTCACTGAACAAAAATGAGGAACGCCTTATACAGTTAGTGTCCCTAAATCTCAATTTTCTAGCTATTTGGACCAAGTTTGACAATTGATAAAAAGGACAAATAATTTGCTCACAATTCTGCTGATGTCTCACAGGAAAATGAGAGAAAATCAATGGAATCTGCAAAATTCTTGAGCGTAAAATGTGATGGGACTAATTAATGACTTTAGTTTACCTGAATGGAGTACAACAGAAACAAAAAAATCAGGTATTACAAAAATTACTTATATAGACATAGACCAAGCCATAATTACACCTTTGTAATTTATTACAGATAGACAAACAGTCTGAGATATATTGACAAGAAATCACCATGTGAATTTAGATAGCCTCTGTCTATCAGTCTACTGGGAATTTTGCACACTGGGAGTAAGAATCTCTGTATGGACGATTTTCAGTAGAAATAAAAATAAAAGATTTTTTCCTTTATGTAGTTCAGTCAAGAAGTATTGAGTTCAGACTAGCAAAATTCTACACATAACTAGCCCAAAGTAGCTGAAAAAATTACAACTTCTTGAATTTATTTTTATATAGTTCTAGATAACAACTGAAAACATTTACTGGTCCGAACAAAGTTTTACTGGTCTTAGGCCGGAGGACCGGTGCTCATCGTGAGGACTAATGGTCATGTACAATGATGTAGATCTTGCAGGTTACACAAAATGATTTGTAGTCAAGGGGAAATAACTCTTACTGTTATTTTAAAACCAACAAACAAAGAAAAATCACAGAAAAAAAAAATCATAGAAGGCATTATATCCCCCTCTAAACATATCAGGCGATGGCATCCATTTATTATTTGAATAACAATTACTCAAAATATGTCATAAATAATGACCAATTTTCTAAATTCCAGTTGTTTTCAATTAAAAAATAAGCTTTATCCTGAAATAATACCAAATATCTTAATTTCTGATTGTAGCCAAGGCTACCAAAAAGAAAGCTTGCCTTAAAATATGATCAAAATCTACAACAATTGTGCATCTTATGATGTAAATAATGGAGAATAGATTAGTCGTACCAAATATACACATTGTTTTTTTATATATTAAAAATTAAAATCATAACCGGAAACAAACTGTGATTGATTTTTTAATTTAATTTTAATAACCTTTCATAATTAATAAATTCATAATGGCGGCAGAATTTAAAAGGGAATGAACAAATTTTCCAGGGAAAGCAAAGTCTGTTGTGTGGAAATATTTCGGATTATGGAAAATTATAAAACAAGATGCTCCAAGTGAAATCATGAAAGACAAAGCTGTGTGCAAACTTTGTAAAGCAGAGTATAAATACAACGGGAACACAACTAATCTCAGCCAACATCTGTCTAAAGTTCATCCTGATGAACTCAAGCAAAACTCCCCGGCCACATTACAACAAACGTTCAATAGGAATGAAGACACCTCTAAGTCCCTTCCTCTCCCTTCAACACGTTCGGAAGAAATTACGAGGTCCATTGCAGAATATATAATTCATGACATGTGCCCAATCAGCACCGTAGAAGGCGTTGGTTTTCGTAGCTTATAAATTCAATCGAACCTAGATATACCATTCCGTCACGGAAACATTTTACAGAGACTATTTCTCAAAATGTATGATGTTGCAAAGTCAAATCTCCAATCAGAAAATAATCAAATGGAAAATATTGCAATCACTCATGACATGTGGACATCCGTAAATACAGTCATATGGTACCACCACATGTCATTACATAACAGATACTTGAGATGAAAGGGGTGGTTCTAGAAACTAAAAAAATGGACGGACACCATTCTTCAGAAAATAATTCCCAGGAACTTGAATCTACTTGTAAGGCTTGGAATCTTCCTCAACCTGTGGCCGTGTCTGACAATGCTCTAAACGAAACTAAGGCATTTCAGATTTTGAATTGGGAGCGTGCATCGTGTATCGGACATAACCTGAATATTGCTGTTCGGGACGCTTTGTCCATTCCCAAAATATCAAAAATTGTTGCTAAGGGGAGGAAGGTTGTAGCTTATTTCCATCGAAGTCCGTTAGCTACTGGAATTCTGAAAGATAAACAGAAACTTTTGCTTCCTCCATAATTTCAGGGCCATAGATTGATCCAAGACATTGTAACACGTTGGAATTCAACGTTAGACATGTTAGAAAGGTTGATGGAACAGGTCTCCGCCCTTCACGCGGCTTTTATGGAACCGAGCGTAAAGAAAGCAATTGATATCAAAATGCTTCTATCCTTATGAGAGAAAATTATCTGTAGGCGTTCCGAAAAAAATCAGGGTGAAAATGAATGCATGCCAGTGTTGCCACTCGCATCGATCCTTCATCCGCGATTCAAAGACATGAATTTTTTAGATGAGGACGACCGTAATGCGGCTATTGAACTGCTGAAAGCCAAATGCTCTGGTCACCGCCAATAACAATTCGCTCCACACAACTCTTAAAGTGGAGCCGCAGGGTAATTCCGAGGCTCAGTCGGTCATTCCAAATATTACTCAAACTGATAGTGAAACTGAACAAGTCGATTTCGTAAAACACGAGGAAAATAACATGCAGCCAAATAAAAAGCCACGTTTAAATATGGACTGATTTGATGATGTTGTACTTGTCGCCACCGAGGGACCGAAGTTTACGAAAGCTGAGATAGTGGCAAACGAAGTAACACGCTATGTTAGCGAACCATTGTCTACCGTTGATCCGCTAACTTGGTGGCGAGAGAGTAGCTGCAATAATGTAGCTCCTGTGACAAACTTGTGTCTCGACAGTTACAACGCAGTCCCATTCGACCCAATGGGGCAAAAAAAAATTGCAGTTGAAACATAAAAACTCACTATTTACGCTTCAAACATTTCATTATAACTATTACTGATGATCCCAGTCCTTGTTAAATCGGTTTGGCTGAGAAATATATGCTTTTCAAAGGTAGCAACAACCTTGTTCAAATTTATCGATCGTTTTCCATAACCGGAAACTACGGAAGGCGGAGCTTTTCTAAATATGGTATTTCTTACTACACGCTGATGTAAACATTCACGCCTAAATCGCCAAATATGGTATTGACATCCAAATAGTGAGGCCGGAAATGACGAAATTCAAAATGTTCAGAGAGAAGTTTTTATTTTGTGGGAATTACATTCTAAAATACTGGCAGGTGATAAAAACTTGTTATAATAATGGACAAAAGGAAAGGTTATGTCTTATTATTGATAAATGCAGGCGTCTGAAGCTCTGTAAGCGAGCGCAAAAAATCCCAGCGGCTGCTCCATTACGTGTAATGGCATCCCGTTATAACCCTTGCGAGTAAGCGAACATTTAGGGTTTTATTATTAGAACTAGCGAGAGAGAGCCCCGACCTATGCAATCATCAGTCGCTTAGCCAAAAAGTATTTAGCTATTCCTGCATCCTCAGTGCCAAGTGAAAGAATATTCAGTCTGGCTGGAAACATCATTACTAAGAAAAGGGCCAACTTGAACCTGAAAATGTCGACAGATTTATCTTTCTACATAAAAACTTCCATTACTGTGCTAAATAAAACACAAGTGAAAGACATAGTATAACTTTACATAGTTCTGATCTACATTTTTGTCAAATGTTTTTGATGTTTCATTGTTCACCTGTTATTTTATCGAATACACGTTTCATTCATTGATTTATTACTTCAGAATTACACAGCAGTATCCAATACACATTTTCACCTTAATTTACCTTCCCTTGAACTATTCCATTTCATCAGGACACATGGCCAATCAGTATGCACGTTTTTATTTAGATAACATTTAATACACAATGAAGGCTATAAATTCAATACACAAGTAGGCAATTGGTGTACACAATCAATACAAACAATGTTATATAAACTATTTTATTGGTTTTAAGACAACACACAGACATCCTTTAATAAATATTCATGAGTAATATATTACAACATGATAATGTACTGTTTGCTTTGCACGTTTTTAAATCTTATTTAGATTTTACACCGATCATCGATCTTGAAAATCTGACCGATTCCCATCACTAGTATCCATCATCACATTTATAGATTATGTGCAGGGTAAAACTGACACTCGTATATTTTGATATTATATAAGTGATTGTACCACAAGAAAGATGGACATCAGATTTTAATGAGGTATTTTTGTAGAGAACCATCAATACATCATACCTGCAAAATATAATTCCAGTTGAAGAATTTGTTTCAGAAATTTAAATTGTCTCTGATTAAGACTAAAATGAGTCATTTTTGTGGATTAGACTTCAATGACGTATTTTTATGGAGAACTTTCTATACTTTATTCCTGTAAAGTTTCGTTCAAATTTAAGTAGTTTCAGAGGATAATATTTTCTTTGAATATTTGACCAATCAAAAACTTGAATTGCCTCTGCTCTGGTAGAGATGTTTGAAAAATCAAAAATAAAATCATGTATTTTTGTAGAGGACCTTCCATACATTATAGTTTTACAAATTTTGGTTCTAATTGGCCATGTAGTTTCAGGAGATTGGAATATGAAATATCAACGGCAGACGACCATTGCCTAGCAACAACATACAACCAATGTCTAGCAGCGGCAGACGATCAATGCCCAACAACAACAGAAGACCAATGCCAATAAAATAATAAAAATTATTAAACAAGTCAAAGAGTAAAATGTCAATTTCATTCTGTACCAACAAGCTTCTACATGGATAAAACTTCCTCAAGGAGACTAAAATTTGGCCCCTTAAAATTTTCAGACAGTAATCAATCTGGCTACAGAAATTAAAAACATGCAAAGTCAGTTGCTGGGACAGATAAATTTTTGCTGGGCTACTAAGATTGTTATTCTAGGAAGCCCAGCTGACAACTGTAGCAAAAATGCTAAGTTTTGTCCCTGTGCTATGTGTTTCAATAGTTCTCAGATTGTAAAATTTTGTTGCAAATTATATATACAAGCTGCAAGATATTGCCATCACTTGGCATTGTTAATGTCATATGTCATTACCATTCATACAATGTCCAGTCAAACCTGTCTTATGTGACCTTACAAGGGAACAGTGAAATATGGTCACATAAGACAAATGGTTGCTGAATACACAGTGCCTGAAATGGACGGTCGCCCAAAAGCTGCTCCAAATTAGGTAGTCACTGGCCCAACAAAAAACGTTTGGGCGATTGCCTAAAAGACCGTTAAAAATTGTTGCTTTACCGAAACCAGACATATTTTATTGCAACTTCAACGGTAGATAACTCTTCTGTTCTAGTCGAAAATGGTTTGTTACGAGCATAGCGATTGATCCAAATACATTTTTGTAGCCAATGAATACACAGCTAATGTAATTTACTGTTCTCCCCAATTATGTATTTTTATCGATCCAATCAATACACGTTTCCTACACGTTTTCATGTAATACACAAGTATTCACTAAATATTAGAAAAGAAACGTGTTTTTTTGTTTCTTTACGATTTAATTATTAAAATTGTTAAAAATCACGGACGAAGTGGAAAGTTGTGAACAATAAAGAGAATTCTGTTAACTTATATTATAATGTTTGCGATCTGGTATCTTCCACGTTTTGGAAATTTATTCATTCAATCTGCTGCAAAATGTACATGTACGAATTTCATTTTACAGAAATCGGAAACCTTTTTGTGTCAATCCTTAGGTAATCATTGAAAAACTTTTCCCCAACAACGGAGAGAAAATCGTTGACATTTGTCAAACTACGGAAACGATCTGGCCTGTCACTTCTTTTAAACTTTTCATAGTTCATGTACACGGCTACATTTTAATGACAATTGGGAGTGGTTTTCTTTTTTGGAACCAGAACTTTTGTTTACAAATTAAAAAATAACAGGAAAAGTTAACAGTTGTTTATATAACAGAAAATGACAGCACCGTTTGTTATTTCAACAAAGTGAGATACTTACAAAGGTATTTGGAATGAATAACCAACTAACATTACCCCGAACTGAGAAGTTATTTTTACTTTAAAATCACTTCTTCATAGTGAATTGAAACAAGTGATGTCACTCTTCACTCTGAGGAGTGCAAGAGGGGTCCTTGTAGTGGCATTAGTCTACTCTTTTCCGGATGTCTTTAATGTGATCATGGCATTGATCTCCCCTTACACAAACCAGCCTTTTATTGTCCCCATCCGATGGACTAGCATCGTTTCTTCAGACCACCCTAGCCAATGGCGTCAAGGTTGTCAAAAAGGTTATAACAAGTAAATTCGGGTTTCATTTGATAGCAATATATGCATTGGGGTGTTTTCGCAATTTCAGCTGCACACCTGTACCAAAATTACCTTGAAGAGCCCCCAACCCTCGTGAGACTAGTGAAAGAATGAATTTTAATGTTATTGATAAAAAACAATTAATCTGAAAAAAAATTATATATTGATATCTGATGTCTTTTTTTCTTAAAAAAAATGTCACAAAATGTTTGGGCCACCATTATGCCATTTGAACCAGTGACTCTAATTTTTCGGGCCAGCACAGGTTTAACTGATATAAAATGCACTGTGAAGAGAAATAAAAATAAGGTCGCATTCAAAGTTATTGCTTAAAATATAAGAGGTGGTCACTAAAGCAGGTTTAACTGTATTTCCTTGGACGATTTACTGTTGTGTCCAATTAAAGTGTCTGTTCCTTCAACAGACCTGTCAATAAAGGGTGGTACCAGGTACTTTTACCCACTTAAAACGATTTTTGGTTCCTCTTGATTTTGAGGTGTGTTGTACAAGATATTCATGAAAACTGTTCAAATTTAAAAAAAAAAGTACCACCTGTAAATAGTGAAGTACTGGCACACTTGAAAAATATTGAAAGCCCTGGGTAGAGGAACTCTAGCATGTCAGTAATGTTAGATTTGTGGTCAAGAGTCAATACAGTAATCCCTTTCTTATAAGGGCTACTCTCACTAAAGACCACATTTTGGATCAGGCCAGATTTCAGATGCACTTTTTTGTTACATACCTCATACTGCAAGACTGCACCATTCTCCCAAGAAACCAGATACTCTGCATGGACCGGTGTTGTTAGCTCAGCGCCCCCAGTATTTCCCCGGTCTGACGTCATCAGGGCGGCTGAGCTCTCTCCGTAGTTATCCTTCAGTTCCACCTATAAAACAAGTAGAAATTCTCTTTAGCTGTGTATAAAAGCAAGTAAGCTGTAAACTGAAAAAAAATAATAATACTGATTAATGAATATCACTGTACACCTAAAAATGTGTGAAAGATGAATGAAAGTGTTTAGTACTATTTTATAGTATTATTTCTTTATTTTGTTTATCATATTGTAAAACCAATGTAGTCACAAAATTTATTGTTTTGAAAACCCCTGTCACACTCTATGTAAGGGAATTTATAAAATCCTGACTGAAAAAAAAAAAAATCCTGAAAGGGACTTCCCTAAGGAATTCATTAAAACAACCCTATCAACCTACCTAAATCAGATCATCAATAAACTCCCCAGCCCCTTGTACAAGAATAGAAACATCCAGTTTTACACCTTGGGGCCTCTTGTTTGGAAATGGGTATCCCAACCTTTATTCTGTGACAAGAACCCTTGTGTTAAAAATATTGATGAATCGATTTACTAAAAATAAAGTTATTGCATGTAAACCATTATCTGTATCAGTATGACTAGTCGACTACAACACCAAACTGTTTGCAATCCTATAAAATGGTTGTGATGAAGATCTCCAAAAGTCCTTATTATTCTACCCTGTAAAGTGCTGAAATTGATTTTTGTGTCAACGGCGTCTTCGTCGATCAATAAGACTAAGTCGGACGTCGGTGTCCAATACGATGATCAATTTTGAAACCTTGTGGTTGATGCTGCTTGATGCCACTTTCAACAATATTTCAGTTATATCGTGGCGGTCAGTTTTATTGGTGGAGGAAACCGAAGGACCCAGAGAAAACCACCGACCTGTCACGAGTAACTGACAAACTTTATCGCATAATGTTGTACACCCCGCCCTGATCGAGATTCGAACTCGCAACATCAGCGGTGATAGGCACTCATTGCATAGGTAGTTGTAGATCAAACTATTCCATAGGTAGTTGTAAATCAAACTACCATACGATCACAGCCATGGTGTTCAGGGATTTAGCCAGGATTTTGAGACCATTAGTCACTTTTGCAGAACAGATTAATTTTTTTATGAATAAACAAGAATAAAATGAGCTTAATCTTATAATCAGTTACGTTGCCTTATTGGTTAGTAATGGAGATTAAACCTCATAGGATGGGAACATACTCTCGGGTAAAACACAATAAAGGGCAATGCAGTGTTGCAGGAGAGCTGAAAATTCAAGTACTGTTATTCTTAAAAGCAACATGTTTTCTATGATCTATAATGTCTGATGTTGGTATGATGTTAAGATTACTCAGAATTACTTGGCTTGTTCTCTTTTTAATTAACTTTTATTCACAAGATTATAATTACACCCTTAAATATAATTATGGACACTACATGGTTTTTGTAGTGTCCGTAACCATATTTTCTGTTCTGCAGTTTTTATTCTGTCTACAATTGTTCATATTTTAACTGATTGTAACTACTCTGTGTATTATATATCTTCAAACATGAAAATATCAATCTTTTGAGAGTGTTTTCTAGAAGATTTTTTTACTGGTTACGAACCCTACAGATTTCTGATACATTTTTTGGACTTTGAAATACAAATTTAACAAAATTTTAATCCAATATCCTACTGAAATGGATTTTTTATTAACTTGTTATATTTGACGAGTGGGAAACATAATTTTTTTTGTATGAAAATAAGGTGTTTTTATTATGTTTAAGCTTCACATAACGAATGGGAGAAATTCTTGTCTAAAACTATATAACGAAACATACCTTTCGGATAAAGCCTGATAATTTCTCCCATTGGTGTCCGATTTTCATGAATTTGGTATCAAATGAATCCTGATTAATTTTTCTGAAGATTTATATTAAAATAGTTTTGTTGTTTTCCTATTTTGAAAAGTAAATTTTGGTGTAAAAATAAACAAATTTCAAGTGCAACAGCATAACGTCTTATTTGTGCAAATTTTCCGGTACCCTTTTGCCCGTTACTCAAAAACTATGAGAGATACCTTCTTGAAATTTTGTATGCAACTTCTGTGTTTCACCATCCAAAATATGATATTAGAGTGATACCTTTTAATTCAATGGAAGTATGTTAATATTGCACATAACACTGCTTTTGAGTACGAGCCCCATATTGTGTTTCCGCCATCTGCAAATTAACAACCAACTGATAAAACATAACATTGCCACTATTTTGATCTCAATACCACACAAATTGTTTTATCCCCCCCCCCCCTGTTGATCGCACCATTTATTTTTTTTAGTTTCTTCAAACTCAATTTAATCAAAGTTATGACTTTTCGAGAAAATCACTTTCAAAATACTTAATGGATACGATAGATTTCAATAAACATGATATTGACATTTTCATAAATTTGGCAAAAATAGTTCGTTATTATGGCAGACAATGAGACGAATCGTGCAATGATTGAATGACGATAACTATTAATTATATATTTTGACTGCAACTTTCCCAATGCGAAATTGCATCCATACGACGATTACAAAAATATGTCCACTTTAAGTACATATGATATCTTAACAATAAAAAAATTATTATCGTTGATTGAATTCTTTGTCCAAGTAAATCAAGCCAGGTGAGATCAAAGATTACGCAATCAAAACATAAATTCTATAATCCGTTGATTGTCCTAGATTGGCTTGTAACATGTCATAAAATTGTCATTGTAGTGACTAATTAGTTTTAATCAGCAAATGAAGAAGAATGGATTGCTAGAAACATTTTTGTATGATTTTTTGAAAAGTCAAGTGACGAATTGGGCAAAGGAAATACTCGTCACTTTCGAAAATCAATCGTCAAATGACGAAAGTGATGAGCGCTAGCTAAATCACTGGTGCTTAACACCACTCTTAACAATATTTCAGCAATATCGTGGCGGTACTAGAAACGTATCCACAACCACGTTTTCTAAGATTTGTAGTGTTCTGGTCAGCGATACTGAATATGCATACGTCTTATATTTCAAATTCACCTGCGACAACAGCAAATTACAGATTTTGTCGTTTATGTTCGTAAAAGGTACAATTATATTCTACTCTACTTTTGTCAAATAGATTTTTGAAATACGACGATTTGAGTAATCTGAGCCAGAAAAAATAGTTATACATTTAGTAGGAATTGTCCTCGATGATGGATTATTGGTAATTTTTTTGATATTGTGATCATCAATACAGAAAATCTGACCGATATCCATCACTACCTTTAACAATGAAAAAATATAAACATAATCCCAACAAAAAATATGTCTGAATGCCCCTTATATCACCAACAATCTATGCAGCTGAATTACAGTTTTGTCCTCAATATACTTTTGGAATCATAAAATAATGTTTTTATCATTGAGATATTAATAAATATGTTCATAATACTATCAAAAAAACTGGGAGAAAAGTATTCTGTTTATGTTTTGTTTTGACATCCGATCCTGGTGATTTTTGCATAATTAATTAGCTATGATCATTTATGCTTATATAAATATACTTTTCATGATAAATAAACATTTTGTTATTACGAATACCTGAATAACCACCATATTTTTCAAAGTATATCACAATAAAAACGAAAAAATATATCTTCTATTCTAAATTTCCATGGAGGTCGCCATTTTTTCTGACGACACATGAATTTCCGCTTTCCAAATGAAAAGCATGCTTTCGAATGTTTCATGTAATTTCACTAATCAAAGAACTCCGTGTCAGAAACCTAGGTCAAAGTTCAAAGAAGTTACCACTTAATGAGCTCTCCGTGGGGTGACAACCGCTCATTTGTCACCGGACAGAATTTACAAATCAAATGCCAACTGGCAATGACCTCGATACAGGCGGGTCAAAACCCGTTCATATCCTTGTACACGAACATTTACACTCCACAAGTACACAAAACGATAGCTGCTAGAATATGGGTTGTATTTTATACATCAATTAACGTTGGGATAGATGGTAATTTTAATTTAGAAACAACACACGTGACACGAGGTGTAGACACCGAAAAGACATGGCGTCTTGTACACAAAAATTGTCATTCACGCTTACAAATTAAAGACTTACTGTTGTCCCTTAACCCTCCAGGTTTAAATTTGTAATATACACAAATATATTCCCTTATTTCTACAAGCCGTATTGGGTGACTACGCGAAAACCTAAGGGTTTAGGGAGTCTTGGGGCGAAATACGGCAAGATCTTCACAAGGTTGCAGGTCGATCTATCGCCACAGTAGTCACATGGGCCGCTCATATCCAACATGGCAACCGCGATGTGAAACGTGTTGACAAATCAAAATAAAATAAACAAAATGGTAGTAATGAGAAATATTGTTATTTAGAATTAAAGTATTGCCATGATAAAACTATTTTGTATTTTGGAGAAAATATGTTAGACTGGTGACTATTTTGTCAGCCTTTCTGATTTGGCGGGAGAGGGGCGGATCTTCGTGACGCAGTGCAAATGGGGGCACCAATGGGAAGATGATACTTTTCTTTGTCTTATGGCATCGAATTTTCAAAATATGAAGATCATATGAAATACCAAAAGAAACAAAATAATTACATGAATCTTAATGGCTCATCAACGAGAAAAGGTGCATGTTCTTTTTATCGAAATACCCTCTCTGACAGTCTCAACGTGTACAACATGTCACTTCCTTTTATGGGTTTGAGGTGAATTTTATACCGAAGAGTATTGTCCCCTGAATCTTTACAACGAAGTATGCATGATCGAATAGTAAACGGAGATTGAGACAGCCCTATCAGTCTACAGTAAACTCAAGTTATCGTTCTTGTCATAGTCTGCATTTTTTTGCCCATTTCAAAATAGTAGAATGTTCTAATCGATTCTATATTTTAAATTTGAGAAATAAAAAAACTTATTATAGTTTTATCCTTCCAATTCCTTGCAATCAACCATAGAACTAGACTAAGTTCGATTAAATTAAAAAAACAACTTATGGGTTTGGAACGAATGGGGGTCTCAGGGACTGATCCATGATTTGTGGGGGGGGGGGGGGGGGGGGGGGGGGGGTTAATATGCGATGGGTCTGGGAACCGCGGAAGCTCTGGGGTTTGAGGAATTACAGACATTTATTTGAACGACAATTTTGAACCAACCACACCATTTTTATCAGACCATAAAAACTTGACTGAATCTTAATTTTGTCGGATAATTGTTAACAGTATGTTTTTGTCAGATTATAAGCAGGGGCGGATCCGGGAGGGGGGGGGGGGGGCGCACCCGGCGCCCCCCTCCTAAAATTGGAAAAAATAAGATTTTTTGGCGTAAAATCGTGATTTTTCATACGATATACCCCAAATTTTAGCGCCTTCCTCCGCGCGACGCAATTTTTTTTAAGTGCGCCCCCTAACTTGAAATCCTGTATCTGCCCCTGATAAGAACCTAAAGTACAACTTTTTTTGAACAACTGTGATGCGAATTATTCAACTCATGACTGATCGATCACAATATTTTAACCCTTGAAAGAGCTATTAGTTTAGTTTTAACGCATTCCTCTTTTGTTACGGACGGACGGACGGACGAACGAACGGGCGGACGGACAGACAATTGTTTGAGCAACGGGCGTAAAAACCTCATTACATTAAAAGATCAAACAAACAAAAATGTATCAAAGTTCTCGAAAAATGTTTACGGAAATCATGTGTGAGATATGCATAAACCATTTTGTCGAGATTAGTTTCACACTTTCATGTGCAGTTGCAGATATTAATTTATTACAAATAAATTGTAGTCAGATTTTTTTCTGCTAAAAGTGTGTAAAAAAATTGTACAGACATCCTCACATACATGCTATTGGTAAATATAAATAATATAAACGTACCCGGGCAAAGGATTTTTTTCACACTTTCTTGTGCAAATACCCCGGGCAGATGCAGAGATTGTTACAAATAAATTGCCGCTAGATTTTTTTTTTATTAATATGTTACTTTTGTATTTTAATGTACAATATACCAACGCGTATTTTTACTGATCTTTACTTGAAAAGTAAAAGGCAACAAATCAAACTTAGATTTTTTTTTCATAGGAAATTGCAGAATTTCGAATTCAAGAACTATTTGCACCATTATTTAAAGAGAAGTGACCATTTTCTTGTCTCAATTTCATCAGCTGATTCTCTCGATATAGGTTTTCGTTGTACATATGTAAATGAGATCAATTGTTAAATTAATTATTCGATGTATTGATTGAATTTATATTTTTAGTTTACCTTTGACTTTTCTCGTCTCGCCGAGGAATAAGAAATGTATTTAATCTTGCTTGTTTTCTTGACCTAGAATTTTCGTCCATTTTATAATTTCTAAATAGCACGTGTATTTTGGAATTCCCCGGACACACTTACAATTGTCAATTGTAAATGTGTCCGGGGAATTCCAAAATACACGTGCTATTTTTGTTTTCATAGGTCAGATAACAGGAGGTCGAACCTATTTGGATGGAGAAGGAGTTATTTTGGTTGGAGACCAACAAGATGGCGAAAAAAAAACGTCAAATTTCCACACCGGTAAGTGCATTCTCTGCTATTGTCGGTGTTTCATTGAAATGTGTGCTTTAATACCATAGCGTTTCGGCAACTTGATTATCAGTTATGACAATGTGTGTTTGTTTTAGGACATCGGTTTGCTCTAAAAAAAAAGAAGAGAAAAGCTATTGACATAAAACCGACCGGCGAAACACGATATTTTTTGTCATGGGTACATAAAAGGACCATTTCTGTACATTTTGCGGATATAATGTTAGGTTTTTCGTGTCATATATGTTCACTGCTTTATTCTAATTAAATATGAATGTTCAATTATTGTATTTAAACCTAAAATAATGAGTTTTTACCAATTAAGAATTTTTTGGGTTGGAGACTCGAGGTATACGACTTATTTTTGGTTTTGTTAAGACATTGAAAGAAAACTTTAACACTGGATGTTTTGTCCCGTCAGAAGGCACTACACAACTAATACAAGTCCTAATCTCTTTAATTTATATGTAAATGATCTTCCGTCTTATTTTGATGCCTCTTGTGATCCTGTAACAATAAACAAAACACAGATACATTGCCTCATGTAAGATAAGATAAGATAAGATTTTATTGATCTAAAATCCAAAGGTTGGATTGTCATCAAACAACAAACGATACATTCAACTACAGTATGCACACCGTGTCCCCCGTCACATTTGGGGACATGGTTTTGTGAAGGTGGGGGACACGGGTCTGAAACGGCGGTTTCAGGTAAGCTGGTGTGAAATGATAAATTATAACATTATTACAATTATTTAAAATATATGACTTATTTAGCTTAACACCAGGTTCATTTCGGGAGATGTTAATCCCATTTTACTCACGTTATTCGTCCGGTATATAGGTGAACAGTTCTGCAATGTATGACGAGGGTGGTCAAAATTGAAAATTATCACAGTCTCCGTCAGATTTTAGCTAATTTAAGGCTCGATGCACATACTTTCAATGACATATGTTATCTAAAAAGTCGTCCGCGTTAAATGCAATCATTATTTCAAACCATCAACGCAATATAAGAAGCATACGATCGAATTGTCTCTCGCGTTAAATTGTGGCGTATGAGGGTAAAATATTTGTGACGCCAGGGGATAGGGCTCATATTTTAAAAACAAGGATAATTATGTATATTACCCTTTTTCATGAAAGGCAAAGCAACCCTCGTGTAATAAAAACCACAATTCAGGGCACGAAGGCACGTGACAATTATATTTAATCTTATTTTGACCTTTTTTATCATATGGATGTGTAGAAGAATGTACGTTTTTAGCTCACCTGACCCAAAGAGTCAGGTGAGCTTATACATGTTTTTCTCCGTTTAATACATGTCTTAGCCCTAAGGTAGCTTCTAGTTACCGTCCCCTGGATCCAATATTTGAACAACATTCATAAGAATTTTAAGTAGACAATCATGGTAACTGTGAAGTATGTAATGGCAATATTTAAAATAGTTTAGAAACATTATAAAAACCAAGCGCCAAACAATCGGTGATCCTTTAGACTTTGACTGAAAAATTAAAATGGGATGTCATGTATAAATATATTGGATTGAGGAACAAATGAAATCTGCTAAAAAACAGATCAACAGACTAATTACTATGCGAGTTTGACACAGAAGAAATATGCAGATCTGATCCAAACTGTTTTGCACAGAGCACAATATACAAATACAAATTCAAATTCTTTATTGATATGAAATCCAACAAAGGATTGTCATCAGCAACAATACAATCAACAGACATACACAAAACATGAAACAATTAAAAACAAAAAGTTGCATGAGGACTGGGGAGGCAAAAAGTCACTATAGCCAACTTATAACAAATACAATATAAATACACTAATATGAAAGTAACTCAAATATTAAGGTTACATTGCATTGCTCTTAAGTAACTTATTTCTCTCACTGCACATTTCAGAGATACCTATAACACATATTTTCATAATATCGTAATCATTACTGCTAAGAATATATTTGAATTTATCTGAATTAGACATAACCAAAAAATTAGGAACAATTTCAGTGACCTTACTATAAAGTTTCGATCGAGATGAAGTCAATTTATTACACTCAATAACAAAGTGGTATTCATTTTCTATTTCTAATTTACATATTGGGCAAAGTCTACAAGCTGAGCATAATATAGACAAATTGAATTAAGAAAATGTATATAAATTACCTTCAAAGCCAAGTAATTGAAATTATTTTGAAATTCAAAATTTATTACATAATTCAGTGTAACCGTAATAATATTAAAATGTGTTATTATTTATAGTTGTTAAATTAATATATTATAAAATCTTGTATGGGATATGCCTAATATTGATGTGTCATTCTATCAATCGATTCTTTTTCTGAGATAAAAGAGCATTCATTCATTCATTCTTAAACAAGATAAATGAATGTAAATGAATTATGTATCTTTTTAGTATGACCGTGCTAACGAGACCAATCAAAATGAGGCAGTGGTGGTATAGCTGTCTATTTGATGTTACATGGATTGTTCAAGTGTTCATTGTCAGTTACGGGTCCACAGACTAGCACAAGTCAGGCGATATTAATCAAGCGGTACAGTAAACATTATCGACATAATGTCACGTCACCATATGAATGTTTCATGGATCAAAATGGTATTCATAATTACTGGAACAACAAAGTATTCTATTGCCATTGGCCGTCGACCTCGGATATCAAAACACTTGTCTGTTCTAAGTACCGCAGGAAAATATATTCTGTTTCGGTAACTGTCCTACTACATACAGAATAACAGATTTAAGTCTAAATAAAATACTGTTGACATTTGAAATGTAAAATTACGATTACAGTACACAATGTTCTTTAACACAATCCCTCACTGAAGTATGTACTCTGAAGTGATTATTCATTACAAATGTGGGATGTTTTGTTGTTGATAAAAAGGATTATACATAATTATCCTTGTTTTTAAAATGTGAGCCCTATTCCCTGGCGTTACAAATATTTTACCCCCATACGCCACAATTTAACGCGAGAGATAATTCAATCGTATGCTTCTTATATTGCGTTGATGGTTTGAAATAATGGTTGCATTTAACGCGGACGACTTTTTAGATAACATATGTCATTGAAAGTACAAATGTATGTGCATCGAGCCTTAAATTAGCTAAAATCTGACGGAGACTGTGATAATTTTCAATTTTGACCACCCTCGTCATACATTGCAGAACTGTTCACCTATATACCGGACGAATAACGTGGGTAAAATGGGATCAACATCTCCCGAAATGAACCTGGTGTTCCGCTAAATAAGTCATATATTTTAAATAATTGTAATAATGCTATAATTTATGATTTCACACCAGCTTACCTGAAACCGCCGCTTCAGATCCGTGTCCCCCACCTTCACAAAACCATGTCCCCAAATGTGACGGAGGACACAGTGATGCAGAAATGCACAAATATAAACATTCAGATTATTTACAATGAAAAATATTGAATATAATATTTAATATAATATTTCGACTGAGGTTTGATACAGAGACAGAGTATCAGAAATATTATAGTTTTTCTTGCTCTTAAACAAATTACATTAATGAATTTCTGTATTTATACATTTCATTTATGCCTTTAATACAGCACATGTTTTATGTCATAATCATTACTTCGAAATATAAAAAAGAATTTGTCTAAATCTTAAAAATTTAAAAATTAAGGTACAATATCAGTTAATTTCTGAAAGAATTTATAACGTATATCTTTAGGCTTATCACATATCATACTGAAATGGAATTCATCTTCTACTTCAGATCTGCATAAGGGGCAAATTCTATTTCCTAAGTTTATCTTTCTATGTCTGCCTTTTTCAATCATTAGAGTACTATTACTTATTCTTATTGTGATAAAGTTTGAAACATCTGATCTAACTATGTCTAATTTGAGAAAATTTTCAATTTCATATTTCTCTTTCAATTTACTATACGTTCTCAATTTATTTCCCTATTCTTCCGAACCATCCAAAGATAATTTATCTTTCCAGAATTTGATATAATCCTCTTTCATTTTTTTGTTAACAGAAAAAGTTAATCGATTTTTAGAAAAAGTATTTTGATTCTCCCAAACATGGCCGAATCTTATTTTATCAAACAACAATTTGATTTTTGAACTATACCATCCAGAACAATTTATAATAGTATCATAAACCTTTCTGATCAGACTTGTACCCTTTGAATTAACAACATGATGCCAAAAACCTACCGAAAGTTTAATAGCATCCACTGAGCAAGGGATCATACCCAATTCACCTAAAACTGCCAAATTGGATGCTGTTTTATTTACCCCTGAAATATATTTTGCAAATTTTGCTTGCACCAGTACTGGTTGAAATAAAAAATGTCTCGACTCAACATTTGCATTATCTTTCACATGTATGCAGATGTTGTCGTCCTTTTGTCAACCACCGAAAAAGACATACAGTCATGTGTTGATTAAGTTATCAAAATTCGCTAAAGATGGGAAAATGACTATCAATAAAACTAAGATGTTAGTGTTTAATAAAGGAGGAAGGCTTAAAAATATAAATATTAAATACAATAATAGTTCTATTACATGTGTGCAAAAGTATACTTATCTTGGTGTTGTTTTTAATGCATCAGGTAGTTTTACAACCTCTAAACATGAAATTCACAATAATGGCAATAACGCTTTATTTAAATTACGAAAAACCTTCTGGGACGATGCTCACAAAGTTACAACATTATTGCATATTTTTAATCACACTATCAGACCGATACTCTTGTGTGGCTCTGAAATTTTGGGATATTTTTCTCCCAGTAAATATATCAACAATTTAGATAGATTTATAAAAAAGGAAACAGATTCTCTAGTCCTTGAAAAGATTCATACACAATTTTGCAAGTTTATTTTAGGTGTTAGGACAAAATCCTCAAATATGGGGGTAAGGGGTGACCTTGGAAGCTTCTCCATTTTATTTGATGTTCTATATAATATGGTTAAATATTGGTGTCATATTGTAAAATCTGATGGAAATAATATACTTTTATTAGAATCATTAAAAGAATCAGAACAGTTAGAAAAAGCTAAACATGATTCATAGGTAGGTTGTGTAAAAGAAATATTTAAATATTTGAAATTAGATATATAAATGACGATCCTTCAAAATATAGGATAAATTATATTTTATGTAAAGTTAAATATTGTTTAAAGGATAAATTCAAACAGAACTGGACAGACAGCCTGAATGATGATAAGAGGGTCAATCCAAACTAAGAATAAATTGAGAACATATAGAAAATTTAAATCAATTTTTAAATTAGAACCATATTTATTATTTCGAACTAAGCAACAAAGAAAACTTTTAACAAAATTTAGAATAAGTGCTCATAATTTGAACATTGAAAGGGAGAGATATATTGGCACAAAAGTTGAAGATCGTATTTGTAATTTATGCAAAAACAACATTGAGGATGAAGTTCATTTCCTTATGACTTGTCCTCTTCTAGAGAAATTTAGAGAATCATATATAAAGAATATAAACGAGACATATAAAAACTTCTCATTATTATCTGATGAAAATAAATTAATTTGGCTTCTATCATCAGAGGACAAACAAATCATTATACATCTATTCAGGTTGTTGTCCACTCTATTCCTAGAAAGAGATAAAATAATCATGAATGGATAATTTATATATTTACTAGTGCTTTTGCATAAAATTGCTATCAGTTAATATGTTATCTTATTATTAAACTATATACATATATGTAACATGGAGTTGTCTTCCCCTTTGATTCAATCAAAATCTTTAGATCTTTAAATTTAAATTTACATGTTTTTATTGTGCAGTCAATTGTGATGGTTAATTTGAATATTTATTTTGCTTATTTTCATTTTGTCTTAGTCTCACTATGTGTATTTAATCAAACTAATCAAATCTAATCAAGTTATTATTATTATTATGTTATATGTGTATATGTATGTGGTTTATTTTGTTATGTATGATTCTGTATTGATTCTACTGCTCAGCTATGGGCACCATGATTGGTTTAATAAAGTATTCTTATTCTTATTCTTATTCAACTACTGTTAAATCCTCATTTTAGAAATAAAATGTAGCAATTTATATACGAAATGAAATTTATAATTATTGTCTTAAATGTCACAAATGGGACATTTATTTACTCATCAGGACAGCCTTTCACAAAATAGCCCCCTTTTCCCAGTCTAATAGGGTTGTTTCTTTTTGCAAAGTGTCTCTGATGTTTGACCGTAACACTTTTCGGTGGGGCATTTCTAGAGGTCACTGAAGTTGACGTGCTGATCTTTCGTCGTTATTTTGCCAGTCGGGTCAAACCAAAGACTATAAAATTTGTTTTTGTTGCTTCTCTGTTAAGCATGGAGCATTGAGGAGAAAAAGCAATGTGGAATCTGGATAATGTGTCCCGAGTGAACCGACATTTCTTCACCGTGGGCGGACTGTTAGTGTTTCAACTATAAGTGTGTTGGTCTAGTACAAAACGCAGGGCCTCCAAGAAAAATTTTGCAAGGCGGAACAAGACTGCTTTGAAGCCCAGGTGACAGGCTGAGATTTCTCTCAAAAGTGAGGATTTGTTGTCCAATGAAACCGCTGGTTAAGCTTTCATAAAAGTCTAAGTGAAATTTACAAAATTATTTATCTAAATAAACTGGAAATACCCCAAAAATGAAATAAATTAAATAAAACGTCTATGGCTAAGGCTATGGGGCCCTTCAGAGATTCACAAAGCCCTGCTTGGCTCTCCGGGTCCCGGACTGATGTACCGGCTGAACCCCCCCCCCCCCCCCTCCCTCATAGGCCCTGACAAAACGGGCATGGTCTCTTCCAAATGTAACCAACACTTTATGTTGTTTTTAGAATGTAGGCGTTTAGGGAACACCCCATTGAAGTTTCTGTACTAAAAGTCCGCAATTAATTTTAAATGAAAAATTTCCACTGTTTTTGTATAATGTATCTCCCCCGAGGCTGCTCCAACACTTACTATAAACAACACGGTACCTGTTTATACAACACTAGTCATGTTTATATAATATTTAACCTATTCAACCTATGCCAAGGACAGTTTATTTTCGCCATTGGCTATGCCAACATTTTTTCTCACCTCTTTATTACTATTTTTTTAATGCTGGCAATTAAAACTAAGTTATATGAAGTACAGATATGTCAGTTTTTTTTTTGTATTAGATAATGTATTTTTGTCTGATGTAACCCTATGTAATGGTAAACTGGCGAGTATTCACAAATTGATATTTATTAATGAAAAATATCCACAAATTTATTCTTTATTGTCTCCCCTGGCTTATTGCAATATATCTGATGTATTCTTGGGAGAGAATTTTCTCCCTTGATTTGTTGCAATATTTCTGATATATTATTCAATCGGCAAACCTCGGGTGAGTCCGCTTCGCTTCCTCAATCCCTCGGCTGTAATACAGTATTTGATATGCGTCTACGCGTCACATTTCTTCACCGGAAGACCGTATCACTTCAATCAAACATTGCGCACCGAGAATAAGTTCTAAAATGGCGACAATAGATGAGTGTATAGTTTGCTTTGAAAAATATTGGTCTTTGATGAAGGTACGAAATCAGCCGACATTGCGACGAATGAAAAAATATTATTATTGGACGAATATTCGAAAGTGAAATTATTTTAATACCTCCTTCATTGGAGATTTCCGAAAGTAGTTCCAATGGGAGCTATCGTAATACGGACGAGGTTTGATGAAGGTACGGAATCAGCCGAAATTGCGACGAGTGATATATTATTGAGGAAGAATTACCTCCCCTGGCTTATTGCAATATGTCTGATATATTCTTGAGAGAGAATTGCCTCTCCTGGCTTATTGCAATATATCTGATATATTCGTGAGAGAGAATTGCCTCCCCTGGCTTCTTGCAATATATCTGATATATTCATGTGGGAGAATTGCCTTCCCTGGCTTATTGCAATATATCTGATTTTATTACTGTTATCAGTCTATCCAAAACAGCTCACTCATACTCATATGTTATAACAGTTTTACAATTTTGAGCTCAACAACGCACTCATACTCATATGTTTCATCAGTTTAACAAAGTGTGTGCTGAATAACTCTCTCATACTTTGTATCAGGTTTACAATTTTTGAGCTGCATGTAGCATTTTGGACAGCCATGCTTATTGCCATTTTGGTTTTTTAGGTACTCCAAGTGAGTTCAAACTAATCTCCACTCATTAAAACAAGATCAATTTACATAGTCCCCACTGGTATCATCCGCATTTCGGAACTGACATGGTTTAGTAGATATATTTATTATTGAAACTTACAGTTCATAAACAATGTATTATTTTGATCAAACTTAAGGCTCTCCTCTCTCGGACATGGGTGACATTAACTGAACTTGGATATCCTGTTTAGGCCCTTTGGTTTTATTATTTCCCAAATACTTTTAAATTATTTTGAAGGTTAACTAATGAAGGTTAACTAATGAAGTTTAACTAATGAAGGTTAACTAATGAAGTTTAACTAATGAAGGTTAACTAATGAAGGTTATTCCAGAAACGTGTCATGCGCACTAAATTTTATATCTACGTTTTATTAAGTTTAGTGTCAACTGCTCAATGACAAATTATTCATAGTTTTCACTTTGTTAAAAACCAATCAGTATAGTATATTAACCCGATCATTACATCAATAACGAGTAATCCTGGTTCAATTTGCTACTCAGTTCCCCATCCAGTGCCGGATTTACCTATAGGCTCGATAGGCTGAAGCCTAGGGCCTCAAAATTTAGCGGGCCTCCGGTCAAGGTATGTAATATTTTTAACTCTATTATTGGACTTTCACGCTTATGCTGTCATACTGTACTTTTTGAATAACCCTTCAGTAATTTTCCTTACACAGTTGCACTCCATTTCACAATATTGCAGAAATTTCAACACCCCTCATCATCCTCGCCTTATTGAAATTGATTTAACACACTTCCTTCTTCCTCCAGTCGTGAAGGTGGGTAATTGGGAGGGGCCTCACAAGTGGAATAGCCTAGGGCCTCTCTTTATCTAAATCCGGCACTGTCCCCATCTAAAACAGTTTAAGGAAGTTACACTGCTTTTTCTTACATCGACAATCCAATGATTTTAAATTTTAAACTATTTATTTATTGCAGCCCCCAAAGTTCTGGTCAAGAAAATGAAAGCCTAGATCATTCACAGTATAACAGTCACTCAAACAGGAGAGTAGTATAACAGACTCGAGTACCATTTCAACTCCTTAAATTGCATGGCTTCTTGTTATAGACGTAACTTTTTAAGCATGAAAATTTAGAAATCTAATTTTATGTGTTTGATGTAAGAGTCCTCATCCATGTCATTGTGCTTATGTTTACCATTATCAGCTGTTGTTTATCAGTAACTCCCTGCCCACTTTACTATAAATAATGACATTTTAATGCACATGTCTCCCGATCAGGCTGATCGGATGTTACGTCTTTATGCGATACTTATCACTGGATCTGTAACAAGAGTAGTTAACACGGCAGGAGTCGCTACTGGAGCAGGAACTGTTGGCCTTCTGGAGCACCAGAGCTTACCTCCGCATTGTAGTAGGGTTCGTGTTGCTCAATCGTTTTCTGTATAGTGTTTCCTGGATCATTGTTTGTACTTTTTTGGGGTCATTGTCTGTGCTATGATTTATGACTTCTGATTACCCCTTTGGTATCTTAGATTTACGGCTTATGATTACCCCTTTGGTATCTTAGATCTATGACTTCTGATTAACCCTTTGGTATCTTAGATTTACGGCTTCTGATTACCCCTTTGGTATCCTAGATTTACGGCTTCCGATTACCCCTTTGGTATCTTAGATTTATGACCTCTGATTACAACTTTGGTATCTTAGATCTACGGCTTCTGATTACCCCTTTAGTATCTTAGATTTATGACCCCTGATTACCCCTTTGGTATCTTAGATTTATGACTTCTGATTACCCCTTTGGTATCTTAGATTTATGTCCTCTGATCCTTTGGTATCTTAGATTTATGACTTCTGATTACCTCTTTGGTATCTTAGATTGGTGACTTCTGATTACTTCTTTGGTATCTTAGATTTATGACTTCTGATTACCCCTTTGGTATCTTATATTTATGACTTCTGATTACCCCTTTGGTATCTTAGATTTATGACCTCCGATTACCTCTTTGGTATCTTAGATTTATGACTTCTGATTACCTCTTTGGTATCTTAGATGTATGTCCTCTGATCCTTTGGTATCTTAGATTTATGACTTCTGATTACCCCTTTGGTATCTTAGATTGGTGACTTCTGATTACCCTTTTGGTATCTTAGATTTATGACTTCTGATTACCCCTTTGGTATCTTAGATTGATGACCTTCGATTACCCCTTTGGTATCTTAGATTTATGACCTCTAATTACCCCTTTGGTATCTTAGATTTATTACCTCTGATTACCCCTTTGGTATCTTAGATTTACGGCTTATCATTACCCCTTTGGTATCTTAGATTTACGGCTTCCGATTACCCCTTTGGTGTCTTAGATTTACGGCTTCTGATTACCCCTTTGGTATCTTAGATTTACGGCTTCTGATTACCCCTTTGGTATCTTAGATTTATTACCTCTGATTACCCCTTTGGTATCTTAGATTTATGACTTCTGATTACCCCTTTGGTATCTTAGATTTATTACCTCTTATTACCCCTTTGGTATCTTAGATTTGTGACCTCTGATTACCCCTTTGGTATCTTAGATTTATGACCTCTGATTACCCCTTTGGTATCTTAGATTTACGGCTTATGATTACCCCTTTGGTATCTTAGATTTACGGCTTCCGATTACCCCTTTGGTGTCTTAGATTTACGGCTTCTGATTACCCCTTTCGTATCTTAGATTTACGGCTTCTGATTACCCCTTTGGTATCTTAGATTTATTACCTCTGATTACCCCTTTGGTATCTTAGATTTATGACCTCTGATTGCCCCTTTGGTATCTTAGATTTATTACCTCTTATTACCCCTTTGGTATCTTAGATTTGTGACCTCTGATTACCCCTTTGGTATCTTAGATTTATGACCTCTGATTACCTCTTTGGTATCTTAGATTTACGGCTTCTGATTACCTCTTTGGTATCTTAGATTTATGACCTCTGATTACCCCTTTGCTATCTTCAAACTTTTCATACAGCATTAATTAACCATTTATTTTCATTTTTCAGGCAGTAGTAGTAGTAGCTCTGTCTTTCTTCTGTTTACAGCTTCTCATTACACTTTTGGCAGTTTCAGACATTTCTTACATTTATCAAGATGACATTGCAAAGTTATATGCTACAAATAAAATACAGTCAGCATCACACCTTATTACATAGCAAATAGTTCATGGCACTGAGGGTCATATGGCAGTATATGGACCGGTCCGTCACCAAAAAAATATTATATGGTCCGAAGCTTGTGAGGTCCATATAATATTTTTTTGGTGCGAAGCTTCTGAGGTCCATATAATTATTTTTTTGGTGACGGACCGGTCCATATACTGCCATATGACCCGAAGTGACATGAACTATTTGCTATATTATGCTTTTTATCTAACATAATGCAGGTACCTGGCTGGTCCATATACGAAAATAGTGACCGGCTGCGCTAACAAAGACAAATAGGGAAAATAAAAACGTAAAGTGTAATAATATATATATCACCATGGTAATAGCGAGCACAGAGAGCTCTACAGCAACATGGGCATGCGCATGCAACACACAATCTGCCTTATGATGAGATTGAAATCCTTTCGTCCGAAAGTTGATAAAAGTTGGCAGACTCGGAGAGAATGCCAAAAATAAAAAAAAAGTCTCCAATAAATGATTTTAAAACTAAAATGATATCATGAACTTCTAAAAATCGTATTTAAGTAACAAAAGACAATAAAAGGTGCTTACATTGTTAAATTAATCAGAATGACATCTCGCTATCAAAGTCATGACGTCATGTTATTCATAGACATAAGCCAAAGTCGTCAACAATATTTCGCGGAATTTTAATTAAAATCTTGTATTTTCATTCCCGAGTGAAATTTTTTCAAAATGACATCTATTTCATTTGCAACTGCGTCAATTCCGTAAATCGTGACGACATGTAAACAAACACAGCACTTTTTTCAAGTGTGTCCAGATTATTAGATAAAAACCTTTCTAGTTACGGATTAGTAAAAGATGATTATAGAATAAATTTGACTTAATTTTGAACTAGATCTACAATATTTTCAGAAAATATCAAATTTATTTTTTGGACCATTTGCAGCCGATGTAGAAAAACTCGCCTTGGTGTGTTTTAGTTTTGTTTTATTTTTTGCAGAATCTACGCGGGTGGTCTAAATATTTACTCGGATCGATCAAAACTTTGATTAATACAACATTGGCGTACTGAAAGGACTTTGTGTTAATATGGACTATCAGGTTAAGGACAACAATTGTTATTATTTGTACATGTACCACAATATTCCTAAAGTTCTACAATAAATGCGTAAATAAAAACGAATCTGGCCACCATTCATCGTCATGTTAATATTTTTTTTATCACGTCATATTTTACGTTGCAACAAGTAAAGGTCAGCATTGAAATCGTATTTGAGTCACAACTGACACGCAAAGATGACAATGTCATCAATATTTTTTAATACGCATCTATAGTACACGTACAATAACTAGGAGGAGATCACAGGGACCTGCTCCCGGCCTTTCGTTATCAATAATTTTAACCCTACTATCAATGTGCGGTACTAAAATATCACAAGGGATGACCCCCGTTCATATTTATACTTAATTCCTACCTTTTGTACGGTTTAGTTGTGTTGAATAATGGTAATTCTAAATAAATATCACAAAAATCCTAAAGTATACTAAAAATCCAGCTTTTTAACATTTTGCCAAAGGGGGGTGGGGAAGGCATGTGTCCCTTGCCACCGGCTCATATGTCTCTGTTAAGAAAAGATAGTTGAACATTAACATTTTTCATTTTTATACAATTTTTGCATTTATTATTTCTTTGGCTAAGTAACAAACATTTTCTAACCATGATGTGCTTGCAAGGAACAAGGAACGCATTAGTTTTTCCTTATTTCTGTTAGTGTTAATTATTTCTATCAGTACCCATTTGTTTATTCATCTTACATTTTCCGTCAGTCTGATCCTACAAAATATTTGAATACTACCAACATCTGCCGACAATGGTTTAGAATAGTAAGACACAATGCATTTTATTTATTTAACTATTAATTATGCCGTTCATACTATATGTATATCTGTTATTATTTATTAAACTCAGTCTTTCTAAAATAAATGCTATACAATTATTAATCAGCTTGTTGTTGAAACTTTAAAAGGTAATAACATTACACAAGAAGGAATATATGTCTCTGTATAATCTTGTCACAGATAATTTTAAAGAGTATGCTTTCGATACTGAATATTGCCTTAATATATATATCACGCCTCTACTGTGCTTTTTCCAATAAAAAAAATATTGAATATTGATAAATATTTTGTATGTGAAAGCAGAGACATGTCTGATGAAAGCGGTACCTATATAATTCTTTTAAAATTAAAAACTATTTTGTTCACTTGGAGATAGCATAATATTGACCCAAATACACATACTTTAAAATGTCGAAATGAAGATTATCAGTACTAAAGTAACCGTACGCAGTGCTGTCTTTTGTATGGGCACAATGGACTGTTGCCCGGTGGTCCCACAAGCAAATGAACCCCATGCTAATCTATGTATGTTGTATACGGCATAATTTTTAAACACTGATCTTGTTGGAAGTATCAATACAAGAAATATATGTTTAATTTTATCGACCATTTATAATTTCTGTGAGTGTTTGTATAGATATGGGCCTCAGTGCACTGCTTTAACCGGGGCCTATATTGCTGACAAGACGGCCCTGACCGTACGTCATTCATCATTTACACTTCATGAATATATATCGGCTGTACATAGCATGGTATAGGCCAATATTGCTTATGTATGTTGGTTGCATTAATTGATATTTTCGTAATAAAACTCTTTTCTTATGACTTAAAAGACCATACTTTCATTTTACAGACACCGGCGTCTACTACCCCCTTTAGGCTTTATCATGGTTGATACCACCCGCGTACTAGTACTAGTTAGTCTTCAATGTTTGCACTGTCCCTAGTCCAACAATAAAAGATTCCATACTTTTTTCTCATACTTTTCTATTCTACTTCATTTAACTTTCCAATGGATGTCATAGGGGATATCATTTAATTTCAAATACTAATGTCCTCTCTATAGGCCATGCCTACTCATATTATTTTGTGATATTCAACTTTCACTCAAATATATACACACTGGCCAGACAGAAATGCTGTGCTCGCATCTAGGCAATGCCTACTCCATATTATACAAATGTATTAGTGTTCTTGGTTGGTTTCGTAGGAATGTGTTGATAATGTTGGATTTTTTTTTCGATTCTTAACTATAAAACCTTTCTGGGCCTCTTTATTATATCACTTCATGTCTCATGTTTGGTTTCAGAGTATATAACATATATATGATAAGTAATTCGTACATATTCATTTGTCGTTGAAGAAATGTTTGAAGATATCAAATGTGTAATCACAAGCCGTAAATCGAAGAACAGACAATAAAAAGATCAAACGAAAAAGAGATCAATGGATTTCATATATATGAATGGGTCACCATAAGTTGTATAATAAAATAAAATGGGCATAGATTTCATACTTTGAATATATGAATGGGGCCGTTTTTAAAACTCCAGTGTCATCACTGTACCAATTTTAACTACCGGTAAGCAACCCCAAATCAAGTCAACAAAAGTGTGAAAAAGGTCTAATATGTACGACGTCATTGATTGGTCATAGCCATTGTCTCGTGATATTTTAACTTTAGATAGAATTTCTGACATTTACATCGACGTCATTCATAGGAAAGGTTATTCACATGAATGTCTCCTCTCTACCTATTAATACTGATAGTATCATGACCCCTGTGTCACATGCTTTCTGGATGTTTTGGCTATGTATTTCTTATTAATTAAGTATTTTGGCTATGTTTTTAATATAATAATGAACGCATTAGATATTCCTTTTAATTATACATGTAAATGCATCAGTAGTGTAATGGTTAGCGTGCTCGTCTCGAGTGGGATAGATTGTGGGTAGGTGCCCTGGTCGGGTCAAACCAAAGACTATAATATTGGTATTTGCTGCTATTAAGGAGTAAGGACAAAAACTGATTGACTCGGAATCAGGTTAAGAACGAAATTTTACGACAAAAGAGATGATTTCAATTTTCCCATTGTGAACTTTCCATTTATATGTAGCATCATTCCATCAGCACCTGCATATGGAGTATATATTTCTCAGTTGATACGATATTCATGACTTATCACGGGGTTTGTAACTAGATTTACACGACGGGTGCCACTAGTGGAGCAGGAACTGCTTACCCTTCCGGAGCATCTGAGTTCACCACGGTTTTTAGTGGGGTTCGTGTTACTAGATCCTTAGTTTTATGTGTATGTTTTGTAAATCGTTGTTTGTCTTTTTGTACTTTTTCTTTTGGCCATTGTGTTGTCTGTTCTTCTTCGATTAACGGATTCTGATTACTCCTTTGGTATCTTCAAACTCTTCTTAATGTGTACAAGTGGTGTGAAATGTCTACCCGTGGACTGTTACAGTGTTCTCGCCATTGTATACATGAACAGTTGCTCATTTGGCGATAAACAATAATAACTCATCTACCCCTTCACTTAATTACACGTGTGAGTTTTACTGTGCTATTGTTAAAGTAGCAGCTACAATCAGATTTGTCGAAATTAAAAATTGCAAAATATTATAGTATCACTACATTTCAATGAGAAGTCAAATGAAAGATTTCTCCTTTCTGATACTCGGCGAGTCCGCATGGTAAGACTAGGATTTAAATACCAGTATGGAGTCAATATAAAAAAAAACAGAAAGTGCTTTATTCTTGTTTTCAATATGCCAGAAAGCATCGGAAGAGAAAATCTATTATAGAGTGGAGGATTGGTTTTTCATGATGTTGTATATGAATTATAAGTAGGAAACAAATTTGCTATACAATATTGGAAAAGAGGCTTAAAGTTAAATGCATATTTATTATTTTTTCACCCAGTATGCGTGAGTCGATACTGATAAAGATTCCCATTGCTTAACCAACATAGGTCCACAGTGTGGATGCAGGTGGCGGACAAGGTGTGCCCTCTTGGTGGGGATGGGGTTATCAGATTATGAGACGTAAAGTTATAGTGGGTAACATGTCTGGGGAGTGCCACACTCACTGCATGTTAAAGACTTCTTTTGTATGTAGCCGTTACCATAATCTTCATTGTCAACCAGCAACAGTAATGGTCGACAATACAACAGCATTTCAATTAGCAGTGGTAATCAGAAGCAGTAAATTGAAGAAGGATAGATAATACAATGGCCAACAGAAAAAAAGACAAAAACAAACCATGATCTTCAAAACACTACACAGAAAACTATAGATTGAGCAAAGCCAACCTCAAAAAGTAAAAGGGAGTGAACTCTGGTGCTCCAGTTGAAAAATCGTAGAAAGAGGCAAAAACGATAACCCCAACAAACAAAACTTGGCTTGGAAAAGGTACTTCATAAAAAAATAGCGGGACTAAACTAGCTTTATGGGACCAAACCCCCCTCTCAGTGAAATGATGCAGTCATGCAAGTGCTTTCCGCATGTAAGTAAAATGCCAACCCTCACATATAATCGGACGAACAGTGTTATTATAAACCCGTAGTTGTAACCGTCTTGTATTTGAGGACATGTTCAATCTTCGAATGCCGCGCTAGGGATGCGATAGTTCATAAAAGTAGATCCGCATCTAACTGGCGTTTTTGGAGAGTTTCGTGAATCTCGTAATTGATCAGTCGTTTCCCAACAATGAGATGGCTCCTTTGTCTTGACTTCGTCTTCGCTTCGCTGTTTTAAAAATGCTTCGTTATCGTACTCATCAGATTTTGTAATATTGTTGACAAAATTAACAACCTCATCCTGATTATGACAGACATTGATTTTGCATCTTGAAGAAAGAGTTTATACTTCGCTCAAAATCGACAAATGATTAACGGGTCTGGAAAGAGTAGTAGGGACAGCAACGTTCTTTTTGGAGTTACGTCTAGTCAATGTAGTTGAGGTTGGTGTTCTTATGACGTGCTTATAAAGGAAAAGCCGTGTTCGCTCTCTCTTGTCAAAATGAAAAGTCCCTTCACCACCAGCGTGAAATATACACATGAGTGTCTTTAAGTACAATAAAGTTATACCTAAGGTTGTGTTATATTCTTTGATACATAACCAAATCTCTATAGAACTTACTGGAATCGTCACCACAAGAAAGAAACCGATAAGTGTTAAGATGGACTTCCATATTTTAGCACCTTTTAATTCGTCGGTCACAGATGGCATACTCTGATGTACGTAATTTGGCATTAAGCTTTGTCCTAGATTCTGATCTTCACATGTACTAACTCGGGCATGCTGAACTCGTGATATTGATACTGATGTGGTGTATAAGATCCTAGTGTATATACATATTACTAATACTACCGGGATAACGTACATCAAAGCTATACAGACGAGCTTGACAGTAATTTGTGCGAGATTACTGTGACAATAGCAGCAAACATTCTCCTTAACAGACGTAGAATTTATATCAATTGTTTCTATGGATGTGACCATGGTAACTGCAAACATGAGTTTTAGGAGGGCTGTAAACATCGATATCGTAGAACATCCGGTGATGATGAAAACAAAGAATGTTTTCCCCACGTGCATGTCGTTATTCCCATGACATCTTACTAGACGAAAGCGTGTGATAGATATAGCCAATATACCAACAGGAAAAGAATCCAGAAAGACGCACTGCAATATATCTGAAAAAAAAATATAATGAGAATTAATTTATCATATAAAAGAAATTATCTACATTGTTCCATCTACAAGTCATGTCAAAGGTCACATTTCTAACCACCAATCAGCGATAAGCTTATAAAATAGCTAAGTATTGTATATTATTTGAGGAACTTTCTGAATGATAATGGAAGATTACATCACAAGATCTACTACCAAGAGGTCGTGAGATGTGTTTGGATGGTCGGCTGACAAAGCATAAACACAACCAACGAGCATCTATTTTTAATTAGGCTATGTAACGTGTATTCACAAAGAGGCAAGAAGAGTTTGAAAATACCAAAGAGGTTATCAGAATCCGTATATCGAAGGACAGTCAACACAATGGCCAAAAGAAAAAGTACAAAGGGACAAACAACGATCTACAAAACATTACACATAAAAGTAAAGATCGAGTAACACGAACCCCATTAAAAACAAAGAATGAACTCAGGTGCTCCGGAAGGATCGGCAGTTCTTGCTCCCTAGTCCAGGAAGATCACGTGATTAGATATCTACTATTCTATTGTTATCACGTGTGTTGGTGCCTCTGGCTCTAATTCATTCCTGATTCTATTGCAGTTGTCTTGTAATTTTCTCATGAGATGTTGTTGGTTGGTGTGGTTGGTTTATGGTGTTTAACGACACTTTCAACACTATTTCAGTTATATCGTGGCGGTCAGTTGTATTGGTGGAGGAGACCGGAGTACCAAGAGAAAACAACCGACCTGTCGCAAGTCACTTACAAACTTTATCACATAATATTGTATCGAGTATACCTCGCCATAAACGGGATTCGAACTCACAACTGTAGTGGTAATAGGGACTGATTGCACAGGTAGTTGTAAATCCAACTGCCATACGATCACGACCACGACGGCCCCCAATAGTTGTCTTGTAAATTTTCTCATGCGGTGTTTTAAGTCATATACACTATTGGAAACCAGAGTCAGTAGAGAATGACTCACCCCCACCGCCTCTTCCGCAAGTCACGTACAAACTTTCAGATAACTTTGCATCAAATAACAGCTCACCTCTATTGGAGTCGAACTCACATACGGTAGTGGTGTAGACATCTTACATCCCATACAAATATAAAATGAAAATTATAATATGACGTCCTTCTTTCGCTTTGCAAACAAACGAGCGATTTATTAGATGGCAAAATCTCATTAGCACATACGCGACCAGTTGTTAACGTTTTAAGCATCTAAATTCCGACCGGGATAAACTATTAATATCCCATGTTAAAACTCAAAACACATTCTGGTTTCCATCAATTATTTCTTAAATATAAAATCCCACACTGTCGGAAAAATTCCAAATCCAACCGGAAAACCGTAGAAACATAGGCGAAATCGATATCGTACACGTACACAATTAAATGACAGTTCTCATTGCTGTCTTGGTACAGGTACTTTAATTGGGGCCTTCGTGGTCGCGATCGTATGATAGTTGGATTTACAACTACATGTGCAATCAATGCCTATTACCACTAACGTTGTGAGTTCAAATCCCGCTCAGGTGAGTTGTACTCAAGGCCCCCCTCTCCCCTTAGTGAAATGATCGAATGCTGTAAGGATTTTCCATATTTGAGCTAAAAGTCAACTCTCACATGGCGAGCAGTGTTGTTGTTGTTAAGAACACAAGAGTCCTACATACTCTTGAACTTTGTACATACTATCTTTAATCTTCGGGTTAGGGTTATGGTGTTTAGCGCCACTTTCAACAATATTTCAATTATATCGTGGAGGTCAGTTTTATTGGTTGAGGAAAACGGAGTACCCGGAGAAAACAACCGACCTGTCACAAGTCACTGATAAACTTTATCACATAATGCTGTATCGGGTACACACCGTCCTAGCGGGATTGGAACTCACGTTATTGGTGATATATGTACAGTTCATAACACAAAAGTTGACATGTATAATATTAGTTCTATAAAAAAACCAAAAGACGAGCCGATAGCATTAATCATCGCTGAAATATTAGATACACAAACAACACAAAATAGGGAAATATGGGGTTATGAGTTATGGTGTTTAACGCCACTTTCAACAATATTTCAGTTATATCGTAGCGGTCAGTTTTATTGGTGGATGAAATTGGCGTGCCCGAAAGAAAACCCCACCGACCTGCCGCAAGTCACTGACAAACTATCACATAATGTTTTACCAAGTACACCTCGTCTGAGTGGGATTCGAACTCACAACGTTAGTGGTGATATATTTAAACTTCGTACCACAAAAGTTTATATATTTAAAATATTAGTACCATAAATAAAAAAATATGAGCCGATGGCATTAATCATCGCTGAAATATTAGATACACAAAAAGTACAAAACACGGAAACAAAAAGTGAAATAACAATAAACACAGACAAAAACATTAAAAATATGACGTACCTTTCACTACTAACCCTAACCCTAGCCCAACCCCTAACCCTAAGAAATAATAATAAACACAAACAGACAAAAAACCATTGAAAATATGACGTACCTTTCACTATACAAGTCGCCATTGATACATGTTTAGTCTGAATGAGAGATAATTCTATAGGTATATATATCATGATTGCCATGATCACTAAGCTTGTCTTGTAGACTTGTATCTTCTCGCTGTAGCTTAGCTTCGATTTGTCTGCCTTCAGTGACATCAAAAACACAATATTTGCAAATAAACCAACACCAAGTAAAAATGAAATTATCGGTGTATGGATTTTCATAACACCATATTCTTCAAGCGCCATACTTGTATTGGATTCTTTAAGCGAACATGATTGCATCTTCTTACTGTTTTGCTATGTAAGTTATGGTGTTAATTTATTGATATAATTCATTCCCACATTCCCTATTAACACTATGACCAACGGACAACACTCCTTAAATTGTTTTTGATTTAAGAAATATTGCCGATTAAACGTAATGAAAATGTAGATACCACCTACTCTTCCGGTACACACGAGTTCACCACCGGTTTTTATTGGGGTTCGTGTTACTGAGTTCACCCTGATTTGTTATTAACACTATCACAAACGGAGAGCACTCCTTAAAATTGTTTTTAATTTTGATTTAAGAAACATTGATTTTTTAAGCGTAATGAAAACGTAGATATCATCTACCACTCCGGAGCACCTGAGTACACCACCGGTTTTTAGTGGGGTTCGTGTTATTCGATCTTAGTTTTATATGTATGTTTTGTAGATCGTTGTTTGTCTTTTTGTACTTTTTCTTTTTGCCATTGTGTTGTCTGTTCTTTTTCGATATACGAAGTCTGATTACCACTTTGTAACAAGATTAACATGTGAAGCAGGAACTGCTTACCCTTCCGGAGCACCGAAGTTCATCCCCCAGTTTTTAGTTGGGTGCGTGTTGCGCGATCTGTAGTTTTCTATGTAATGTTTTGTAGGTCGATGTTTGTCTTTTTTTCCCTTTTTTTTTGGGCCATTGTAAGATCTGATATCCGTCTTTCGTCAAAGTGTACTATATCACATTTGTACTGTGACGTAATAGAATCGAAATAATTCATGGAAGCCATAATGTTTTGTGAGCTGTAATATGTCGTTGCACAATATTAGTAAATTTTGTCCCTCGGTACCGCTCGTGATAAAGTACTAATATCCTACCAACCCATGTAAAAACTCACAACACCTTATGACTGCCATGCATTTATTTCTTTATTGATGGTACATTGCAATAAAATATTAATTATCACATCGATCAGCACAAACATGGCCATGAGGGGGGAGGGAAGGTTATTAGGGTTATGGTGTTTAACGCCACTTTCAACAATATTTCAGCAATACTGTGGTGGTCAGTTTTATTGATGGAATAAACCGGAGAACCTGGAGAAAATAACAATGCCATGACGGCCCATCAATATCACTGTAGATCAGAGAACGAATTAATAGAATCCGTAGACAAGCTGTACAACAATTTCAAGTGATTCTAATTTGATTTGAATGTGATCAGGATAACGTGTAGTTAACAGCCATTTTTAACCATGTATCAGTTGTATTGTGGTCGTTGGTTCTATTTCATAGATGATGCAAATTCAAGTACCACACTACCAGAGACACCTCTCTGTGTGGTACAAAATTGTAAATATAGTATTTAGTGCGCATTTCCGAAATAACCTTCATTATGTACGCTCAAAGTTTGAGAATTGGCAACCCAAATAAATCAAAATTTCTAGCAAAATAGGGACCGTCGTGGTCTTGATCGTTTGGTAGCTCCCTTTACCTGTGCAATCATTATCTATCACCGCTAACGTTGTGAGTTGGAATCCCACTCAGCCACAACATTATGTTATAATATTTGTAGAAAATCCTGTGAATAATATCATGGCTAATAAAACTAAACACGTGTTGCTACATGGCCATCTAATTCTAAAACTAAAGTTCATTCACACAGTGCAGAGATACATATCAGGTTTATAGGCGAGATGTTGATTGAAGTTAACATTAAGCTTGTAGAATTAATTAAAATGTCAAAACATTACAACCCTCCTTTTCTTTTAGATGAAAAATTAATCAGATTGAATTAATTACTAATAAAGATAATTAACTGTTAAATTTACTGTCGATAAATTAATGAATACTTAAATGTCAATAAATGAGTATTCTAATACATGACGTCCTTCAAACGCTTGGAGTCCAAACCCGTGGTAAAAATAATATTTGATCTATGATCGATTACGTCATAGAATAGACGTGGTTTGGGCTTTATAAGCGGCTGTTCCATGACACTCCCCTGTAAAAAGGTACACAATGATAAGTATGCAATACACAAAATAAATAAACAGTTGTGTATTGGAAATCGGCTCAGGCGATATAGAAAATAGACAGGAAATATAAACCTACATCCCTTGCGAAGATCCCGAATAACATATAGTATTCTTGCATATCCCTGGGCCTAAAAATCACACGAAATAAAATTCCGCGAAATGCTATTAACAATTTTGGCACGTAAACAACATGACGTCATATGAAGACTTCCAGTTTAGAACATAAAGATCCTGACGTTTCTTGGCTTCGTGTACGTCTCCTTGTCGAAGTGGAATTTGTAGTATTTTCCCTTTTTTTTGAATTGATGTTCATGAATGACAACATTTAATAATCTCAAAACATATTTGTCATCGGCATGAAACACCTTTTCGGTTGTTATTTCAAACATCTTTGGAAAAAAATGGAATAATAAATTGTAACATTTCAGTCTGGTCATTTAACGGAACAGCCAAAAACAATGGATGACCTAGGCTGCTTCGATTTGAAAATGTTCCGTAATTGTCCCATTAGAATCGAAATAATTACCGGTAGCCATATATTTATATTGTTTTTACCACGGGTTGTCACTTTATGCTTTCATTTTACCCTCGCTACCGCTCGTGGTAAAATATTCGGCATAAAGTGCCAACTCGTGGTAAAAACAATATAAATATATGGCTACCGGTAATTATTTCTTAAATAAAAATGATATTGAAGCAACAGAACTAAAACTATAAAGCAAAAGTATTAATACAGTTCAAAATAATGTTCTACATCTCTCCAATTAACCTAGTCGGTTTATGAATGTTTGATCTTAACGAATATCGTGATTGTTCAGTTTTGTCTTCATCTATCGCCTTTGATTGTTCATTATTTTCATTGTCAGGGTTATTATCTCCCATTTGTTTGAAAAATGAAGAGTTGCGCGTTACAGTCTTGTCTTTATTTTCTGCCGTAATCATTGTCCCTTTCTTATCAGTTATCACCAACGGTCTCGGGTCGTACGGAGTAGATAATTTATTTGTCTTCTGTTGTCGTACAAGAACAGCATCACCAAGTTGTAATTGCGACGGTTTCACGTACTGTTTATTGTCCGCATACCTTTTCATGTTCGACTTTTTTTTAGCTCATCTCTTTTTCTCATTAAAGAGTCATCCTCTACAATATCGATAGCCGTCGGAATTTTAATTTTCATCTTCCTCCCAAATAATGTTTCATATGGTGATTTGTCAGTTATACAATGTAGTTCCTCAGAAACTTAAAAATTTCCTGCTTCCAACATTTATTTTCTACTTGTGCGGCACGAACAGTTTTCTCAATCGTGCGCATAAATTGCTCCGATTCTGCATTTGCTTTTGGCCATAAAGGTGTTATTTTATCCAAGATAATCGGCGAATTGTCTAAATTCATTTCCATTGAATGGTGGTCCATTATCCGATTTCAACACTTTCGGAATTCCAAATGAAGCAAATATTTTGTCAATTTTTGGTACATCAGTTTTTGTAGATGTCGATTTCAAAAGTTCAACTTTCGGATAACGAGAATATTCATCAATCACAACCATTAAGCAGTCCCCAGAGGGAAAAGGTCCACAAAAATCAACTGAAAGTTCTCTCCACGGTCCTTCAGGAAGTTCAGTCATTTTCAATGGTTCAGTGTTCTTACATTCAACAGTAGCTTGACACGCAATACAGTTTTGTATTTCATTTTCAACTAGTCTATCTATTCCTGGAAACCAAACTTTTTCACGGAGTAATGATTTCGTTTTTACAATACCCTGGTGTCCTTCGTGTGCTAGCTTCACAACTCGTTTTCGCAATTATCAAAATTCTATTATTTCTGAGAATAATACCCTTTTCACTTAGCGTAAATTCATTTCTAAGTTTGTATAGAGCAGTTTTTTCTGGACTTTTTGCTTTCACAAAATTCAACCATATACCATCTTGTATTGAACTCTTGATTTCTTTCATAAGTGGATCACGATAAGTTGCATCGACAACCTCGGATAGCAACATAGCTTTAGGTACGTCATTTTCAACAGTGAAATTTACATATTCTTCCGCAATTTTGGTAGCTCGGTCATAACGCTTTCGATTTTCGTAAATCGGATGACGTGACATGTAGTCAGCAGGATTATCTTTTCCTGGTTTATATTTCACTTTGAAATTGTATGTTTGTAAGCGCAGCTCCCAGCGTTCTATTCTGGCGGGCGGTCTTGAACGAGAATTGTTAAACATAAGCTCTAGCGGCTTATTGACAGAAATAATAGTAAATTCGTGACCGTACAACTATAAATGAAAATGTTCACAGCTCCACATGACAATAGCGAGTGCTTCACGTTCAGTTTGCGAATATCTTTGTTCAACTGCCGTCAAAGTTTTGCTTGCATATGCAACAACACGCTTTTGCTCACTTTCATTTCCTTGCACCAGCATAGCACCCAATCCGACTGGACTAGCATCTACTATGACCTCAGTTTTCTTTTGCGGGTCGAAATATGACATAACATTGTTACTAGTTAAGCTGTTTGCAATTGTTCTCATTGCATCTTGGTGCTCTTGTTCCCACTTCCATGGAACTCCTTTCTTGGCCAGTTCTCGCAACTGCTTTGCGATGGTTGAAAAGTCTTTAATGAATCTTGCGCAATAATTTGCCATACCTAAGAAAGATCTTACTTCCGATACATTTTTTGGAATGCCGGCTTCCTTTATTGCTTTGATCTTCTTGGGATCGGCTGAGATGCCTTCTCCTGAAAATATGTATCCGTAAACTTCTAGGCTATCTTTATTGAACTCACATTTGTACTTGCTTGGTGTAATGTTTTTCTCACGCAGTTTAGTCATTACATCCCGCAGCGTTTTATTATGCTCTTCCTGCGTCTTTCCATATATGATTACGGTATATCATCGCTGAGATTTTTCGCTCCCGGAATATCTTCAAGTAGTTGTTGTATTGTATTTTGAAATACTTCCGATGCAGATGAAAAAAAAAATTGAGTCTTTTATATCTCCGAAGACCGATATGAGTAGAAAACGTTGTGATGTAGCGCGATTCTGGCGCTAATTCTAGCTGATGATACCCAGCATTTAAATCTAGTTTGGAATAGACTTTTCGATCCGTCCAAATCATTAATCATATCGTCAACAGTCGGCATCAAATGTCTTTCGCGCTGAATAGTTCTGTTCGCTTGGCGCATATCTACGCATAATCTGACTTTATCTGGCTGTTTTGGTTTAGGTGCTGCAACAATCGAGGACATCCATGGTGTTGGTCCCTCAACTTTTTCGATTATATCATTTTTTTTTAAATATTGAAGTTCTTGCTCAACTTTCTTTCTGATGTGGAACGGAATACGACGGTGGGGTTGTGTGATCGGCTTTATAGATTTATCTATGTGTAGCTCAACTTGAAAACCTTTCAATTTCCCGATTCCGGAAAAACGATCTGCAAATTCATCCAGAATTTGTGATGACTGTGTGATGGTGTTCACTTGTATCTTGATAAGACCAAGCCCTTGGGCAGTTTCATAACACATAAGTGATCCATTCATTCCTTTCACAACAAAGATTTCGGCGCATGTAAATTTCTTTTTTGATTCAATTTCACCCTTGAATTGCTCCAATATAGGTAATGACGATTTTGACCCATATGTATATATGTTTGTTGTTGTTTTGCAGAGTTTGACCTTTCGTTGACCTGTAATAAGTTTAAGTGCACGTTCGTCTAGAATGTTAATGCTGGCTCCGGAATCAATCATCATTCTAACATCAACGCCTTCAATTTTCACACTGACCTTTGGCAAATCACGTGACTTTTCTCCCTTTAAGCTAAATACATATTCATCATCACTGCTGTCTTCAATATTGTTTATCTTTGGTTTAATGTCTGATTTACGTGTAGGTATTGGTTTCTTTGTGATTGATTTACATACTTTAGAAAAGTGTCCTACCTTGTGACAATTTCTGCATTCTTTCCCCTCCACAATGAAAACATTTTGTCATACCGTTGTGTTTGGGTGACTGAAATTTCGATCGACCTTTGTCACTCGTTTGTTTTCGTTTTGTAAAGTTAACACTTTCAGAATTGTTTTCCATTCATGCAGCTTGGAGTTGTGCAATCTCCATGGCTCTAGCAGTATCTAACAATGTCTTCAAGGTCATGTCCGGGTCTCGGAGAGCTCGTCTACGTAATCTTGCAGACTCGTATCCTTGAATTATTTGTGACTTTATTTCTCTGTCATTGTCTTGGAATTCACAATATTCTGCCAAGTGTCTCAGTCTTGTACAATAGCCATCCATTGTTTCCTCTGAATTTTGCTTTGCTTGTCTAAATTTATATATTTCGAATTCAACGTTTTTTGTGGATTAAAATGGTCCTCTAACATTTGCTTTGCGATATTATAGTCATTGGATGTTCCTGTGTCTTGCAAGGTATCATATATATTGTATACTTCTTCTCCTGCGTAATGTAACAGCATAGCTCTCTTTCTGTCATTCATAGTTATTCGCATTGTACAAGCAAAGTTTTCGAATCTTGTCACCCATTTTTTTCCCACATTTGTCCAATAGAACTTTGATCCGATACGTCGAACTTTGGAAATGAGGGAAATCCTGTTGCCATTTTTCGATAATTGTCGAACCAATAATTATTACAGTTCAATAATTCAAAATTTTAGCTCGTCGCCATTATAATATTTGTAGAATTCCTGTGTATAATATCATGGCTAATAAAACTAAACACGTGTTGCTACATGGCCATCTAATTCTAAAACTAAAGTTCATTCACACAGTGCAGAGATACATATCAGGTTTATAGGCGAGATGTTGATTGAAGTTAACATTAAACTTGTAGAATTAATTAAAATGTCAAAACATTACAACCCTCCTTTTCTTTTAGATGAAAAATTAATCAGATTGAATTAATTACTAATAAAGATAATTAACTGTTAAATTTACTGTCGATAAATTAATGAATACTTAAATGTCAATAAATGAGTATTCTAATACATGACGTCCTTCAAACGCTTTGAGTCCAAACCCGTGGTAAAAATAATATTTATCTATGATCGATTACGTCATAGATAGACGTGGTCTGGGCTTTATAAGCGGCTGTTCCATGACACTCCCCTGTAAAAAGGTACACAATGATAAGTATGCAATACACAACATAAATAAACAGTTGTGTATTGAAATCGGCTCAGGCGATATAGAAAATAGATAGGAAATATAAACCTACATCCCTTGCGAAGATCCCGAATAACATATAGTATTCTTGCATATCCCTGGGCCTAAAAATCACACAAAATAAAATTCCGCGAAATGCTATTAAAAATTTTGGCACGTAAACAACATGACGTCATATGAAGACTTCCAGTTTAGAACATAAAGATCCTGACGTTTCTTGGCTTCGTGTACGCCTCCTTGTCGAAGTGGAATTTGTAGTATTTTCCCTTTCTTTTGAATTGATGTTCATGAATGACAACATTTAGTAATCTCAAAACATATTTGTCATCGGCATGAAACACCTTTTCGGTTGTTATTTCAAACATCTTTGAAAAAAAATGGAATAATAAATTGTAGCATTTCAGTCTGGTCATTTAACGGAACAGCCAAAAACAATGGATGACCTAGGCTGCTTCGATTTGAAAATGTTCCGTAATTGTCCTATTAGAATCGAAATAATTACCGGTAGCCATATATTTATATTGTTTTTACCACGGGTTGTCACTTTATGCCTTCATTTTACCCCTCGCTACCGCTCGTGGTAAAATATTCGGCATAAAGTGCCAACCCGTGGTCAAAACAATATAAATATATGGCTACCGGTAATTATTTCTTAAATAAAAATGATATTGAAGCAACGGAACTAAAACTATAAAGCAAAAGTATTAATACAGTTCAAAATAATGTTCTACATCTCTCCAATTAACCTAGTCGGTTTATGAATGTTTGATCTTAACGAATATCATGATTGTTCAGTTTTGTCTTCATCTATCGCCTTTGATTGTTCATTATTTTCATTGTCAGGGTTATTATCTCCCATTTGTTTGAAAAATGAAGAGTTGCGCGTTACAGTCTTGTCTTTATTTTCTGCCGTAATCATTGTCCCTTTCTTATCAGTTATCACCAAAGGTCTCGGGTCGTACGGAGTAGATAATTTATTTGTCTTCTGTTGTCGTACAAGAACAGCATCACCAAGTTGTCCGCATACCTTTTCATGTTCGACTTTTTTAGCTCATCTCTATTTCTCATTAAAGAGTCATCCTCTACAATATCGATAGCCGTCGGAATTTTAATTTTCATCTTCCTCCCAAATAATGTTTCATATGGTGATTTGTCAGTTGTACAATGTAGTTAGTTCCTCAGAAACTTAAAAATTTCCTGCTTCCAACATTTATTTTCTACTTGTGCGGCACGAACAGTTTTCTCAATCGTGCGCATAAATTGCTCCGATTCTGCATTTGCTTTTGGCCATAAAGGTGTTATTTTATCCAAGATAATCGGCGAATTGTCTAAATTCATTTCCATTGAATGGTGGTCCATTATCCGATTTCAACACTTTCGGAATTCCAAATGAAGCAAATATTTTGTCAATTTTTGGTACATCAGTTTTTGTAGATGTCGATTTCAAAAGTTCAACTTTCGGATAACGAGAATATTCATCAATCACAACCATTAAGCAGTCCCCAGAGGGAAAAGATCCACAAAAATCAACTGAAAGTTCTCTCCACGGTCCTTCAGGAAGTTCAGTCATTTTCAATGGTTCAGTGTTCTTACATTCAACAGTAGCTTGACACGCAATACAGTTTTGTATTTCATTTTCAACTAGTCTATCTATTCCTGGAAACCAAACTTTTTCACGGAGTAATGATTTCGTTTTTACAATACCCTGGTGTCCTTCGTGTGCTATCTTCACAACTCGTTTTCGCAATTATCAAAATTCTATTATCTCTGAGAATAATACCCTTTTCACTTAGCGTAAATTCATTTCTAAGTTTGTATAGAGCAGTTTTTTCTGGACTTTTTGCTTTCACAAAATTCAACCATATACCATCTTGTATTGAACTCTTGATTTCTTTCATAAGTGGATCACGATAAGTTGCATCGACAACCTCGGATAGCAACATAGCTTTAGGTACGTCATTTTCAACGGTGAAATTTACATATTCTTCCGCAATTTTGGTAGCTCGGTCATAACGCTTTCGATTTTCGTAAATCGGATGACGTGACATGTAGTCAGCAGGATTATCTTTTCCTGGTTTATATTTCACTTTGAAATTGTATGTTTGTAAGCGCAGTCCCCAGCGTTCTATTCTGGCGGGCGGTCTTGAACGAGAATTGTTAAACATAAGCTCTAGCGGCTTATTGACAGAAATAATAGTAAATTCGTGACTGTACAAATATAAATGAAAATGTTCACAGCTCCACATGACAATAGCGAGTGCTTCACGTTCAGTTTGCGAATATCTTTGTTCAACTGCCGTCAAAGTTTTGCTTGCATATGCAACAACACGCTTTTGCTCACTTTCATTTCCTTGCACCAGTATAGCACCCAGTCCGACTGGACTAGCATCTACTATGACCTCAGTTTTCTTTTGCGGGTCGAAATATGACATAACATTGTTACTAGTTAAGCTGTTTGCAATTGTTCTCATTGCATCTTGGTGCTCTTGTTCCCACTTCCATGGAACCCCTTTCTTGGTCAATTCTCGCAACTGCTTTGCGATGGTTGAAAAGTCTTTAATGAATCTTGCGCAATAATTTGCCATACCTAAGAAAGATCTTACTTCCGATACATTTTTTGGAATGTCGGCTTCCTTTATTGCTTTGATCTTCTTGGGGTCGGCTGAGATGCCTTCTCCTGAAAATATGTATCCGTAAACTTCTAGGCTATCTTTATTGAACTCACATTTGTTCTTGCTTAGTGTAATGTTTTTCTCACGCAGTTTAGTCATTACATCCCGCAGCGTTTTATTATGCTCTTCCTGCGTCTTTCCATATATGATTACAGTATATCATCGCTGAGATTTTTCGGTCCCGGAATATCTTCAAGTAGTTGTTGTATTGTATTTTGAAATACTTCCGATGCAGATGAAATAAAAAATTGAGTCTTTTATATCTCCGAAGACCGATATGAGTAGAAAACGTTGTGATGTAGCGCGATTCTGGCGCTAATTCTAGCTGATGATACACACCATTTAAATCTAGTTTGGAATAGACTTTTCGATCCGTCCAAATCATTAATCATATCATCAACAGTCGGCATCAAATGTCTTTCGCGCTGAATAGTTCTGTTCGCTTGGCGCATATCTACGCATAGTCTGACTTTATCTGGCTGTTTTGGTTTAGGTGCTGCAACAATCGAGGACATCCATGGTGTTGGTCCCTCAACTTTTTCGATTATATCATTTTCTTTTAAATATTGAAGTTCTTGCTCAACTTTCTTTCTGATGTGGAACGGAATACGACGGTGGGGTTGTGTGATCGGCTTTATAGATTTATCTATGTGTAGCTCAACTTGAAAACCTTTCAATTTCCCGATTCCGGAAAAACGATCTGCAAATTCATCCAGAATTTGTGATGACTGTGTGATGGTGTTCACTTGTATCTTGATAAAACCAAGTTCTTGGGCAGCTTCATAGCACATACGTGATCCATACATTCCTTTCACAACAAAGAATTCGGCGCATGTAAATTTCTTTTTTGATTCAATTTCACCCTTAAATTGCTCCAATATAGGTAATGACGATTTTGACCCATATGTATATATGTTTGTTGTTGTTTTGCAGAGTTTGACCTTTCGTTGACCTGTAATAAGTTTAAGTGCACGTTCGTCTAGAATGTTAATGCTGGCTCCGGAATCAATCATCATTCTAACATCAACGCCTTCAATTTTCACACTGACCTTTGGCAAATCACGTGACTTTTCTCCCTTTAAGCTAACTACATATTCATCATCACTGCTGTCTTCAATATTGTTTATCTTTGGTTTAATGTCTGATTTACGTGTAGGTATTGGTTTCTTTGTGGTTGATTTACATACTTTAGAAAAGTGTCCTACCTTGTGACAATTTCTGCATTCTTTCCCCTCCACAATGAAAACATTTTGTCATACCGTTGTGTTTGGGTGACTGAAATTTCGATCGATCTTTGTCACTCGTTTGTTTTCGTTTTGTAAAGTTAACACTTTCAGAGTTGTTTTCCATTCATGCAGCTTGGAGTTGTGCAATCTCCATGGCCCTAGCAGTATCTAACAATGTCTTCAAGGTCATGTCCGGCTCTCGGAGAGCTCGTCTACGTAATCTTGCAGACTCGTATCCTTGAATTATTTGTGACTTTATTTCTCTGTCATTGTCTTGGAATTCACAATATTCTGCTAAGTGTCTCAGTCTTGTACAATAGCCATCCATTGTTTCCTCTGAATTTTGCTTTGCTTGTCTAAATTTATATATTTCGAATTCAACGTTTTTTTGTGGATTAAAATGGTTCTCTAACATTTGCTTTGCGATATTATAGTCATTGGATGTTCCTGTGTCTTGCAAGGTATCATATATATTGCATACTTCTTCTCCTGCGTAATGTAACAGCATAGCTCTCTTTCTGTCATTCTTAGTTATTCGCATTGTACAAGCAAAGTTTTCGAATCTTGTCACCCATTTTTTCCCCACATTTGTCCAATAGAACTTTGATCCGATACGTCGAACTTTGGAAATGAGGGAAATCCTGTTGCCATTTTTCGATAATTGTCGAACCAATAATTATTACAGTTCAATAATTCAAAATTTTAGCTCGTCGCCATTATAATATTTGCAGAATTCCTGTGTATAATATCATGGCTAATAAAACTAAACACGTGTTGCTACATGGCCATCTAATTCTAAAACTAAAGTTCATTCACACAGTGGAGAGATACATATCAGGTTTATAGGCGAGATGTTGATTGAAGTTAACATTAAGCTTGTAGAATTAATTAAAATGTCAAAACAGTTACATAAGTGATACAGTTTGTCAGTGACTGACGACAGGTCGGTGGTTTTCTCCGGGTATTCCGGTTTCCTTCACCAGTAAAACTGACCGTCACAATATAACTGAAATATTGTTGAAAGTGGCGTAAGACACCATAAGCCAAACCAAACCAAACCTAGCAAAATAGGAATAAAAGTGCTGTTCCGGCAAAGGGCTGGGTTATACGGAGAACACAATATCTATAAGAAAAGGGACAAAAAACACAAACCATGATCGACAAGATTCTAAGTAAAATAAAACATAGATCAAGCAACACGAACTCCACTAAAATCGTGGATGAACTCAGGTGCTCCGGAAGGGTAAACAGTTCCTGTTTCACCAGTAACAGCCGTAGTGTTACTGTTGAACGACACAATCATCATCTGATATGGGAAAAAAAAATTGTTGATTTGAAAACTGGATTTTTAAGAATTTTTTTCTGAACATTTATAGAAGTTATGTTAAAGTTTGTCAGTGGCTTGAGGCAGATTGGTGGTTTTCCCCTCGACTGATTCATGAATGCATACAGATCAAGATGTTTACGTTCCGACGGAGGTGTTAGTATGCGCAGATTTCCCCACTCCCCTCAATATTATTCTACATATTAAGATATTACAAATATAGCAGTAGAGCATATTTTATCTCTGAAAAAGGCAATTTCCCCGTTGGCATTCGAACCCGGCCGGACCTCTCGCATTGTAATTGTAAGCCACCGCTCTACCAACTGAGCAAAAGAATATATCCACTAACGTCGTCAGTGGAGAGTGGGTATGCACCTACTGTGGTTGGAAAAATAACAATTTACATAATTCTTTTCAATATATTTCATTTTATCAATTAGATAATTTGTTCACGATCCAATCTATCTTCAAAAGGCTGCTAATCTCTGCAAGAAATATATAAGAAAAACAATCGATTCTCCCACAACAATAAATGTATAACTAGTTAGTGCAATAAATAACACTCAGCCTTGAGTATACCATTTACAGAAAGAAAAAGAAATGAAGTGGGTAGAGCTGTTAAAATGTTTGTAACAGTTTTGAAAATAATGTGTAAATTATTCAAATTGTTTACCCTATAAGGGTAATAACAAAATTACCGAACTCCGAACAATCTTACAAAGGGAAAGTCAAAACTCATAATTATATAAACAGACAAAATCAGTCAACAACCGGAAAACTGTGAAAACCGTAATGACCCTGACTTGGTACAGGCATTTCTAAAGAAATGGTGGGTTGAATCAGATTTTAAAGCACCAAACCTCCCGCTCTCATTACGGTTCAAAGGTTCCGGCTGTCACTATAACAGTATTTAAATACAGGAACAAAATAGGTAAAATAGTTGTCAAAGCAGTACCATATTCGGTGACGTAAATGTCAAAAATATTTTACGTCACATATTGAAAAAAAAATATCACTTAACTAACTGAATAAACAGAAAAACAAAAAACAAAAAATACCACACCGTAGGAACACTTCCAAAAGCCAACTAATTACAATGTCTTGTAAATTGTGCATTGCTACAGTTATTACAAGTTAGCATTATTTTTCTAGATTAATATGACCACATCGGTGGTGTATTGATAAGCGTGCTCGCATCGAATGCGGTAGATAGTGGATTAAAGTCCAAAATCGGCTAAGGACACCTATTCCTGAGGGAGGAGAACCTTAGTTTTATTTAGCATTCTCTAGATTCTACTATGCATAAAAACGGCTATTAATTTAGAAAGAGTGAGTGAACGAACATTATTTCAATATTTCTAAATTAATGCCCGTTATTATACATAACACTAGAGTATGCTAAATAAAACTAATGTTCTCCTCCCTCAGGCATAGCTGTCCTTAGTCGATTGTGGCTATCCTATTTAGGCCCTTTGGTTTTATTGCTCCCAAAAACTTAAATTATTTGTCTTTCCAATCGTTTGATTTTAAGCGTACCTGATGAAGGTTATTACAGAAACGCGTCGTGCGCACTAAATTTGATATCTACGTCGTTTTTTAAACATAGTGATTTGAAATTAAGAAGTAAAATTACGATCTGGTCCTGTTTTTGGTGGTTCCCTGTTGTTCATCCATATAATTTTGTGTACGTTCACGTTGATTGTTGTGTATAATTGTTTCTTTTTATCTTTGCTGTCACTAGCTTGTTTGTTTGTTTGTTCATTTTGTTTTTGTTTTTGTTTAATTTATTTTTATTGGTTTACGACATTTTCACCACGTCTTGGTAACTTGTACCTTTCTTCAAAGGTTAAGGTTAGGGTTATGGTGTTTAACGCAACTTTCAACAATATTTCAGTTATATCGTGGTGGTTAAGGAAATCGAAGTACCCGGAGAAAACCACCAACCTGCCGCAAGTCACTGACAAACTTCTTCATATATTGTTGTATCGAGTACGCCTCACTTGAGCGGGATTCGAACTCACAAATATAGTGGTGATAGGCACTGATTGCATAAGTAGCTATAAATCCAACTACCATACAATCACGACCACGATGGCCCCACATGTAATAGAACTATTAGTTGACATTTCGCATTACCGAAAGATGTAGATTAATTCTATCACTCTGTCATTGGTATTAAGGCTTTTCATGTATATTTAGATACACATCACTGTTAGGGGATAGCGATTTTGCCTCTGATATTTTGATTGATTGATTGGTGTTTAGCGAATTTAGAACTGAACCAATAGAATGTAATTTTTTTTAATCTTCTGCCTAATCAATATGAAAACAACCAATTTCGTATTTCACTTTAGTAAGCCGTAAATCTATGAAGGACAGACAACACAATGGTCATAAGAAAAACGGACAAAAGGACAAACAACGATCTACAAAGCATACACACAAAACTAAAGATCGAGTAACATGAACCCCACTAAAAACCGGGGGTGAACTCAGGTGCTCCGGAAGGGTAAGCAGTTCCTGCTCTACTAGAGACACCCGTCGTGTTAATCTAGTCACAAACCCGATGATAAGTCATGAATGAGGAAAGGACCGGGGAGTGTTAGTTACGACAAGTATAACATATCCGTTGTCCTTTTTGAAAATATATTGCATAACAGTCAACCAAGCCAATATATTTTGAAGTGATCACGTCAACTTAACCAATAGGCACCATTGGTTCAGTAGCTTCCTTGTTAGCAGCAACCCTCTATCAAGGAAATCCTGATATGAATCACAAGACTTATCAACAACTTCAACAATTCACATCTTTGTTTTGTGTCATGCGACGAAGCCGTGATGTTTGGGTATTTACGTGATATAAATGATTAATAATAATAATAATAATAACTTTATTGTCATTAAACATATATAAACATGTCTGCGACAAATACAAACAAACAAACAATTGTGCGTATGGAAAAAAAGGACAAACATAATGAGTTATTTATGTTGCAATAAGACTTCTGTCCTCAGTTCTAATGACCGTTTCAAATAGAATAGAAGCCAATAACTCTAACATGTCGTACGGAAGCAGGATTTAGTAAATATACTAACTTTTGTTCATCAGAAAAGATTAAGAACAAAATTTCATTATCTAATTCAATATTATTAAACAGAGATTCTCTCAGATTCTGATTTACTTTACATTTTAAAATAAAATGAGTTTCATCTTCAATGACTCCACAATATTTGCATGGTCTTTCTTCACATGGAGTTTTTATAATAGCGACCTTTCTCTATTTCAAGACTGTGGTCACTGATACGAAATTTTGTAGAAATACTCCTGATTGAAAAATCATTAAACGATAATTATAATTTTCTTTCTAACGAAGATTCTAAATTTTTATAAAGGAAAAGCTTGCTGCTCTCATCAATTTTGTCTATTTTACTTTTATATAAATTTTTATACTTTTCGGTTATTTCATTTTTAATATATAATTTTAAATGCTTAACATCCTTTAGATTTTTGCAACTGGCAACTTTATTTATTTGAACGCTGTCTGGTTCAATGTTTTTTTTACATATGTGTACCAAGAATAAACACCTTGTGAATCCAGAGATGTTGAAAGTTCAAAAGCCTCTTTCAATAATGGATTTAAATTGTCAGTATGTAGTCTGGCAAGATATACAATTGCTTGCGAATTAATAAAATTTTCAACAGGAAATCTACCAAGTTCTGCTCTCACTCCTTATAAGATGGTTACAAAAAATCCAGTGAACTTTTTCGAAGGGGGTTCTATCAATAAAGGTGAAATGGTCAATGTTTCCATTTCTTAGTATAGTTCTTTGCCCTATGGTAAACAAGAAAATAATCCATAAAAGATATTTCAGAATTGTAGGTCAAAATAGGTCTAACCAATTTATCAAAGAGATTAATCGAAACCGAAATAGGTAATATACCAAGAGATGAAGTCTTTTCTCGCAAGGAAAATAAAACTTTCCTTGCTTTTTTTGCCAGCTCTTCTAGACTATATCTAAGGTTACCATTACACTTAAATAAACAACCTACAAATTTATATTCCGTTACATTCTGTATCACATCTCCTTTAAAATCTATGAATGGGCTAACTTGACTAGTATTCTGCTGGAACAACCATAATTTTTGTCTTTTTAACATTTAAAGTCAGTTGCCAGTTAGGGAACGACCTTTTAACTTGAAGAGGGGGAGGGGGTTATGGTTTTTTTCTAAAAAAATATTCTGATTCCCAATGTTGCTGAAAAAAATATTCTGATTTTGGTGGAGAAAAAAAAAATAATCTGATTCAGAGTTTTTGTCATATGACCTAATGTTAAATTCTGGAAAAAACAATTTCGCGCTTTGCGCGACAAAAAAAAATTAATATTCTAATTCTTGTGTTGTCCGAAAAAATATTTCTGAACGAAACAAAAAACCAAACCCCCCCCCCCTCCTTCAAGTTACATGGTCGGTCTCTTATCACAAAACATATTAAGTTTATTAACACTATTTTGGAGTCCCTCTTTACTTTCAGATATAATAAGGAGGTCATCTGCAAATATAAGAGAACCAACTCTAGAACTTAAAAGTTCTGAAGGTTTACACTCTTCAGTGTTAAAGCTTGCACTGAGGTCATTTATGAAGATTTTAAAGAGAGTGGGTCTAATAGAGTCTCCTTGTTTCACACCTCTAAAAATTTCAAAATATTCAGAATGTTTTTGATAAATTTTTAAAGTTATTTCAGTACTGTAAAAATATTTTCCTATCCCTATATTAGCTAATTTGTAGAGTAAACCATCTCTCCACACGGAATTGAAGGCTTTCTGAAAATCCACAAAGCACAAATATAGTTTCTTTTTATTTTTATGAAGATATTTATTTATAAGGGTTTTGAGTATGAATAGGCTATCAGATGTTCTGTGATTTTCACGGAACCCAAATTTAGAATTGGAGTATTTATCTTTCATAAGCAATTTCAACCTATTGTTAAGGATAGCACTAACAAAATTGCCACGCAATTAATTAAAGGAACCCCTCTGTAATTTGAGAGGTCACACTTTTTACCAGATTTATGGAGTAAGATAAGACAGGATTTATTCCATTGCTCTGGGTATTGTCCTATTCTTAAAATCAAATTAAACAATTTTGCTAATGCTTTTATTGTAGCGTCGCTACTATTCTTACATATTTCATTAATGATGCCATCTGGACCACTCGATTTTTCTTTCTTTAACATTTTTAGAACACTTTTAATTTCACCAATAATTATTGGTTTGTCTGTTTCAGGATTAAAGCATATATTCTTTTCAATATTTAAGGTTTCTTGCTTAATTTTATTTTCAAAATCTATATTTGGACTATTACATTGTCCTTGGTCCTGAACATGTTTTACAATATTTTCAAAATCAGCAATTAATTCCTTAGCTTCACTATTTCCGCCTGCTTCTTTTCTTTCAACTGACTTCAAAGTTTTCCATAGTTCTGAAGGGTTATTCATTAATGAATCTGAAAGTTTATCATAAATTGACTGCTTATACGCCTGTTTTTTTTTTTTTTTTGCTTTATAGCTTTTCTTAAAGACTTTAATTTTAAAAACATATTTTTGTCTAAGTTCATTATTATTAGGATTTTTTCGGATCAGACCACTTAGAAAACTTTAAGATTTCTTTTTTTCATATATTGATATATCGGACCACTTTTGTCTAAACAGTTTTCTTTTTTTCTTTCTTTTTCTTACCTTTTTGCATGATTTATCTGCAATCTTAACAAGTATTAAATTAAGTTCTCCAGTAGCTAAGTTTATACCATTTTGGTCTTCTGAAAAAGTTTTTGTTTCAAAATTAATTACTTCATTGAAAATAGTTTCATTACAGAGAGCATCTACTATTTCCTATTTTGATCCTTCTGTCCCATCTATAATTAACAGTATCTGACCAACTTGAAAAAAATGGATTCTGATGTAGCATTCTTTTGCAATTTACATTTTAAAAGTAATTTGATCTGCACATGATCTGACAGATAATTAATTTCTTGTGTAGAAAAATATAGAACTGAGGACAGAAGGCTTTCACTAGCAATAGCATAATCAACATTACTTAAACCATTTACAGTAAGACATGTGAAATACCCTCACGAGTCGCCAACATATAATATACATCAGTCTAATAAATTCAAACCTTGAGCATTAAAAATGTCAAATTTATTTTTTATCAATGTGTGACGTAAAAGTGTCTTTGACATTTACTTCACTGAGTTTGGTGCTGCTTTGACAACTGTTTTACCTGTTTTGTTCAAATATTGTTATAAATACTGTTATAGTGACAGCCGGAAACTTTGAGCCGCAATGAAAGGGGGAGGTTTGGCGCTTTAAAATCTGATTCAACCCACCATTTCTTTAGAAATGCCTGTACCAAGTCAGGGTCATTACGGTTTTCACAGTTTTCCGGTTGTTGACTGATTTTGTTTGTTTATATACTTATGAGTTTTGACTTTCCCTTTGCATTCCCGATTTTTGATTCTAAAATCATACGTTTTTGACATTTTTTTATGAGTTATTTCCCTCACGAAGGACAAAATTTACAGATATTTAAACCTTGTAAAATATCGGACGATACATTTATAGCAAATAAAACATTTACAAGTTGTTACAAGATTTCCATTTTCGATGAACGCTGCATGAAATGGACACATTAGTACGCATCGAAGGATAGTAATTCATAAAAATAAAAGCTGAAAAAAAAACCGTATAATTTTAGAATCAAGTCGGACATTGTATGAATTCGACTCGTACAAATCATTTCTAGAAGATTTTTAAATCTGATTTTACTCCATCTGAAGATGATGTATTTTTCCTTTTTGAGGTGAAGCTGACTTTGAGTCATTCTTGAAAATGAAAGACGTGTTCCATTCAACGCCCATATACAAAAACTGTAATAATTAATGAGAAATTTAAACTCAAATGTTGCGAGCGAAAAACCATATAATAATCCCTCTAAGTTCTTTTACTTGTATGTATGTATATTCCAGGTAAACAGGTCAATTTTCCGACCTAGGCGGGATTCCTCCGAAGAAGCTAATTATTTTCTACTAAGTGATGGTTTGGTTTATGGTGCTTAATGCCAACTCAGTAATTTTCCAGCCATATCATGGCGAGAACAAGTTAATATTTTCAATGAAATGATGATGAGGTCCGCTTTGTACTTGAACAACACGCTTAGTTGGATTTTTACAGTGTTAGCTCACTGAAACAACAGTCCGCGGGTAGACATGTCGCCCCACTTGGGCATATTATCCTGATTCCGAGCCAAACCAGTCTTTGCTCTTTCTCCTTAATGCTGCGTGCTTAGCGGAGAAGCAACACATACCAATTTTATAGTTTTTGGTCTGACCCGATCGGGGCTCGAACCCACGATCTACCACACTCGAGGTGAGCACGCTAACCATTACACCAACAGGTGGCGAGGTTAAACTGTATATAATCTGTAAAAAATACAATATGTTGCCTTATATTCGAATGGTGAAACACAATTAAAAATGATGACGTTAGTAGCATTTTTACTTCATTGTAATATTCTTAAATCAAAATTATTGATAAAATGTAAATGTTAAGAAAAACTTATTTTCAGAGGTGCCATACGTTCATGATGGTATAAATAACTCCTGTAAGAATGAATTATCAATAAATTAGCACATATTGCCATATTAAACCTTGAGTGTGCGAATGAAGAACGACGAAACGAAGATGGCGGCTGAAGAATATGATGCCATGAACATACATACACCTGTAATTTCCTTTCTGATTTGTGTTGGGTTGTGTACAAATAGTATGTTTTTGATGTCACTTAAGGCAGACAAACCAAAGATTAGCTACAGCGAGAAGACACAAGTCTACAAAACAAGCTTATTGATGTTGGCCATCATAAGTTATATACCGATTGAATTATGGATGATGCAGACAAGGCACGTTACCATGGCGGCCTGCATAGTGAAAGGTATGATATTTTTTTAATGGTTTTGTATATATTGTACGGGTGTTCAACACCATTACAGTTTGTGAGATAGACTCCAAGGGGTCCGTTGTTGAACTTGTGATTAAGCTAATCATATGATTAGCCCTAATTATGATGCTCATATTAGTACAATATGCAGGAAGGCATTCCAACAACTAAATATTCTCAAACGTTTGGGTTCATATTTGAATAGATTAAATAAGTTAACTATATTTCATACTTTCATACTTAGGAATTTTAACTTTTGCCCTTTGGCCTGGCATTTCTGTACTAATAAAAATTCAAAAAAATTAGAAAAAGTGCAGGAAAGAGCACCCCGTTTTGTATATGAAGACTATAATAGTTCTTATGAGGAATTACTACAAAAAGCTAAGGTGCCTTCCTTGCAGATTAGAAGAATGAGAACCATGGCTTTGGAAACATATAAAATAATTAATAAATTTGCACCTGTCTGTCTTCATGATCTTGTCCATATGAAAAACTCTAAATATTCTTTCAGATACAACAACATTTTGGAAATACCACAGATCAAATCTACACGGTACGGTAAAAAATCTTTCAGATTTGCTGCACCTACATTGTGGAACAGCCTCCCAGATCATTTCAGGACTGAAAATAGCTTCTCTCAATTCAAGAGTCTTTTGCAGTCCTGGAATAGGTCCAAATGTCGCTGTTTTGCATGTAGATGATTAAAATTTTGCTTCTGGTTTGCTTATATTCTTATTTTTTTATTTTTTATTTCTTAATTATTAAATTTTTTTTAGTTTGGCTTGAAAATTTTATATTCTTTGATTTTTTAGTTGGACAAGTGCTGCTTTTACTGATTATGTTGGTACCAGTTTTAAGTATTTAGTATTATTTTTTTCTTTTTCTTTTTACCTGCTGCTTCTTTTTTAAATGCTGCTTTATGTTGGAGCATCTGTGTGTGGATCTTGAACAAGAGTCCAAAGAGGCACTTGCCACGTGGGTTCTTGTTCAGATCTATACACAGTCCTCCTTTTTATGCCTGTATGTCTTAGCTTATTTTAGTTTGTAACTTTGCATGTGACTTGTGTTGTTTTATTGTTAATGTATATTGGGTAAAAAGCTCCTTAGAGCTTATGTTGTACTGTTTTATTATGTGCCGAATCAAAATAAAGTTTTCTTATCTTCTTATCTTATCTTATAGTTACATTTTTAATTCCTAATCGCATAATTAGCTAATGCAATGATTAAATATGATTAGTTAATACATTGATTAAAAACAGTTCGGCAACATAATTTAATCATTGCATTAGCTAAGTATATGATTAGGAATTAAAAATGTAATATAGCTAATCATATGATTAGCTTAATCACAAGTTCAACAACGGACCCCAGTAGTATATTTGGTACGAGACAAAGTCATATTTGTGGAGGTGGTGCTACCGGAAATGATCGAGTGCGCATGCGCAACCGGTACATTTTGTACCACTACTACAATCTCCCATACAGAATTGTCGGTCCTTGCAGGCTCTCTATCTCTGTAAGCGTCTCAAAAGTAGTCCCAAAACACATGATCATGTAACGAACGATCATGTGACAATTTTTGATGTAGATATTCAAAAGCTTGCCTTTGACAGTCTCTCAACACGATGTTCTTGTCATAATCTTAACAATTGTATCTAATATTGACATTTTATCGGATGAATAAGTAAACCAAATTACTCAGAATAAGAAAACGTTTCACAAAAATATAGTCCCTATAAATATAGCTTTTTTAAAATGGTATTTCGCCTCAAATAAAATCATATTTCACGTCAAAACTAAAGATATATGCAAAAAAGACGAATAGCGTCTTAGAAGCAAAATCTAGAGTATATTAATATTTTATAAGAATCTTGTAAAATCGAGACGCTTACAGAAATTGCCACTACTATTGTAGTAGTACCATTGCGCATGATCGATAGGGCTACCGGAAATGACGTGACACCGAAGAGGTTCCCTCGGGTGCGCGCATGCGCAACCGGAAGTTGGGGGGGGGGGTGGGTGTTCCCGCCCTTTTTTCGGGTGTTTTGACCAGAAATGACGTTACTCGTAGGGGGTTCCCTCGGGTGCACGCATACGCAACTGGAAGTTGGGGATTTCTCTCTATTAGAGTCTTTTCCCCGTACTTTTTTCCCGTACTTTTTCAAAAAAAAAAATCCCATTTTTCTTTTTTTTTCCTTTTTTTTTTTTTTTTTTTTCATAGCATATTTAACAAGTAACAAACCAAATTTCTTTACAATGTCCGTCGCTTCTACGGGGCTTTCTAAGAGCCTGGCGACGTCTGTCATGCTATGTGCTGCACATCGTTGAATGAGTCTCTAGGAAGTCCGCGTCTATCGTTTTCCAGCCCTTTCAGTGCCCCTTTTATTTTCATATTATATAATATATACACTCCGACAAAAGTTAAGCACCACCCTATATTTTTATCGATATATTTTTTTACATCAATACTGTTAAAACAATAAAATAGACATCACCATTTTTCTTACACTTGTTAAAAGACTACACAAAGGGCTCTAACATTACCAATCTACGAAGTATTTATCATCCTGAAAGACGTGACTGTGACGTGGCAAAAATGGGGTTCAAAACAGGCGCTGGAAAAACGTAAAACCAGTTTATCTTTGATGGAAGTTTTTAGCATTGCATTAAAATGCAGTCTTCAGAATTTAAGAACTTTTAAATGTATCTATTGTGCGTATGTGTAAGGCATAAAAATCAATAACGAGTATATCCACCGCGTTTATTGTGAAGTTCTGTGTAACACGCCTCGTCATGCTTCGCACAAGACGCCTAAGCCGTTCTTGGGGGAACTGTTGCCACTCCTGTAAGATAACAGTTCTTAATTCGTCAATATTTTGACATTTTGGATTGCGTTGGTTAATTTTTCGGCCAATAAAGTCCCATACATGCTCTATAGGGTTCATGTCTGGCGACATCGCAGGCCATGGAATTGTCTGAACAACCTCTTGCTGTAAAAAAATGTTGTACAATTCGGGCTCTATGTGGCCTAGCGTTGTCGTCCATGAACATTGGCCTGTCAGCCAACACATGATTGTCAAAATGGGGGACTACGCGTGGAGCGAGCACATTGTCACGGTATTTTTGGCCTGTCAGATTACCATCAAGAACGTACGAGTCCAACTTACAGTCAAAGGAAAAACAACCCCAGACAGTTACACCCCCACCCCCAAAAGCAGTTGTGCCCAAAATGTGGTTGTCCTGAAATGAAGTGTTTCGTTGACGCCAAGCCCTTGCACGACCGTCGGTAGGGCGTAACAAAAAACGACTTTCATCAGACCAGTGGACCCGTCTCCATGTGCGAATAGTCCACCCCAAATGATCATGTGACCAGTCAAATCGAGCATGGCGATGACGTAATGTCAACTGTGGACGTTTTATGGGTCGTCGCGCTCGCATTCCCTGATGGTGGAGGCGTCTGATTACAGTGCGTGTGCTAATGTGGCCTCCAAGCGCTAAATTACCACGAAGTGCACCAGATGTACTGAACGGCAGTTGCCGCGCCCGTCTGAATATGAGTCGGTCCTCTCTCGGTGTCGTTTTGCGAGGTCTACCTGCACGTGGACGGTCAGTAACATTCCCCGTTTGACGAAAACGCCGCATCAGTCGTACAATGATGGAATGGTTAACCCTGAAGTGGTCTGCCACCCTTCTATGGCTAAAACCACCGTTATGCATGCCAACAGCTTGCCACCTTTCTGGTATGGTTAATTTTCGCCGCACCATACCAAACCAATAGAAAATGAAACTTAAAACTCTACAAAAAAAAAATCAGCTTTCGTTCGCAAACACAAATGTTGAAAAGTACACGTGGCACTTTGCACACCCTGTCATATACACATACATAAAAATCGATCAATAACCTGTTTCACAGGTAAGTAAGTATGTGTGTACAGGTAACGAAAACAGCAAACCGATTTGAAATAAGTTCATTATTAGAAAAGATATTATTGAAACAAGTCAGGTGGTGCTTAATTTTTGTCGGACTGTATATAATAATTACATTTCTTACAAAAGTTTGCCACCACCACCACCTCTCTAGGACGTCCGCGTCCTATTATCATTTTCTAGCACTTTCACTTTCACTTTCACTTTCACCCGCCATTTGATTTTCATAATTACATTATTTATTTCAATAATGATTTTCACCTACGGTGTTTTCTGATATGCTGTGTAGTACTCCAAGTAGTCTATCACGTTCTCACTGTGGGGGTACTAAATAACCTAAGAGTCAAATGGTACATTTGAAAATTTTCATCTGCAAAAATGTTTTTATATTTTTACACTTTTAATGTTTAGAAAAACAAATAAGACAACAATTAACAAAAATAAAACGATAAATTCCTGTACGTCCTTTCGATTCTCGTTTATATTTAGATATTTCAAGGTCTTTCAATTGTCTCCAAATATTCACATATGGTCGGTCTGATTTGTAATTACTTGCGGTCAGTTAGTTAGTTGTTTTTTGTTTCTTTTTTTTTTGTATTGTGAGGATATATTTTAAAAGTTCACGTACTCGTTAGTTCTGAACATAAATAATACCAGATTTGAAATACTCGTATTGTGACATGTATATATTAATGAATGACTTATTTAACCCTTGCATGTCCAAAGAGCCTGTTTTTAGGCTTTTCAAACCACCCCTCGAATGCCAACAGCCTATGTATAGGCTTTGCGTAAAGCGTCATTCATCGATGACGTCACAGGAAACATGACGTCACATCGTGAATCCAGCCATCGAATTTTAACGACCCTTTTAAGGGCCAATCAACTATTTAAAAAAGAACTGCAAATCAGTGTATAACGATTAAACATCGGACATTGAATTTTTTTTAATGTGACTTACGGCAGATCGGAGGAGGAGGGAGAGGAGGCGGAGGAGGTGGAAGAGGAGGAGGAGGTCTCTGGGTGTAATTATGACTAACACAGAAATCTTCCATATTTTTCATATCATTTCACTATTCAACTTGCCTTTTTTCCATATTTTCCATATCTTTTCACTATTCAACTTACTTTTCCTCCATATTTTCCATATCTTTCCACTTTTCAACTTACTTTTCTTCCATATTTTCCATATCATTTCACATTTCATCCATATTTTCCATATCATTTCACAATTTTCTTCTGTATTTTCCAAATCTTTTCACTATTCAACTTATCTTTCTTTCATAAATTCCATATCTTTTCACATTTCAACTTACCTTTCTTCCATATTTTTCATATCTTTTCACTATTCAACTTACTTTTCTTCCATATTTTCCATATCATTTCACATTTCAACTTACTTTTCTTCAATATTTTCCATATCATTTCACTATTCAACCTACTTTTCTTCCATATTTTTCATATCTTCACAATTGTCTTCTGTATTTTCCAAATCTTATCACTATTCAACTTGGCTTTCTTTCATATTTTTCATATCTTTTCACTATTCAACTTACCTTTCTTCCATATTTTCCCTATCTTTTCACTATTTTCTTCTGTATTTTCCAAAACATTTCACTATTCAACTTAGTTTTCTTCCATATCTTCCATATCATTTCACTATTCAACCTACTTTTCTTCCGCATTTTCCATATCTTTTCACTATTCAACTTACTTTTCTTCCATATTTTCCCTATCATTTCACAATTTTCTTCTGTATTTTCCAAATCATTTCACTATTCAACTTATCTTTCTTCCATATTTTCCCTATCTTTTCACAATTTTCTTCCATGTTGTCCATATCTTATCACTATTCGACTTACTTTTCTTCCATATCATTTCACTATTCAACCTACTTTTCTTCCATATTTTTCATATCTTTTCACAATTTTTTTCTGTATTTTCCAAATCTTTTCACTATTCGACTTGCCTTTTTTCCATATTTTCCAAATCATTTCACTATTTTCTTCCATATTTTCCCTATCTTTTCACTATTTTCTTCTGTATTTTCCAAATCTTTTCACTATTTGACTTACTTATCTTCCATATTTTTCAAATCATTTCACTATTCAACTTATCTTTCTTCCATATTTTCCAAATCATTTCACTATTTTCTTCCATATTTTCCCTATCTGTTCACTATTCAACTTACCTTTCTTCCATATTTTCCATATCATTTCACAATTCAACCTACTTTTCTTCCGCATTTTGCATATCTTTTTACTATACAACTTACTTTTCTTCCATATTTTTCATACCATTTCACAATTTTCTTCTGTATTTTCCAAATCTTTTCACTATTCAACATACTTTTCTTCTGTATTTATCATATCTTTTTACTATTCAACTTATTTTTCTTCCATGCTTTTCAAATCTTATCACTATTCAACTTTCTTTTTTTCCATATTTTCCATGTCTTTTCACTATTCAACTTATCTTTAACACGAACCCCACTAAACACCGGGAGTGAACTCAGGTACTCCGGAATGGTAAGCAGTTCCTGCTCCATTAGTTTGTGTCATAGGAGGATATATTTCAGGGGGGGGGTGAATATACGTCATAATGTAGGAGAACTGGAAGCCATTTTGTGTCGCTTGAAGGTAAGCTTTTACTTATAGCATTAGTTATTGTAAGGATAATATTAAATGTGATAGTGCGTCAAATGCTCCTAAATGTCCGCTAAACAACGGTATGTCCATCGTTCCAAAACTTGTTGTCAAACTCTCAAGCAATTCGACAACAGATGGAATTAACATTATGAGGTACATTCACCCCCTTTGTATCTAACATGACTACACTCTTAAATGAACACCTTTCCACAATAAATATCAAGTCAATTCCACTAGAGTGTGATTGATCTTTTCTGGATATTTATTCTTAATTCATTAAAACTTGTGACATTTCAAAGGAACATTGAACCAGTGTATCGCAAGACCAGTGGTTCTATCAATATAATATTATATTGTGGAGAGAAATTAAAGAAGAGTTTGGAGATACCAAAAGGGGTAATCAGAATCCGTATATCGAAGAAGAACTGGCAACACAATGGCCAAAAGAAAAAGTACAAAAGGACAAACAACGATCTACAAAATATACACATAAAACTAAAGATCGAGTAACACGAACCCCACTAAAAACTGGGTGAACTCATGTACTCCGGAAGGGTAAGCAGTATGAAATTATACTGTGGAGAGAAAATAAAATAAAGGTCACATAATACAGGTTATTGCTTAATATTAGTGGCCTCTAAAGCAGGTTTTTTTTCTTTTTTTTTTATATGTATTCTTTGTGACGATAAAGTTGACATATACATAGTACTAGGTATATTAGAGAGAGCAGATGGTCTTAAGAATAGTTATTTTGTGAAAATATTGATATTTATGTATTAATTAGTCCATAAGACTTTGTCCTTTAACATATTAAATGTACTTTCACGAAAAAAGGTTGAAGACACAAAAGGGGTAATAAAAAGCTGTAAATCAAAGAACTGAAAATACAATGACCAAAAGAAACATATCTGTTATCTATAATTATGTACATTACACATAGATGCCCAAAGCTGTTCATCGCATCCCCAAGAAAAGTTTGAAAATACCAAAGAACAGACAATGCAATGGCCAAAATAAAATTGACAAATTGATAAACAATGATCTACAGAACACTATGCAGAAAACTAAAGATCGAGTAACATGAACACCACCAAAAACCAAGGGTACACGCAGGTGCCCCAGAAGGGTTAACAGTTCCGGCTCCACATGTGACAGCACGAACATGATCTGGCATGAAAATCGTGTTGGAGACCAGTATACGTAAATAAATACAAATAACATAAATAAATGAAACAGGAATCCCCTACATTAACTTCTCCTAAGTTACATACACGACAGGTGTCACTAGTGGAGCAGGAACTGCCTACCCTTCCGGAGCACCTGACTTCGGCCCCCTTTAGTGGGGTTCGTGTTACTCGATCTTTAGTTTTATATGTATGTTTTGTAGATTGTTGTTTGCTCTTTTGTACGTTTTCTTTTGGCCAATATGTTGTCTGTTCTTCTTCGACATACGGATTCTGATTACCTCCCTTTGGTATCTTCAAACTATTCTTATTTACTAAGACTAGTACCTGACGAAGATTATTCCAGAAGCACATCGTGCGCACTAAATTACATATCTACGTATTTACTCTAGCAAATTACATCACTTCCTCTGTTATTAACATTTAGAAGCTCTCTTTCATAAAGCCACTAATCTGTTCAATACAAAATTATTTTAACAGCTCTGGTCTGATTGGTCGTTTGAAATGTGACCATTATGACGTCACTTTATACGGAATGTCCTTTTCTAGTGTAAACATATTTTATTAAGTAATTCATTAAGACAATACAAGCATGAATATGTACAAACTATTCGGATGAATCATTAATAGGATTCGGAAACAAGTTATAAAACTTATATTAATCCGTTTCCTGAAGAAATTAAATTTACAAAGCAGAATATATGTCCTTTTCTCATTCAAGACTTAACACTGAACTTGTAACACGACAGATGCCACAAGTACAGTAGGAACTGCATAATATTCGGATCAACTGCAATGAGTTCATTTTCGTTTTATTAGTGTGGGGCGAGTTGTTCAATCTTTCTATGTCTGTGTAGTATTTTGTCAACCAATATTTGTCGTTTTGTCCTTTTTGTTTTGGATTTTTCTATTATCTATCCTTCTTAGATTTACGGCTACTAGAGATTCCTGTGGTATGTTCACACATTTCTATGTAATATATTAATTTTGTTTCGTATGATAAATTAAATTCGCAATATTTCTTAATTTTTCAGATATATTTCAGTGTGTTTTTCTGGATTCGTTTCCTATAGGTATTTTAGCAACATCTATAACACACTTCCGTCTGGCTCTTTGCAATGGGAATAGCAACAAATATGTGAGCAGGACATTCTTTATTTTCATCATCATCGGTTGTTCTATGATATCGATGCTTACAGCCATATTAAAACTCATTTGTGTGATTACCATGGGAACGCCTGTAGAAACAACTGATACAAACTCGACACAGAATAGGGAGAGAATTTACTGCTACCAATACGGGAATCCCGTACACAACAATGTCAAGATTGTCGGTATTGCTGTAATGTACGTCATTCCAGTCGTTTTAGTAATAGCTGTGTACACAAGAATCCTATGTAGCACATCGGAATCAATAACACGTGTTCAACGAATTAGGATTAGTGAAAATGAAAGTCAAAATGGCCAAAGCTTGACACCACTTTCCGCATCTCAGTCTATTCCAACTGTGGCAGTCATCGGCAGACAAAGCTTATCGCCAAAATTCGCATCACAGAGTACCAAAAATGTGACGGATGAATTAAATGGGGCTAAAATATGGAAGTCCATCACAACACTTGTCGGTGTTTTTCTTGTGGTAACGATCCCAGTAAGTACAATAGAGATCTTCTTATGTATTGACCCACATAGCATGATCTTGCGTATCACATTATTGTACTTAAAGACTATAATGTGTATTTTCCATCCTGTTGGTGAAGGTACCTTTCATTTTGAGCAAAGACAGCGAATGAGACTTTTCCTTGATAAGCACGTGATTAGAGCACCCACTACGAGAACATTGACGAGGCGTAACCCGTTCGAAAACGGTGTTGTTCCGACCGCCATTTTCAAACCCGTTACTAATTTATCGACTTTGAACGAAGTATCCTCTCCTACAAATAGTTGTAAAATAAATGACGGGAAAAATCAGGACGATGGTGTTAGCTCAGTCAACAATATTCCTAAAGAATACCACAACCAAGCATTTTTGGACGGAACCAACCATTTGCAAAAAATACTTACAAAACAGCGAAGCGAAGATGAAGTCAAGACAAGGAAACCATATTATTGTTGGGAAACAACTGATCAATTACACGGCTCAAGAAATGCAAGCTCCCCTAAAAAATCAATCAGATCTAGAGCTGGTTCTGCATTCATGAACTATAGCATCCCTCACACCCCGTATTCAACAACGAACGTGTCTCCAAATACAAGACGGTTAAAACATCGAAAGCTTCAGTTGCATGGTTCCGAATCTGATGCAGATGACTCTGTTTTCTCATACACGGAAATTCCATTTGAGTTCAGGAACAGAATCAGCATGGATACAAATCAATGTATAATACCCGGAAGTAGGGAAAGAACAACATCTGTAAGGACCCCTGACCTTGACGATATAATTAGAATCTCAATAAATTAAAATGGTGCAAGATAGTATTCGTACGTTATCAGCTATTAGTGACACTATGTAACAGATTCTAGACATTACTGACAAGATAGTATTCGTACGTTATCAGCTATTAGTGACGCTATGTAACAGATTCTAGACATTACTGACAAGATAGTATTCGTACGTTATCAGCTATTAGTGACACTATGTACCAGATTCTAGACATTACTGACAAGATAGTATTCGTACGTTATCAGCTATTAGTGACACAATGTAACAGATTCTAGACATTACTGACAAGATAGTATTGGTACGTTATCAGCTATTAGTGACACTATGTAACAGATTCTAGACATTACTGACAAGATAGTATTCATACGTTATCAGCTATTAGTGACACAATGTAACAGATTCTAGACATTACTGACAAGATAGTATTGGTACGTTATCAGCTATTAGTGACACTATGTAACAGATTCTAGACATTACTGACAAGATAGTATTCGTACGTTATCAGCTATTAGTGACACTATGTAACAGATTCTAGACATTACTGACAAGATAGTATTCGTACGTTATCAGCTATTAGTGACACAATGTAACAGATTCTAGACATTACTGACAAGATAGTATTGGTACGTTATCAGCTATTAGTGACACTATGTAACAGATTCTAGACATTACTGACAAGATAGTTTTCGTACGTTATCAGCTATTAGTGACACTATGTAACAGATTCTAGACATTACTGACAAGATAGTATTCGTACGTTATCAGCTATTAGTGACACTATGTAACAGATTCTAGACATTACTGACAAGATACTATTGGTACGTTATCAACTATTAGTGACACTATGTAACATATTCTAAACATTACTGACAAGATAGTATTCGTACGTTATCAGCTATTAGTGACACTATGTAACAGATTCTAGACATTACTGACAAGATAGTATTGGTACGTTATCAGCTATTAGTGACACTATGTAACAGATTCTAGACATTACTGACAAGATAGTATTCGTACGTTATCAGCTATTAGTGACACTATGTAACTGATTCTAGACATTACTGACAAGATAGTATTCATACGTTATCAGCTATTAGTGACACTATGTAACAGATTCTAGACATTACTGACAAGATAGTATTCGTACGTTATCAGCTATTAGTGACACTATGTAACAGATTTTAGACATTACTGACAAGATAGTATTGGTACGTTATCAGCTATTAGTGACGCTATGTAACAGATTCTAGACATTACTGACAAGATAGTATTCGTACGTTATCAGCTATTAGTGACACTATGTAACAGATTCTAGACATTACTGACAAGATAGTATTCGTACGTTATCAGCTATTAGTGACACTATGCAACAGATTCTAGACATTACTGACAAGATAGTATTCGTACGTTATCAGCTATTAGTGACACAATGTAACAGATTCTAGACATTACTGACAAGATAGTATTGGTACGTTATCAGCTATTAGTGACACTATGTAACAGATTCTAAACATTACTGACAAGATAGTATTGGTACGTTATCAGCTATTAGTGACCCTATGTAACAGATTCTAGACATTACTGACAAGATAGTATTGGTACGTTATCAGCTATTAGTGACACTATGTAACAGATTCTAGACATTACTGACAAGATAGTATTGGTACGTTATCAACTATTAGTGACACTATGTAACATATTCTAGACATTACTGACAAGATAGTATTCGTACGTTATCAGCTATTAGTGACAGTATGTAACAGATTCTAGACATTACTGACAAGATAGTATTGGTACGTTATCAGCTATTAGTGACACTATGTAACAGATTCTAGACATTACTGACAAGATAGTATTCGTACGTTATCAGCTATTAGTGACACTATGTAACAGATTCTAGACATTACTGACAAGATAGTATTCGTACGTTATCAGCTATTAGTGACACAATATAACAGATTCTAGACATTACTGACAAGATAGTATTGGTACGCTATCAGCTATTAGTGACACTATGTAACAGATTCTAGACATTACTGACAAGATAGTATTGGTACGTTATCAGCTATTAGTGACACTATGTAACAGATTCTAGACATTACTGACGTTGCTATACATTGTATTCATGGATTTACATATTAAACTCAAGTGTTAAATATTACACTCATGTTTTTATATATTACACTCATAACGTTACAGTTTGTCAGTGACTCACGGCAGGTTGGTGGTTTTCTCCGTGTACTCCGGTTTCCTCCACCAATAAAACTGACCGCCATGATATATCTGAAATATTGTTGAAAGTGGCGTTAAACACCATAAACCAACCAACCATAAGTCTACATATTACTTTCAGCGTTAAATAATACAAACACGTTGTTATGACGACACGATATGGTTGAAATACTGATAAAGTTGGCGTTAAGCACCAATTAATCACACGTTCTTATATGTTGCTATATGTTAAACTCACCTTTATATTTAATGCAATATATTATGCTTACGCTATCGTATACTGCACTCTCGTGGCTCAATGAGTTAGGTAGTTAAATTACCTAACAACTCATTCAAGCCTATCACCAATACGGCGTGGGTTCGCGCCCGGCTTTGTAAATTACAAATAAGGGTGCACTCGACTCGCAGCCGCAAGTAATAAAGTTTACCAGTTGCTTGCCAGGTCGGTGGTTCTCTCCGTGTACTCCGGCTTCTTCCACCACTAAAACTGGTCGCCATGATACAGCTGAAATATTGCTGAAAGTGGCGCTAAGCACAATAAATCAAATCAAATCAAATTAAATATATTGCACTCTCAGTTTAATATATTACACACATAGAGCAGGGGCCGTCGTGGTCATGATCGTGTGTTAGTTGGATTCAAAATTACCTATGGAAACAGTGTCTATCACCACTAAAGTTGCGAGTTCGAATCTCGCTTATGGCGAGGAGTACTCGATAATTGTATGTGATAAAGTTTGTCAGTGACTTCCAGCAGGTCGGTGGTTTTCTCTAGGTACTCCGGTTTCCTCCACCTATACAACTGACCGGCGCGATATAACTACAATAAGAAGAGTTTGAAGATACCAAAGGGAGGTAATCAGAATCCGTAAATCGAAGAAGAACAGACAACACAATGGCCAAAAGAAAAGGTACAAAAGGACAAACAACACAATGGCCAAAAGAAAAGGCACAAAAGGACAAACAACGATCTACAAAACATACACATAAAACTAAAGATCGAGCAACAAGAACCCCACTAAAAGCCAGGAACGAACTCATGTGCTCCGGAAGGGTAAGCAGTTCCTGCTCCACTAGCGGCACCCGTCGCGTTAATCTAGTTACAAACTCAGTGGTAAGTCATGAATGAGGAAAGGACCTGGAAGTGTTTACGACAAGTGGAACATATCCGGGGTCATTTGTGACACAGATAACGGTTAACCAATTCATGGTGGCAACCGTAAAACTTTAGAAGTGATTAGATTAAACATATCTTATTGCCAAATATTATAACAATTGGATCGAACACAAATTATAACAATTTACAAGGGTCCTCTCCACATAATAAATAATTACAATAGTACATGCGTCAGTAATAATAAATTACAATATACAACATTATAAATAAATTCTTATGAAAAATGAAAAAACACAAACACAAAAAATACAAAACAATAAGCATGAAATTATATAATACAAAAATGTATAAGCATTTTTTTTTTTTTTTTATCATACTTGTATGTGAAATGGAAGCAACGGGATTGACTTAAAAAAAATGGGAGGGGGTATTGTGATCATAAATGGGTAAGACGTTTTGTTCGTTTGATGTAAAGTTGAACAGATTTGAAAATTTGTAGATTTTGCATCTCAGTTAAGGTGTCATCGCCAAAAAGTAGGACTTTAAATTTTAGTTCATGTAGAAAAACTAGTCTTAGTTTTAATTCTTCTCTTGCTTCATTGCAAAGACAACATTCTAATATGAAATGAATTGCATCTTCAAATGCACACCCACATATACAACCTGGATCATTAGCCAAATGCACACGAAACAGATCAGCATTCAAGCTACTGGATCTATGTCTCAGTCTAATGTGAATTTAGCAGTGGAGTAGCTAATGATAGGGGGTGATGCAAGGGGAGCGAACTTTTCAAACGTGGCGCATTTTCAAATTTTTTTTAACTCTTTAGTTCACTCGTGCGATAAAAGTCCCATGTCCTTGGGAGAACTTTCTGGAGTCAAAACTTTATTTGACCAACCAAAATGCGTAAATGGCCGCTGGCATCTGGAGAACCAAAACACGCCCAGACTTCATAGCCCCTCTGACACTGGACGATCTTTAGTTTTATATGTACGTTTTGTAGATCGATGTTTGTTCTTTTGTACTTTTTCTTTTGGCCATTGTTTTGTCTGTTCTTCTTCGATATACGGATTCTGATCACCACTTTGGTATCTTCAAGCTCTTCTTATTTATGTTATTTGTACTTATTTACGTATACTGGAATACGATTTCCATATCAGATGTTATATTTTCGTTTAACAGTTACACGACGGGTGTCACTAGTGGAGCAAGAATTACTTACCCTTCCGGGGCACCTGAGTTCGGTTTTCAGTGGGGTTCATGTTGCTCAATCTTTAGTTTTCTGTCTGAGTTCACTCCCGTTTTTAGTGAGATTTGTGTTGCTCGATTTATTACTATTTAGTCAAACTTTTTACCAAATCGTAGTCACCCTTCCTCTCTCATGACTAATAACCAGATTGTTAACAAGAGTAACACGACCGGTGTCACTTGGACATTACCCCTCCGTAGCACCTGAGTTAACACCTGGCTTTTGGTGGGGCTCGTGCTGCTCGATCTTTAGTTTTCTGTGTAATGTTTTGTAGATCATTGTTTGTCCTTTTGTCCTTTTTCTTTTGGCCATTGTGTTGTCTGTTCTTCGACTTACGGATTCTGATTACCACTTTGTTGCCTTCAAACTCTTCTTCATACACATATTATATATATATACCAAAACATCAGACAATTATTTTGAATCTTATCAGACTAATTTCTGTTGACCATTGTGTTGTCACACCGCATCGGTTGCGTAATGGTTAGCGTGTTCGCCTCTAATGCGGTAGAACGTGGGTTCAAGACCTGGTCGGGTCAAACCAAAGACTCTAAAATTGATATGTATTGCTTCTCCGCTACGCATGCAACATTAAGGAAAAAGAGCAAAGACTGGTTGGCTCGGAATCAAAATAATGTGTCCGAGTGAAGCGACATGTCTACCCACAGACTGTTCAGCTCAGCGTGTTGGTCTAGAACAATGCGGACCCCATCATCATGTCATTGATAATTAACTTGCTCTCGCCATGATATAGCTGAACAATTGCTGAATTGGCGTTAAACAACAATCACTCACTCACTCTCATTGTGTTGTCTGCCTTACTATTTACGATTGCATATTTGGTATCTTCAAGCACATCTTACACACACGTTTCGTTTGGTTTTATGGTGTTTATCGCCACTTTCAATAATATTTCAGCTATATCGTGGCGGTCAGTTTTATTGTGGAGGAAACCGGAGGACCCAGAGAAAACCACCAACCTCTCGCAAGTCACTGAAAAACTTTTATCACATAATGTTGTACACCTCGCCGAGATCGAGATTCGAACTCCCAACCTCCTGTGGTAATAGGCACTGATTGAATAGGTAGTTGCAAATCCAACTACCATGCGATCACAGCAACGACGGACCCTCTTACACCCACGTGTAGTGTGGGTTGTCATGTCAACAATATCGTTACTATACAATATGAAAACTTGTTAATTTGGTCTTAGATAACAACAACCTACTCACTATTGATAAAAGAAATTCCTAACATTATTTTAATTTAGTGAAACCTCACTCCCATATAATAATAATAAATTCTTTATCTTAAGACGCTATCACAATTAACAGCAAAAAGTTAATATATAAGCACAAAAGCAAATATCAAAATACATATACATGACATTTACATATAACATTAAGATAATACAATATTACCTAACTTTATATACGTTTTCCTTTGAAATTAACGAAAGTCGCCTGTCTGATACAAGGTGTCTGATACAAGATGTTGTATCATCACACTGTGGTGATAAAAGAATGGCGCGACGTTACACGAGACGTTCTCTGTCGAACTACTATGTATGTATCAAGTAATCTCATTTTCTTGATTTCTTAGGAAATAAATCTTACTGTTTCTTTTAAAATGTTCAAGACTTTTTGATTCTTCTAAAGTTACTGGAAGGAAGTTCCACAATGTTGTCCCTGAGTAGTGAAATGTTTTTTTTTCAAAATTTAAGATAGGTCTTTGGACATGTATAATATTAGAAGTTGACGACCTTAAGCTATACGTGTTGATCGAAGAACATGAAGAGAATAGTTCCGACATATACTCTGGTGCTTGATCATTAACATATTTATAGAATTGATGTAAAAATACTTTATTCTGTTGAAACTATTCTAAAACAAATGAACAGAATCACAGATGGTGTATCCGTAGCTGCATTTAAAATAGTTAACTAATCTAAAACAAATTAACAGAATCACAGATGGTGTATCCGTAGCTGCATTTAAAATAGTTAACTATTCCAAAACAAATTAACAGAAACACAGATGGTGTATCCGTAGCTGTATTTAAAATAGTTAACTATTCTAAAACGAAATAACAGAATCACAGATGGTGTATCCGTAGCTGCATTTAAAATAGTTAACTATTCTAAAACAAATTAACAGAATCACAGATGGTGTATCCGTAGCTGCATTTAAAATAGTTAACTATTCCAAAACAAATTAACAGAATCACAGATGGTGTATCCGTAGCTGCATTTAAAATAGTTAACTAATCTAAAACAAATTAACAGAATCACAGATGGTGTATCCGTAGCTGCATTTAAAATAGTTCCAGCTGCTCGTTGTTGTTCTTCTTGTTTTTTTTTTGTTTTTTTTTTATCTTAATTTATTAATGAGCAATTATGTAAATGTGTGTAATGGAAGTCGATTTTGTCACTGTTTCTACAAAGTTTGCAATTGGTTTTTGTCAATTTATTTGATTACATGTCAGATTGATAGAAAACCAAGCGTTCTACATTAATTGCATTTAGTGAGGTTAACCGCATCGGTGGTGTAATGGTTTGCGTGCTTGCCTCGAGTGCGGTAGATCGTATGTTCGAGCCGCGGTAAGATCAAACCAAAGACTATAAAATTGGTATTTGTTGCTTCTCCTCTAAGCACACAGCATTAAGGAGAAAGAGCAAAGACTGGTTGGCTTGGAATCATAATAATGTGTCCGAGTGGAGCGACATGTCTACCTGCGGACTGTTGTTTCAGTGAGCTAGCACCATAACAATCCAACTCAGCGTGTTGGTCTAGTACAAAGCGGACTTCATTATCATCTCATTGAAATTAACTTGTTCTCGCCAAGATATAGCTGAAAAATTGTTAACTGGCGTTAAACAACACTGACTCATTTAGTGAGGTGACCGTTTTTTCTTAGCTAAAATAACACGTAAATCGGGTGGAGAGGGTTTTAAGCTGGCCGTTAGGGTAGGTTTGACTGTATTGTGTTCTTATTTCTCATTTAATTCCTAAAGTTTATTTGCGCATGCTCGGGTCAATGGGAGTGCCCGTGATACAATAAAGGCATGTGAAAAACAAAGTGTTAATATAATTATTACCTATGTACTGTATGTAAATGTCGCTCAAGACTGAATACTGATGGTCAAACCATGATGAACGCGCACTATGATGCCTGGATCAACATCCATACATATATAATATCGTCTTTGGTTTGTGTTGCGTTAGCAACAAACGTTATCTTTTTAATGTCATTGAAATCTGATAAGTCAAAGATAAACAATAATGAGAAGATCCAGGTCTACAAGACCACTCTGGTGATTCTGGCCATCATTTCTTACATTCCTACAGAACTGTTTGTGATGCATGAAGGATATACCACGTACACGTTATCCATAGTAAAAGGTATGTAGCTGTTATTCTACTGTTGATGTCTATGTTGTCATAGTACGTGGCCTCTTATGAGTAGAATGTTTGTCATAGTACGTGGCCTCTTATGAGTAGAATGTTTGTCATAGTACGTGGCCTCTTATGAGTAGAATGTTTGTCATAGTACGTGGCCTCTTATGTGTAGAATGTTTGTCATAGTACGTGGCCTCTTATGAGTAGAATGTTTGTCATAGTACGTGGCCTCTTATGAATAGAATGTTTGTCATAGTACGTGGCCTCTTATGTGTAGAATGTTTGTCATAGTACGTGGCCTCTTATGAATAGAATGTTTGTCATAGTACGTGGCCTCTTATGAGTAGAATGTTTGTCATAGTACGTGGCCTCTTATGAGTAGAATGTTTGTCATAGTACGTGGCCTCTTATGAGTAGAATGTTTGTCATAGTACGTGGCCTCTTATGAGTAGAATGTTTGTCATAGTACGTGGCCTCTTATGACTAGAATGTTTGTCATAGTACGTGGCCTCTTATGACTAGAAGCGAATCCTGAGCATTTGTTTTAGTGTTTGTTTGTCTGTTTGTAGCTTCTATTATACTGTCGATGTTTATGTTATCATTACTTTTTGTGATAGTACGTGGACTCTTATGAGGAGAAGCGAATCTGGATTGTTCTGCACACACCTCAATTAAATTTAAGTCTCAGTTAAACTTTCCGTGTAAATTAATTTCATGTACATTTCAAGTAATTCTAAGTGTCAATTAAACATTTAAATTTAAATAAGGTTTGTACAACCGAATCCTGAGCATTTATTTTAGCGTTTGTTTGTCTGTATGTAGCTTCTATTGTACTGTCGATGTTTATGTTATCATTACTTTTTGTGATAGTACGTGACCTCTTATGAGTAGAAGCGAATCATGAGCATTTGCTTTAACGTTTGTTTGTCTGTATTGCCGTTGGAGATCCAATTCTCAGGAAAGGAGGGCTGGATCCCATCAATCAGTATAACCCTTATAAATAGTAACCTTACTTGCAATAGATAGACGATTTTCCAACAGGAAGATAATAACATATAGCTTCAGAATTAGAACATAGTGTTGGAGTCTACTTTTTTTTGCTTAGTATGCCATGCCCACGTTCAATTATTGTCTGTTTGGTTTTTCTTGTGTTAAGCCTACATCATTGATGACACACAGCTAATGATATTAAACTATCTGAATAGGTGAATCACATGTTAATAGACTCAATTTACAGAAAGCAGTTTGATGATTTTATGCGTCTATGCTTATTCATCGTTTATCTATGCAAAAAAAACCTGCTAAGAAGACTTTGAAGATATCAGAGGGGTAATCGCTGAAGAACAAACAATACAACGGCTAGAAGAAAAAAGTATAAAAAGACAAACAGCGATCTACAAAACATACACATAAAACTAAAGATCAAGTAACATGAGCTCCACTAAAAACCGGGATGAACTCAGGTGCTCCGGAAGGGTAGGCAGTTCTTGCTCCACTAGTGGCACCCGTCGTGTTAATCTAGTTACAAACACGGTAATAAGTCATGCATGAGGAAAGGAGCGGAAAGTGTTTACGAAGTTTGTTATCGAAAAGTTTAATAGATGCCACTGTTATATACTGGGGTTTTTTTTTCATTTTGTAAATAACATATATACTTCTTTCTACGTGTTTACGTCACCTAAACATGACGTTTTATGTACGTGTTAGGGCATGGCTTGCAATAGTGGAGCAGAATCTGCTTCGAAAATTTTACGGTCGCAACCATGACATGGTTGATCGTTATGCAATATCTGTGTGACAAATGACCACGGATATGTTCCACTTGTCGCAAACACTTCCCGGTCCTTTCCTCATTCATGACTTATCACTGGGTTTGTAACTATATTAATATGACTAGTGCTACTAGTGGAGCAGGAACTGCTTACCCTTCCAGAGCACCTACGTTCACCCCCGGCTTTTAGTGGCGTTCGTGTTACTCGATCTTTAGTTTTAGGTGCATGTTTTGTAGAACATTATTTGTCGTTTTGAACTTTTTGGCCGTTGTGTTGTCTGTTCTTCTTCGACATACGGATTCTGATTATTCCTTTGGTATTTTCAAACTCTTCTTACAATAGTGGAGCAGAAACTGCTTACCCTTCCGGAGCACCCAAGTTCAGGCTCGTTCTTAGTCAGATTCGTGTTGCTCCATCTCTACATTTATGCATGGTGTTTTGTGGACCATTGTGTTTTGTTGTTGCTCATTTGCATTGTATGACCTTCTTCGAATTACGGCTACTTTTCTTATTGCTATATTAACCACGTTGGTGGTGTAATGATTTGTATGCTCGCCTCGAGTTCATAGTGGCTGCGATGCAGTCGGTGAAACGTTTTTATTTGTTGCTTCTTCGCATGCAGCATTAAGGAGTAAGAACAAAGACGAGTAAGCGCAGTCAGGATATTGTGCTCGAGTGGAGCGATATGTTCAGAATAATCCAACTCAGCATGTTGGTCTGTTAAGACAGTTATCATTAACATCTCATGAAAACACGACTTTTTCTCGCCACGATATATAAAAAAATGCTTACCCTTAAGGATCACCTAATAAATACAACAGGGTAAATACTGATCTACAAAACACTAAAGATTGAGCCACACAAAGCTCACTAAACACCCGGGGTTAACTCATGCGAAAGGTAAATAGTTCTTGCTCCAAAATTGGTACCAGTCTAGTTAAAAACCCGATGGACAAGTATTTGCCATGGCGGGTGTCTTATAAGAAACAGGAACTTGATCATCCTTCACGAGGACCTGGGTTCACCATTGTCTCTTGGATGTTTCCTCAAGTTGCTCGAGTTTTTAGTTTTAATTTTCTGTAGATTTCTCTGTTGTTGGTATAATCGTTTTCTTAAGAGTTTTTTGGGGGGTTCGTGCTGCCCGAACTTTAGTTTTCTGTTTAAAGTTTTATATATCGTTGTTTGTCCTTTTTCTTTTGGCCATTGTATTATTTGTCCTTCTTTGATTTGCGTCTTCTGAATATCCCTTTGGTGTCTTCAAGCCTTTTCTACAACATACCTCTGAGAACCCTGTAGACGTTCACATGTAAAACAGGTACATTTGTAATTCAAGCTAATATTTACGCTTTCTTCTGAAAGTCAAATTGAGAAACCACTAATGCATTGATATTAAAACACCAGAAAGATGTTTGAATATATCAAAGCGAAAATCGGAAGCCTTACACCGAAAAAGGACAGACAATATAAGGACAAAACGATTTACACAAAAATACACATAAAACTAAAGATTAAACATTCGAAATCTACTCAAAACCTAGAGTGAATTAATGCGCTCCGGGAGGAAAGCGGCTTCTGCTCCACTAATGGCACCCTCACGTTACTCTAGCTATAAACCCGGTGATAAATCTACTAAAAACCGAGGAGGAACTCATTTGCTCTGGAAGGATAAGCAATTTCTTCTTCTCCACTAGTGGCACCCTTTGAACACAAACTGTTGAATATGATCTGAACACGATTAGTTCTTCAAAAAAACAATTCCAAATCCTTCACAGCTTAAAAGAAAACCAAATTCTTTTAGAAATTATGTTACTTCATAATCGTCATACTAAAATATTTAACCACATTTTTTTCAATTTTGAATAAAATGGAATTCTACAACCAAAGGTATCTGTAATTGTTATGTAAATTCAATAATTTAGGAAGATTAAAACTGCACCAAAAACGTTCCTGTAATTTTGATGCACTATATTTTTTGGGGAATTTGGAAGATACCAAAGATGTAATCAGAAGCTGTAAACAGAAGAAGGACGCACAATACAATGGTCAATAGAACACAACGATCTACAAAACACCACGTAGAAAACAACAATCTACAAAACACCACATAGAAAACAACGATCTATAAAACACCACATAGAAAACAACGATCTACAAAACACCATATAGAAAACAAAAGATCTCCAAAACACCACATAGAAAACAACGATCTACAAAACACCACATAGAAAACAACGATCTACAAAACACCATATAGAAAACAAAAGATCTCCAAAACACCACATAGAAAACAACTATCTACAAAACACCACATAGAAAACAAAAGATCTACAAAACACCACATAGAAAACAAAAGATCTACAAAACACCACATAGAAAACAACGATCTACAAAACACCATATAGAAAACAAAAGATCTCCAAAACACCACATAGAAAACAACTATCTACAAAACACCACATAGAAAACAAAAGATCTACAAAACACCACATAGAAAACAAAAGATCTACAAAACACCACATAGAAAACAAAAGATCTACAAAACACCACATAGAAAACAACGATCTACAAAACACCATATAGAAAACAACGATCTACAAAACACCACATAGAAAACAACGATCTACAAAACACCACATAGAAAACAAAAGATCTACAGAAAACACCACATAGAAAACAACGATCTACAACACACCACACAGAAAACAACGATCTACAAAATACCATATAGAAAACAACGATCTACAAAACACCACATAGAAAACAACGATCTACAAAACACCACATAGAAAACAAAAGATCTACAAAACACCATATAGAAAACAACGATCTACAAAACACCACATAGAAAACAACGATCTACAAAATACCACATAGAAAACAACGATCTACAAAACACCACATAGAAAACAACGATCTACAAAACACCACATAGAAAACAACGATCTACAAAACACCATATAGAAAACAACGATCTACAAAACACCACATAGAAAACAACGATCTACAAAACACCACATAGAAAGCAACGATCTACAAAACACCACATAGAAAACAAAAGATCTACAAAACACCACATAGAAAACAACGATCTACAAAACACCACATAGAAAACAAAAGATCTACAAAACACCACATAGAAAACAACGATCTACAAAACAACGATTTACAGAACACCACATAGAAAACAACGATCTACAAAACACCACTTAGAAAACAAAAGATCTACAAAACACCACATAGAAAACAACGATATACAAAACACCATATAGAAAACAACGATCTACAAAACACCACATAGAAAACAAAAGATCTACAAAACACCACATAGAAAACAACGATCTACAAAACACCACATAGAAAGCAACGATCTACAAAACACCACATAGAAAACAAAAGATCTACAAAACACCACATAGAAAACAACGATCTACAAAACACCACATAGAAAACAAAAGATCTACAAAACACCACATAGAAAACAACGATCTACAAAACAACGATTTACAGAACACCACATAGAAAACAACGATCTACAAAACACCACTTAGAAAACAAAAGATCTACAAAACACCACATAGAAAACAACGATATACAAAACACCATATAGAAAACAACGATCTACAAAACACCACATAGAAAACAAAAGATCTACAAAACACCACATAGAAAACAACGATCTACAAAACACCACATAGAAAACAACGATCTGCAAAACACCACATAGAAAACAAAAGATCTACAAAACACCACATAGAAAACAACGATCTACAAAACACCACATAGAAAACAAAAGATCTACAAAACACCACATAGAAAACAACGATCTACAAAACACCACATAGAAAACAACGATCTGCAAAACACCACATAGAAAACAAAAGATCTACAAAACACCACATAGAAAACAACGATCTACAAAACACCACATAGAAAACAACGATCTACAAAACACCACATAGAAAACAACGATCTACAAAACACCACATAGAAAACAACGATCTACAACACACCACATAGAAAACAACGATCTACAAAACACCACATAGAAAACAAAAGATCTACAAAACACCACATAGAAAACAACGATCTACAAAACACCACATAGAAAACAAAAGATCTACAAAACACCACATAGAAAACAACGATCTACAAAACACCACATAGAAAACAACGATCTGCAAAACATCACATAGAAAACAAAAGATCGAACAACCCGAACTTCACAAAAAACAAGGACTGAGTTCCAAAAACCTCAATTAAATTTAAGTCTCAATTAAACCTTAAGTGTAAATGAATTTCATGTACATTCTAAGTAAATTCAAGTGTCAATTAAATCTTAATTAACACTTAAATTTAATTGAGGTTTGTGCAACCCAGTTCAGGGGTGAACGCGAGTATCTTGGAAGAGTAAGAAATTCCTGCTGCACACGTGGCACATGTGTGTTCAAATATTGCACATCTATGAACAATTCACGAGTCTTTTTTTCTGATTGTCACCTACTGATAGTCATATTAATTAATAATTTGAACTCTACAGGATCCGACCTTGAATGTAGAAGTTGGTTATTATGCCTTTCGTATCTATAAACTTCAGACATCTTGTGTAAATATGTAGCACCTGCATATTCTAAAAATATTGTATTTGCCAATAACAATAGCAAATGGGGTTTGACACCAGTTGTTAAAACAATAGAGAAGTGATAAAACAGACAGCTTGAACAAATATGAAGCACCTGCACAGCAAGACCGAAGTAAGAAGAGTTTGAAGATACCACAAGGGGTAATCAGAATCCGTAAATCGAAGAAGGGCAGACAACACAACGGCAAAACATACGCAAAAAACTAAAGACCGAGCAACACGAACCCCACAAAAAACCGGGGATGAACTCGGGTGCGTCGGAAGGGTAAGCAGTTCCTGCTCCACTAGTAGCACCCGCCGTGCTTACTTATCTTACAAACTCGTTCTATTAAAATTAAAAACACAAAATTGCACTGTCGAAACAGTTAAATTAAAAACACAAAATAGCACACTGTCGAAACAATTAAATTAAAAACACAAAATAGCACACTGTCGAAACAGTTAAATTAAAAACACAAAATAGCACACTGTCGAAACAGTTAAATTAAGAACACAAAATAGCACACTGTCGAAACAGTTAAAATAAAAACACAAAATAGCACAGTGTAGAAACAGTTAAATTATAATCATAAAATAGCACAGTCGAAACAGTTAAATTAAAAACACAAAATAGCACACTGTAGAAACAGTTAAATTAAAAACACAAAATAGCACTGTCGAAACAGTTAAATTAAAAACACAAAATAACACACTGTCGAAACAGTTAAATTAAAAACACAAAATAGCACACTGTAGAAACAGTTAAATTAAAAACACAAAATAGCACACTGTCGAAACAGTTAAATTAAAAACACAAAATAGCACACTGTAGAAAGTTAAATTACAAACACAAAATAGCACACTGTCGAAACAGTTAAATTAAAAACACAAAATAGCAGTGTCGAAACAGTTAAATTAAAAACACAAAATAGCACACTGTCGAAACAGTTAAATTAAAAACACAAAATAGCACACTGTCGAAACAGTTAAATTAAAAACACAAAATAGCACACTGTCGAAACAGTTAAATTAAAAACACAAAAAATACACTGTAGAAACAGTTAAATTAAAAACACAAAATAGCACACTGTAGAAACAGTTAAATCAAAAACACAAAATAGTACACTGTAGAAAGTTAAATTAAAAATACAAAATAACACACTGTCGAAACAGTTAAATTAAAAACACAAAATAGCACACTGTAGAAAGTTAAATTAAAAACACAAAATAGCACACTGTCGAAACAGTTAAACTAAAAACATAAAATAGAACACTGTAGAAACAGCTAAATTAAAAACACAAAATAGCACACTGTAGAAACAGTTAAATTAAAAACACAAAATAGCACACTGTAGAAACAGTTAAATTAAAAACACAAAATAGCACTGTCGAAACAGTTAAATCAAAAACACAAAATAGCACACTGTAGAAACAGTTAAATTAAAAACACAAAATAGCACACTGTCGAAACAGTTAAATTAAAAACACAAAATAGCACACTGTCGAAACAGTTAAATTAAAAACACAAAATAGCACACTGTCGAAACAGTTAAACTAAAAACATAAAATAGCACACTGTAGAAAGTTAAATTAAAAACACAAAATAGCACTGTCGAAACAGTTAAATCAAAAACACAAAATAGCACACTGTAGAAACAGTTAAATTAAAAACACAAAATAGCACACTGTCGAAACAGTTAAATTAAAAACACAAAATAGCACACTGTCGAAACAGTTAAATTAAAAATACAAAATAGCACACTGTCGAAACAGTTAAATTAAAAACACAAAATAACAGTGTCGAAACAGTTAAATTAAAAACACAAAATAGCACACTGTCGAAACAGTTAAATTAAAAACACAAAATAGCACACTGTCGAAACAGTTAAATTAAAAACACAAAATAGCACACTGTCGAAACAGTTAAATTAAAAACACAAAAAGTACACTGTAGAAACAGTTAAATTAAAAACACAAAATAGCACACTGTAGAAACAGTTAAATCAAAAACACAAAATAGTACACTGTAGAAAGTTAAATTAAAAATACAAAATAACACACTGTCGAAACAGTTAAATTAAAAACACAAAATAGCACACTGTAGAAAGTTAAATTAAAAACACAAAATAGCACACTGTCGAAACAGTTAAACTAAAAACATAAAATAGCACACTGTAGAAACAGCTAAATTAAAAACACAAAATAGCACACTGTAGAAACAGTTAAATTAAAAACACAAAATAGCACACTGTAGAAACAGTTAAATTAAAAACACAAAATAGCACTGTCGAAACAGTTAAATCAAAAACACAAAATAGCACACTGTAGAAACAGTTAAATTAAAAACACAAAATAGCACACTGTCGAAACAGTTAAATTAAAAACACAAAATAGCACACTGTCGAAACAGTTAAATTAAAAACACAAAATAGCACACTGTCGAAACAGTTAAGCTAAAAACATAAAATAGCACACTGTAGAAAGTTAAATTAAAAACACAAAATAGCACTGTCGAAACAGTTAAATCAAAAACACAAAATAGCACACTGTAGAAACAGTTAAATTAAAAACACAAAATAGCACACTGTCGAAACAGTTAAATTAAAAACACAAAATAGCACACTGTCGAAACAGTTAAATTAAAAATACAAAATAGCACACTGTCGAAACAGTTAAATTAAAAACACAAAATAGCACACTGTAGAAACAGTTAAATTAAAAACACAATATAGCACACTGTCGAAACAGTTAAATTAAAAACACAAAATAGCACACTGTAGAAACAGCTAAATTAAAAACACATTGCAGAAACAGACGTCGTGATCGCATATGTAGTTGGATTTACAACTCTCTATGCAATCAATGTCTATCACCACTAAAGTTGAGAGTTCCAACTCCGTTCATGGCGGGGTGTACTTGATACAACATTTTGTGATAAAGTTTGTCAGTGACTTACAACAGGTCGATGGTTTTCTCTGGGTACTCCGGTTTCCTCCACCAATAAAAGCAAATTGTAGACAGAGGCAAAGTCGATACCCTTAATATACATGACCGCTGACTTTCCTAACTTGGTACAAGCATTCCAATAAAAGGTGGTGGAGTTAAACAAGCTTAATGGGGCCAAACCTCCCATCAGAGTGAAAAGATGTAATCACGCACAAGTTTTCCACATGCGAGTAATACATAATATTGGGTGAGCAACGTTGGGGAACATCATGGTTGTGATCGTATGGTAGTTGGATTCACAACTATCTATGCAATCACTGTCTATCACCACTAAAGTTGAGAGTTCCAACCCCGTTCATGGCGAGGTGTACTCGATACGACATTATGTGATAAAGTTTGTCAGTGACTTGCGGAAGGTCGGTGGTTTTCTCCGGTTTCCTCCACATAAAAAACTGAAATATCGTTGAAAGTGGCGTTCAACACCATAGACCTAAACCTAAACCTATAAAGAAGGCCCGAATAATGATGTATTTGTTTTTCTTCTTTTCAGATATATTTCAGAGTATGTTTATGGACTCGTATCCGCTTGGAATATCGGCAATAGCAATAATCCGCTTTCGTCTAGCCATTTGTAGAGGAATTGCTGATGTACTTGTGGAAAACATGTTTTTCAATTTAATCGTTTTAGGATGCGTAATACTATCAGTGTCTACAACTCTCTTAAAACTCATGTGTTATATTATACCACCGGAAGTGACCTCAAAGAACGTAACTTGGAATATTGAAGAAACACGTCCACACTGCCATCAAGTTACCAACACAGAAGTGGATTATCTACATATCGGTATTGTAGTAGTGATGTATGTAATTCCCGCCATTTTAGTCGCCATCTTGTATATAGGCATCCTCTATATTTCATCCGTTTCTATCGGTAGAGTTCAACAGTTCAGGACTAACGAGTATCAACTTCAAGGAGTCAGTGTATTTAGCAGGCCCAACATGGCGTCGAGTGTAACTCCACAGAGTCAAATATTGCGAAATGTTACGGAGCATCAAACAAGAACTGCCAGACTGTGGACATCTATCAGCACACTTGTCGGCTGCTTTCTAGGGGTAACAATCCCAGTTTGTTCAATTGAGTTTTTTCTCAGTGTCAGCGAATCAAATATGATCTTAAATATCACCTTGCTCTATTTGAAGACTATCATGTGTATATTTCACGCACTTGGTGAAGGTATTTTCACTATTGACAAACGACGCAAGGTCAGACTATTTTTAGACAAGTTCGTGCATACTTCACGACAATCCACCATCATTACCAGACAAAGTGCGTGTAATAATAATAACATTATAGCGCCAACACCATTAAACATTGTTGTGGACAATTTATCGACATTAAAGGAAGTGTCTACACAAAGAAAACGTTCTGAGACATCAGGTAAAATCTCTAAACCGACAACTAGCGCAGTTGAAATTGTTGAATGTAGCTGTTCTGGAATAGATGACGTTACAAAGAGTATAAAAGCACCGGTAAGAGTAAGCAGAAAAAGTACTATATTTTGTGGAGATCAATTGATGACACGCAAGACCAGCAGTTGTTCATCTAAGTTTCCCACTTCAGAATTCATAGAAGAATGTGCACTTCCGCTAAGAGAAAGAACAACAAGTATTATATCTTGTGGAGATCAATTGAAGACTCGCAAGATCCGTACTTGTTCATCTAAGTTTCCTGCTTCACAATTTATAGAAGAATGTGCACGTGCGTGATCAAACACCGGAACCGGATTTCGGTAATATAAACGAGAGAACAAATGGAGCACCTCAAAGGAAGGAGGTTCCGAAATCCGGAAATAACATGGACGGATCCGACAATATTCTACTGGAACCGGAAAATACGAGTGATACAAGTGTAATGGACCAATCGGAAGTATTTCGTTGTATTACCACCTCATCAGATGTCTTTTCGCTACCAGATCCATCATATTCAAATGGATTGAGTAGATATCGACAATGTTTTGTAAATTTCCCTACACCTGAAAATGCCGCTGGGATAAGGAGACTACGTCAAAGTGTACTGATATTGTTTTGTCAGAAAATATGTAAAAATAATATTTGACCTTCCGGTCATATAATTGTTTAGTACGTGTTTCATGCTTGGAACATGAAAATAATAAATTCGGAACATTTTTTATAATGGATGCCGTGGTCTGATTGGACGTATTTCGAGTAGGAATACAGGACGATAAATGTTGAGAGAGATACCTCATGTCTATATTAATTGCTGTTTTAGAAATTGAACTATTTCCGATGCTCATATTAGTTTCGTTTAAAGAGAGTATGTGCTAAAAGACTGAATAACATAATAGAAACACACGAATTTATATATTGACTGATCATAAAGAAAGGATATATGTGCAAATGAACATGAGAGACTATTCAACATTACTTTACACTTATACACAAATTAAAGTAAATGCTTTCTACATTTCTCAATCTTCTTTAATAATGAGCATAACACACACATGTACCCTATGAGAAGAGTTTGAAGATACCAACGGAGTAATCAGACTTCGTATATCGAAGAAGAACAAACACAATGGCCAAAAAAAGTACAAACAACGATCTATAAAACATACACATAAAACTAAAGATCGAGTAACACGAACCCTACTAAATTCCGGGGGTGAACTCAGGTGCTCCGGAAGGGTAGGCAGTTCCTGCTCCATTAGTGGCACCCGTCGTGTTAATCTAGTGATAAGTCATGAATGAAGAAAGGACTGGAAAGTGTTTACAAGTGGACAATATCCGTGAGCATTTGTGACACAGATATTCGATAACGGTCAACTAAGTCATGGTGGTACAGATATTTCATAACGGTCAACTAAGTCATGGTGGTGACCGTAAAACTTTCGAAGTGATGACTTCAACTTAACCAAGAGGAACCCTTGGTTCAATAGCTTCCTTGTTAAAGGCAACCCTCTATCAAGGAAATCCTGATAGGAAGCACAAGTTCTGGAATATCGTATCACCTGACAGATATATACTCCATATGCAGGTGCTGCTGGAAAGTTCATAATAGGAAAATTGAAATCATCTCTTTTATCGTAAAGTTTCGTTCTTAATCGCCCATCACTGCCAACTTCGAGGTGTAGCTCAAGGTATGAAGTAGACCTATCTGTATCTGTGGTATCCTTTATTTCAAGCTCAATGGGATAGATGCTATCATAGAAATCACCAAACCTAGAATTATTTAGTGAAAGGACATCATCTATATAGCAGAACGTGAAATTAATGGATTGGGTTAGTTTCTTTTCGTTTTTACTTGAGAAACTCCTGTATGATGTCTGCCTCATGCGAATAAGTGAACACGTTGGCGAGAAGAGCACAGCTTGTACCCATATGTTGTATGCCGACTGTCTGTTGAAAAAACACGTCCACCAAACATAGCAAATATGTTGTCAATCCAAAACTCGAGCATGTTGAAGCATCAGTTTAAGAAAACATTTTGGTAGAATCAGTGTTTTTTTTAACAAAATAGATCTGTTAATGTGAAACGACGAAAAGCGTGCAGTTGAGTGGTACTCTGTTAAATAAAAATGGTTAGGGCTATAGTGTTTAATTCAACTTTCAACAATATTTCACTCATAGCGTAGCGTTCAGTTTTATTTGTGGAGGAAATCGGAGTACCTGGAGAAAAACATCGACCTTCTGCAAGTCACTTACAAACTTTATCACATAATGATGTATCGAGTGCACTTCGCCATAAACGAGATTCGAACTCACAACTTTATTGGCATAATAGGCACTGATTACATATGTAGTTGCAAATCCTACTACCATACGATCAGGATCACGACGACCCACAGGAAAATATAACGTATTGAATCGGATATTTTTGCCTTGGGAGAGGCCACAAACTACCACTCCAAAGAAGAAACTAGTCTTCAAATGAAGTTGGTGAATTTTGTCTTTTACGTACAAAGAGCGCGGGTAAAATAAAGTTTGAAGATTTCAAAGGGGTACTCAGAAGCCGTTATTCAAAGGACAGATCATGCAATGGTCATCAGCCAAATAGCTTAGTAATAATGTTAATCTACATCTATATATAGTGGTTTGACATAATATACTTTATCTTTCTTCTTGTTTGTTCTTAGAGCAAACATTATTTATACAAATGCATTAGTTTTAAAAATATAGAACTTACGGTCATTACATAATTGTAATGTTCCAAATAGTGTTAAACACCCATCAACTAATTAAATACATCAGCAAGAAAGGATATGGATGTAAATAAACAAGAACAACTATACATTTTTACACTGAGACACAAATTCAAATAAAGGAACAACAATTTTATTGTTGATTAATTGGTGCAAACATGTGTTTTTGTTTTGTTTTTCTGCGTCTTGTGTACTCCATGTTGCCAGTTTTTCAGGATTGTCCATTTCTGATTGCCCCTTCTGTATTCTCTAGCGTTTATTTAACGTCGACTAAGTATGCCATCTACATTATAACATGGATATATAACATTTCAAGTTGTTTTTCTGGATAACTCGAAGTGAAATTGCATAGTAGTAACTCAGTACAATGTATCTAAAGAATTACTAGCGTAAATTTGGGATTTGATAGTTAGAACTAATACAACCTTGTTCATTCAGTATATGTGATTTGATAGTTAGAACTAATACAACCTTGTTCACTCAGTATATGTGATTTGATAGCTAGAACTAATACGACATTGTTCACTCAGTATATGTGATTTGATAGTTAGAACTAATACGACCTTGTTCACTCAGTATATGTGATTTGATAGTTAGAACTAATACGACCTTGTTCACTCAGTATATGTGATTTGATAGCTAGAACTAATACGACCTTGTTCATTCAGTATATGTGATTTGATAGCTAGAACTAATACGACCTTGTTCACTCAGTATATGTGATTTGATAGCTAGAACTAATACGACCTTGTTCACTCAGTATATGTGATTTTATAGTTAGAACTAATACGACCTTGTTCACTCAGTATATGTGATTTGATAGCTAGAACTAATACGACCTTGTTCACTCAGTATATGTGATTTGATAGCTAGAACTAATACGACCTTGTTCACTCAGTATATGTGATTTGATAGTTAGAACTAATACGACCTTGTTCACTCAGTATATGTGATTTGATAGCTAGAACTAATACGACCTTGTTCACTCAGTATATGTGATTTGATAGCTAGAACTAATACGACCTTGTTCACTCAGTATATGTGATTTGATAGCTAGAACTAATACGACCTTGTTCACTCAGTATATGTGATTTGATAGCTAGAACTAATACGACCTTGTTCACTCAGTATATGTGATTTGATAGCTAGAACTAATACGACCTTGTTCACTCAGTATATGTGATTTGATAGCTAGAACTAATACGACCTTGTTCACTCAGTATATGTGATTTGATAGCTAGAACTAATACGACCTTGTTCACTCAGTATATGTGATTTGATAGCTAGAACTAATACGACCTTGTTCACTCAGTATATGTGATTTGTTAGTTAGAACGAATACGACCTTGTTCACTCAGTATATGTGATTTGATAGCTAGAACTAATACGACCTTGTTCACTCAGTATATGTGATTTGATAGCTAGAACTAATACGACCTTGTTCACTCAGTATATGTGAAAGTTGTCATTTTACTGACTTTTGAAACAATGCATGACCACAACATTTCACTAAGAGGGGAGGGGCATATTAAAAACAAGTAGAAAGGTGTATCCCATTTATATATATTTATATATACCAAATAATATAAAAGTTTTCTTGCTTGCATCAACACCAAAGGGCCTGATGAGGATCGTCAAAATCGGCTAAGTTCACCTGCGCCTGAAGGAGGGGGACCTTCGTTTTAAAACTAGTTTAATCCCGCCATATTTTACTGCATGTGGACAATTATGTGTGTTTAAGGAGTATCGAATTTGCCCGATTCTACGATTTGTATATCAATTGTGGAGCTGTTCTGAAAGTGTGGCAATTTTTCTTTTCCAATTTATGATACTATGTAAAGGAAATATAAATTGTTCGAACGCAAATAAGTGTTTGAGAAATGTTATGATATTTGCTTATCCTTTCGGGATACCTGAATTCGTCCGGTGTTTAGTGGTGTCCATGTTCAATTTGTCCAATTGCATTTCATCACGATTGTGCTATCCGCTTGAAAACGATGTTGGTTCGTCTGTACTATCAATTGTTTTGAAGGCTGTTTTTATTTAGGTTATTTCTCCTTATTTATCAGTAACACGACGAGTGCCACTAGTGTAGTAGGAACTGTTTACCTTCGGAACATTTCAGTTCATCCACGTTGTTTTTTCATCATTGGGATTTGTGTTGCTCTATTTTTAGTATTCTGTGTACTGAATTGTGGATCAGTGTATGGTTTTCTTCTTTATGCTATTCTATACATTGTCTTTCGATTTACGGCTTCTGATTACCCCTTTGGTATCATCAAGCATTTCTGTGGACTCTCAACCTTTGGACGGACGTAAAATGGTTGAGGAATATTACATTATTTCCACGTGAACGAAAGAAAAGACATAGCAGCCCATATTGAAATGCATGCCCGCTTAAAGGACAAAAATCATATCATATTCCTTTTTTCAGGAACTGCTTACCCTTCCGGAGCACCTGAGCTCACCCCCGGCTTTTAGTGGTGTTCGTGTTACTCGATCTTTAGATTTATATGTATGTTTTGTAAATCGTTGTTTGTCCTTCTGTTCTTCTTCGATATACGGACTCTTGACTTATCGTGGCAAATGTTAGGTTTATTTATAGTTTATTGTAATAAAAACGTAGATGTCCAATGTAGTGGAAAGCCAAAACCCTTCCGGAGCATCTGAGTTCACCCCCGGTTCTTAGTGGGGTTCATGTTACTCGATCTTTAGTTTTATATGTATGTTTTGTAGATTGTTGTTTGTCATTTTGTACTTTTTCTTTTGGCCATTGTGTTGTCTGTTCTTCTTCGATATACAGATTCTGATTACCACTTTGGTATCTTCAAACTCTTATTCTTGTTATAAATTTCTTTGACAAGGACACTTTAATACTGAGACAAGACGGATTTAAGTGCGTTTTGATCATGAATAAAGAATTACATGCTAATGTAGTAGATTAGTCAAAAGATTGGAAAGCCAAATAACTTCCGGAGCACCTGAGTTCACCCCCGTTTTTAGTGGGGTTCGTGTTACTCGATCTTTAGTTTTATATGTATGTTTTGTCGATCGTTGTGTCATTTTGTACTTTTTCTTTTGGCCATTGTGTTGTGTGTTCTTCTTCGATATACGGTTTTTAGTGGGGTTTGTGTTACTTAGGAACTGTATATTTGTAAGAAAAGTTTGAAGATACCAATTAGGTAATCAGAAGCTGATATATTCATTATATTCATGGCGAGAGCAACTTAGCAAATAATAATAAACCATGTAACAATAAAGGCTGAGTTTGGATATCTCTCTGGGAGAGATTGTTGATCGTCACGCCAGAAATTGTTGATTGTTAATTGTAACACAAGGAGAGATATTTTGCCTTGAAACGGGTCACCAACGACCAATGTTATGAGTTGATAGTGGGTCTGAAAGGGGTCTAAGCGTGATACGTGAATGGCCTTTTTTCGGAAGCGTGACACGTGAAAAAGGGAAACTATAGACGTGAAAACGTGACCTCTAGTGCAAAGTCATCCGTGAAAAAAATCATTATTTTGTACGTGAATGCGTGAAAATCTAACTTACTTTTAAGCGTGAAGACAAATCAAAGTCCGTATTCTGATGCTTCGCTGCGTCGGAACGTGATTTGTGACTCTACATTTCTTTTACTGCATCCCGTTTTTAGGAGACTTTTAACGCTAGACTCTCTTGACAAGTTAAAACTTAACCAGGGCAGCGATATTCTTAATCGGATAACCACTATGTGACAAAAAATATAAATATTCTAAAATGGTCGGTCCCTAAGTTTTACCAACGCGGGAAAACTACATTTCCAAAATGGCGGAAGGAAAGATAGTCGAACTGAGTTCCATAACAATTCCATTGCGTGCAAGTTAGAAATAAGAATTACAAATGCCTAATACGAGGAGTCGAAAACTGATGTTAACGGACTGACGGACAGACGGAGGGTATACGATAATACGTCCTTTCGGATGTGTAAAAATGACTCGTATGTTTATATTCAATAAATTAATGATGCATACCTATATACCACAAAAACATCAAGAGGTATTTTTGAACATCAGCAATTGGTTCATGTGCATTGTTATATTCTGGTAGAGAACCTAATCGCAAGTAGGTTGATTCAAATGTCATTCTAGTGAGTCGAAAGTGCGATTTAAAGTCATCCAGGGTGTAATTAGCAACCGTCAGCTGTAAATACTGCTTTACACGTGGTACATTATAACGTCTACGTGACCAAAGAATATCTGTAGATGTCATGGTATCATACAGACCTAATAGGACGGTAAAGTTTCTATTTTGTTGCTGCAATGCTAGCAACGCCGTTATAAGAGGATCGGCCATAACTACAGTAAAGCCGGTACCAACGGCAACCAATTTGTTACCAAGTCAGGGTCATTACGGTTTTCACAGTTTTCCGGTTGTTGACTGATTTTGTCTGTTTATATAATTATGAGTTTTGACTTTCCCTTTGTAAGATTGTTCGGAGTTCGGTAATTTTGTTATTACCTTTATTTATCACTGATAAGCCAATTTACAATGGCAATTGTTGGTAACCAATGTTACCCATTGGTATTAATGCCACCATTGGTTACAAAAATGCCGTAAATAGGTACCATTGGTACAATTTTTAGACATTGGTACCAATGGTAATACACATAATTGTACCATTGGTAGATATGTGAACGTACCTAGAATCAGTAAATATCAATATTGAATGAAGTTATGAAGAGGGAAAATTCAAATCATGGTTGTAGAACTTAGAATATTAATAAATTCGCATGATAATGACAGAATCATACAAAGAGAAAAAAGACTGGACAAATTCCCTGATACATGCTCAGAATTTAAACAACATGTAAACAAGTTTGTGGGAATATCTGATATACGAGGCATTAATATCACGTTCATGCGCATTGTGCATTCTCATTAAAAAATATTTAGGGGTAGTAGTGTTTAATGCCACTTTCTACAATATTTCAGCTATATCGCACAATAAGCAAAACCTGTCCTCTTACTGTTGTTGGTGTCCTGTTACACGCCATTCATCATGAAATTTAATATCACAGCACCATTATATTTTCATATGATTAAACTAATAAATAAGGGTAATAACAAAATTACCGAACTCCGAGCAATCTTACAAAGGGAAAGTAAAAACTCATAATTATATAAACAGACAAAATCAGTCAACGACTTTTAAGGAATCGTCTCGTCTTTCAATTTTTTTTCCGGATGAGTACATTTGTGAAAAGTATGTTGTCACTTGCGTAAGATGACGAAAGATGGCATTAGCAATCAGTATCACACATTGATTCAAAGTTACCTATTGTTTCTCTTTTATGCTTTACGATGGCCTTTTATACTACCTAATATCTAGATAATGGTTGAGGCCATCGGCTCTGTCTCTTTTAATATATAAAAAAAAATGATATTTTCCGTGTCACAAAGATTAAATATATTATGTATAAAGATCAAGATTAGAATTCCCGCGTATTTTACAACTGCTGCTCACTCAGTTGGCAACACCGTGCACCGTCGGGCTGCTCCACTATAGGGGGATAATTAATGAAATGATGTGATATGAATATGATGTTTTACGCCACTTTCAACTAGATAATTAAATATTAAAGGGCTAATCCAAATATTTACATTCATCAACATCAACTTAATTTAAGACCAGGTTTCACTAACAATAACATAAACATTATGGTACAAGTATTCATAGCATGGGTATTGTTGTAGATATGAAATTCTGTGAATACAATGCAATCCAATCCAGTCACTTCCATGTTTGTAACTAGAGTAACACTGATGGAGAAGGATCTACATACCTTTCCGGAGCACCTAAATTCACCCCAGTTGTTATTGGGGTTGGTGTTGTTTACTGTGTAGTGTTTTGTAAATCGTTGTTTTTCCTTTTTCTATTGGCCATTGTATTGTCTGTCCTTCTATTTACGGATTCTGCAGAGTTTTTGAAATTTTGTATGACTGCAGGACAATAGGTCCTACACTATTATAAATATCAGTTTCTGCTGGACCTACTAGTTTTCTGCCGGACCTAAACACTAACGGAAATTTCTGAAAGGATGTAATTTTTATTCCATACCAATCTACATGTATTGAGCATATACATAAGTGTTATAAGATGTAACATTTTATTTCATTCAATATAATTTTAACATTTAATTCAAATACATTCTTCTTCAATTTCAAGTTGCATCTCCAGAGCTAATTTGCGCACGAGAAGGCTATTGACCTCACTTTGTTCATATTCAAACTCGTTATCATCAATGTCATATTCACTATCATCATCATTTGCATATTCACTCTGCATTGTCTGCATAGTTAGTAGATTCAGTGGAATTACTACTGGTAATACTAGCAACACCAGTAGATTCAACTATGTTGGTAGAAACAACAAGTTCAATAACAGCTGCAGGGCGGTAACGGTATCAGGAATAGAAATGGTTTCAGCTTCATCAATCAAAGGAAGGACAGTGTTCTGCTTCCTATTGTAGTTGGATCTCCTTCTCTGGCCTGAAGGGGTTTACCTAGAAAGAGGATTAAGTGTAAAAATATAAATAGGTGCAAATAGGAAAATGGACATTGTAAGCAGCAGATGTTGAAAAGTACAAAATATCATCAAAAGTAATCTTAAGTGTAGCACTAAATAATACCCAATATGAATCTAATACAGATTTATTTGGTGACAAGAAGTAATATGCTATATACTTATACAGTTCAGCTAACAAGAAAGCTACTGAACCAAGGGTTCCTTTTCGTAAAGTTGAAGTCATCACTTCGGAAATTTTACGGTCGCCACCATGACTTGGTTGACCGTTATGGAATATCTGTGTCACAAATGACCACGAATATGGTCCACTTGTTGTAAACACTTCCCGGTCCTTTCCTCATTCACGACTTGTCGACTTATTACTGGGTTTGTAACTAGATTAACACGACGGGTACCACTAGTGAAGCAGGAACTGTTTACCCTTCCGGAGCACCTGAGTTCACCCCCGGTTTTTAGTGGGGTTTGTGTTACTCGATCTTTAGTTTTATATGTATGTTTTGTAGATCGTTGTTTGTCCTTTTGTACTTTTTCTTTTGGCCATTCAAATTGTGTTGTCTGTTCTTTGATATATGGATTTTGATTGCCCCTTTGGTATCTTTAAACTCTTCTTCATATCCTACACTGACTGGAAGACTGCCCCTAGCCTTCAGTAGAGTGGCACTCTTTGTTTCTGGTTCACCTGATTCATCAGTTTGTTAAGTGTTTCTTCTTTTTTCATGTTTAAAATAAAGTATATTGTACTGTTGTAAAATAATGTTATATCTTATAATACCATTCAAGTGTTTATAGCTGGTGTTAGGTTAAACTCGGATACTGGGTGATTCCAATCTAATCATCATGCAATCATTTAGATGTTCACTGCTCAGTCTATGTCTACGGTCTGTCTTTGTCAGCTTCATCATGCAATCATTTCGATGTTCACTGCTCAGTCTGTCTACGGTCTGTCTTTGTCAGCTTCATCATGCAATCATTTAGATGTTCACTGCTCAGTCTATGTCTACGTTCTGTCTTTGTCAGCTTCATCATGCAATCATTTAGATGTTCACTGCTCAGTCTATGTCTGCGGTCTGTCTTTGTCAGCTTCATCATGCAATCATTTAGATGTGCACTGCTCAATCTATGTCTACGTTCTGTCTGTCAGCTTCATCATGCAATCATTTAGATGTTCACTGCTCAGTCTATGTCTACGTTCTGTTTTTGTCAACTTCATCTGATTGAAAGCGGTTTCATTTGCTACAGATGTTGGTGGTAGACTTCTAATCAGATTTACTAAGGCCAGGATGTTGCCTACTCCAAAACCTGAACAGGAATTCCACACGTCAACCCATGATACACCTGTCAACTTAGTGGCCCCAAAATAAAGAAACCCATGCAGTATAATTTACCTCTTTGACGTAGTTGACATAAACATAAAGCTACAATTGATAATAATTTATTTAGTTACTAAATTACCTCCCGACTAAAGACTTTTCAGGAGGGACCATTCTCCTTCAATTTCATCAACTGTAATGCCTTGTGAAGTTAAGTATCCTAGAACCGCTCCACCAGAAATGATACATGGTCATTCCCATAATCTGTAATAAATTTATTAAAACAGGAATAATGTACATGTATGCATATTCAATCGTGTTTAAAAAGAATGGTGCTTATAGTAACTTTTGATTAGGCCCACTTATAAAAAGAAAGGGGCCCGGGTGGCTCAATGAGTTAGGTCGTTGGATCTAACAGCTTATACAAGCATATCACCAATACGGCGTGGGTTTGCACCCGGCTTTGTAAATAACAAAAAAGGGTGCTCGCAGCCGCATGTGATAAAGTTTACCAGTTGCTTGAACATGGTCGGTGGTTTTCTCCGGGTACTCCGTCTTCCTCCACCACTAAAACTGGTCGCCATGATATAGCTGAAATATTGTTGAAAGCAGCTTTAAAACACCAAAAATCAATCGATATAAAAAGAATATTTTACATAGACAAAACATATGTAATATATTATGTGCACATACATACCTAACCTGAAACTAAATCCACATGACAAGCACATTATTCTAAGAGTTAAATTCTAGCACTATAAAGTGAGAAAGAGAGAAGTAATTTTGATACCTGATATTCCTTGTGACATCATCTATAAATATCTGAAAATAGTAATGCAAATTTGAATATTATGACGAGTGCAACTTCAGTACTGAATTGTTGTTACTGCAAGAAACTCTGTTATTAATTTTGTCTGTTTATATACTTGTGAGTTTTGACTTTCCCTTTGTAAGATTGTTCGGAGTTCGGTAATTTTGTTATTACCCTTATTAAGTTTTACATTTACTGTATTTGTAATGCCATACATGTATATGAATCATAACAATTTATATTGAAAAAACATTATACACTGTTATATATATGTACTTCAACTTGATGTATTTGCCTGATACATGTAATGATGTATACAAAAATACCTTCCATATCACTGGGCCAGTTCTTGAAACTGGCTATTTCAGTTGACCGCAGATCTACTGCGATGTCCACAATTCTTGTAGTTATAGCTGCCAAAACACCACCAACAAGTTTTTCAACCACTGTACGACTAATAGGACGTAACCGTTTGCCACTATCTTTTAACTTATAACCACATATTTCTTTGGTCTCCTCTAAATTTTTTATTTTTTCACTCTTCCTAATCCCATGAATATTTCTGAATTTAAATTCTAATTGCTTTGTTTTAGATTCATTTAAGGTAACTAATGCTTTGTGAGCCTGTGTCTCAGAAGGGTAGGACTTGGACAGTTTTTCACCCTGTTCAATACAAAGAGCATCACGATGACCTTTTGACTTCTCATGATCGGAAATTATTACACCCAGTAATAAAAAGATGTTTTTTTTTCAGATTTCCGATTTCCCCACGTTTGCCATACTTTATACATATTGTACAGGTCATGATATTCTCATCACGGTCATAATGTAACCACGGATGACCTTCGCACCATTTTGTGTTGAAAATCCTTTCAGGTCTTTTCTCCTTTTCATATATGTACCTTTTGACTGCATTTGTTGCACTGTCAGCCGGTCTTTTCAATCCAGGACGAGCACCCTTTACAAATTTGATGGGCCACGACATTTTTGAAGCTGGACATAAGATAAGATGCAAATCGTCATCGGTACCTTCGTTCCGCGAAAAATACAGTAGAGAAATTTCAAGTCCTTGCCGGTAAATTAAAAAAATCAAAATTCAAAATTGGTAAAAGGTTTTGATGATGGTGAAGTAAATAAACAATCTGTTGCAAAAATAGAATCCCTTTTTTTTTTAAATCGACGTCATCACCTCTAAGCAATTTCCATTGGTCGGAACTAGTCTTAAGTTCAATAATTTGGTAACTGTCGGCAATCACGAGATTGTACGCGATCTTCTTTAAAGGGATTCCCCTAATCCCACCAATCAACGATAATGTTACAGAACGACTGCGGATAACTTTGTTTACCGGATTTGCTATTTATGAAACCTGGACAAATACGACTGTTTAGTGTTATATTTAGAACCAAGGTTGCATAAGCAATCTGTTAAACAAGAAATCAATAACCATTACATACAACAACAAAATATTTTTGTCGGACAATAGGACCGCCACGTATGAGGCTTCTGCCGAAAATCTGCCCCCTTCGGTCCGACGAATTTCAAAAACTCTGATTCTGATTACCACTTTGGTAGCTTCTAACTTTTCAATGTAAGTCTCCAAAATTTAAATAATCAACATGGAGGAATTTCATAGAAAGTCTTCCAACGTGATAGTATCAACAGTTTACACCCGTTCAAATCTACCCCAAAAACAAATATCCAATCGGAAAGACTGAAATATAGTGGGGTTCGTGTTACTCGATCTTTAGTTTTATGTGTATGTTTTGTAGATCGTTGTTTGTCCTTTTGTACTTTTTCTTTTGGCCATTGTGTTGTCTTCTTCGATATACGGATTCTGATGACCCCTTTGGTATCTTCAAACTCCTGTGAAACTTTCAACCAATAGAAACTATGATAATAATATCCAGGAAAAGAATTGAATCTTGAACATGTCTCATCACATACGCAGCACGTCAATCCATGTGCAGTGATTTTTCTACTTATTTGTATCTGGGGCCCAGGTCCCTTGGAATTGGGAAAATTAGTGCGTAAATTTTGTGAATTGGGAAAAGGTGGGAAGAGCAATAAATTTATTAGTTTGGATTTCAAGTAACAGAATAACTTGGAATCAACACTATCAGTTGAAATGTCTTTCACGAAATAGGCTGTCACAAAATATTCTGGATGCAATTATGCGCATTGTAAAGGAAAGTAAAGAGACGACGATCTAGATAAACGTTTTGAAATGTTTACAGAACAGCACAAGTGAAAAGCAAACTTGTCTTATGAATGTCAATGCAGTAATATTATGGCATTGAAATTCATAAGTCGGAGAATAACCCATTTCAACTGCTGCAGTAGAACATGGTATCACAATGGCATCAATTGTAAACTCTGGGAAAACATATTTGCAAAACTGCATCATTCTCAAATCATTATATTCCATTTTGTTCTTGAAAGCAGTAGCAAACAATGATTGTAGTCTTAAAAGCAACGCAGACGATGGCGCGATGTTTGTTTACATAAAAACGAAAACATTTTTCTACGGATGTGTATTGGAAACGAAACTAAGTTGCTATGGCATCTATTGCACTTTAAATATCAATTATTTTAATCTACTGATGCCTTTACTACGTACCAAACGCAATAGTACTAGTAAGACATCTTGGACTGTAAACGTCTCGTCAATGAATTAATGTTTATTATGATTACGGATAAATATTTATAGACATCATATATTTGCCGTACTTCAGTTTGTTTGTGATTACATTCTAATCGAAGTTCGCTCACCATAACATGTCACTGTATTGTCGTATCTGTAAAGGTGTTAGGTGGAATTCTTTTAGCCGTGATCGTTCTGTTTTTGCGTATTCACAGACCATTTCACCCCATAATGAGAATTCTTTCTGATGGAAAATTTCTCATGTTTCCATCAGATTGTCAACTATCGGCTTTGGGTAGCTTTGTCAGTGGGTATGGTACTAGCAATCTTTTCTGTATTTAGAGAATATAGTTTTTGTTATTAACTTTGCGTATTCACAGACCATTTCTCCACATGATAAGCATTCTTTCTGGGGGAAAATTTCACCTGTTTCCATCAAATTGTGAACTGTCTGGTTTGGTTGGCTTTGCCAGTGGGTATTGTATTGGCAATCTTTTCTGTATTTGGAGAATATATATATTTTTTTATTATTTTTGCGTATTCACAGATTATTTCACCGCGTTCGGCTTTGAAAATTACAAAAAGGGTGCACTCGACTCGTAGCCGAAAGTGATAAAGTTTACCAGTTGCTTGCCCATGGTCGGTGGTTCTCTTAGGCTTCTTCCACCACTAAGCTGGTCGCTGAAAGTGGCGTTAAACACAATAAATCAATCAAATCACATCATTTCACCAAATAATGTGCATTCTTTACGAGTGAAAATTCGTCCTGTTTCCATCAACTTATAACCAAGGCCAAATGTACTCTTCATTGTGGACTGGTTATCACAATTGCTTTGTAGGGGAATATTCTATAGTCACGTACACATTTCTTGATATAGGGCATCACTGTCGATCGCTAAGTTCTCACAAAAATATAGTATATTAATTAATAAATATATATTCAGAATAACATTTCATAAACACAAAGTTTCCATAATAACATTTCATAAACACAATGTTTCCATAATAACATTTCCTAAACACAAAGTTTCCATAATAACATTTCATAAGCACAAAGTTTCCATAATAACATTTCCTAAACACAAAGTTTCCAAAATAACATTTCCTAAGCACAAAGTTTTCCATAATAACATTTCCTAAACACAAAGTTTCCAATCAATTTAGTATATGGTTTTAGTTCGACATCCAAGGTATATCTATTTTTACAACATTTTATCAAAGTTATTAATACAATGTAGTATAAGCTGAATTTTAATAATAAATACAGAAACATCCCAAATGTATGGGTTATAAACTTGTCAACTGGCGGGTTTGGGTGGCTCCATGAGTTAGGTAGTTGGATTACCTTACAACTCGTACAAGCCTATCAACGTGGGTTCGTGCCCGGCTTTGTAAATTACAAAAGTATGCACTCGACTCGCAGCCGCAAGTGCTAAAATTTACCAGTTGCTTGCCCATGGTCGGTAGTTCTCTTCTGGTACTCCGGCTTCTTCCACCACTAAAACTGGTCGCCATGATATAGCTGAAATATTGCTGAAAGTGACGTTAAGCACAATAAATCATTAAATCAAATCCAATCTGAATTTTTAATGATAAATACATTAGCATTTTTTTTCTATATTTGGAGAATAACTAAGCTTATCCAGTGATTAATAGTGATGCTTGCAGGAAATCTTTGTCGGCGCTCATTTTTAGCAACCAGCAATGCGAGGTGGTTTGATGAGCTCATAAATCCGTTCAGAGCATTCATTCGAATATTTCCTGTCTAGCAATATCGTATAATATTCAGTCTAGTTTTGGACAGTTTCAAGCACTGCTCTATTTTCAGTCTAATTTTGAACAGTTTCAAACACCTGCTCTGTTTTCAGCCTAATCTTGCCAGTTTTCTTGCTCATTCGTGAGTAAAACTGACAATGGATCAGCAATGCGAACTGGGTTGACGAGCTCATATATCTGTTCAGAGCATTCTTTAGAATACTTCCTTGTCTAGCAATAAGAAAATTTTCAGCCTAATTTTGGATATTTTTCTTGTTGATTCTTGTGCAATATTGACAATACACCAGCAATGCGAATACTTCTTGTCTAGCAATATCAGATAATTGTCGGTTTAATTTTGGACAGTTTCAAACACCTGCTCTTTTTTCAGTGTATTTTTGGAGTTTTAAACACCTGCTTTGTTAATCATTATTTATTGAAATCTTGACATTTGTTAGTTATATAAATAAAATGCTGGAACCTTATATAGGCGCCGTTAACATTAGTAAATACTATACAATTGAATTAGTATATATATATATATATATATATATATTTCATATATTTCATTGTTCCAATTGGTATTGCAATATTATTGTACAAAGGAAATTGTTCGGTTTATATGTCAGTTATACCAATAACATATCAAAATTCATTTTACCTGGTCTATTCTTAGTTGTGCGATTTCTTCATAAGACCCCAAAGAGCAATGCATAGATGTTGTCGCCGTAGTATATAAAGATAAGTAATCCTCATAAAATAAATAAAGAATTAAATTAAAGATAAGCACACGTAGAAAAGATATTAGTAAATATTTTTACAAGGACATTATTTTCAACTTGATGCAGAATGTCATACCAATTATTAACCATTTAAAGATAAGTACACGTAAGAAGATATAAGTAACCGTTATTTTTACAAGGACATTATCTTCAAGTGTCTTGATGCACAATGTCTTAGCAATTTTTAACCATGATGGTTTTGACACAACTGGTGACGTATTCTTCCTCAATAACTGACTGTTCTCTACATTCTGACGTTCTATCTAAATTTACGTCGCTGTAGCTGTGATTGATTTCAGTGCATTAATTACCAACTCATGTTGGTAATATGAATCGTTGGCGTCGCATTATCTTCAAGTGTCTTCATGCAGAATGACTGCAATTTTTAACCATGATGGTTTTTGTCACAGCTGATGGCGTATTTTTCCTCAACAACTGATTGGTCTCTACATCCTAACTTTCTGTTGTAGCTGTTGATTGATTGCAGTGTATTAAGTTCCAGCTCATGTTAGGACAATGCGTAATTATCGAAATCTCAAACTTATTTTCAAACATTTTTTGTACTACTTTATAGTATTGCTGGAAAAGTAAATTTTGTCATATCTTCTATATAAGTATTGCCAGTGAAATGCCCTATCTAACGAAAGAGCTACTAGAGAGGTTTTTCAGGAATGGAAGAGTTATTCTTATGAAATTCGAACTTGCTGCATCAGTAACTAAAGCTTATTTCTTACACATAGATCAGAGGAACACCATACACAATTTCTTGCGCCGGTCCGCCATTCAGACTCAAGAATTAAAATAAAATATCTTGTAGGTAGCGAAGGCATATATATTTTTTTATCATCGGGAATTTATTCATACTGAAAATGTTACTGTGAGTAAGCAAACTTGTTCTATTAACTAATATGAAAGAGTCATTTATTTGTGTTTGTATTCCACCACCTTCTTTTACTAATATGTAATGCCCTTTTCTGGCTCTTGTTCCGTAATGGATGACTACTTGTTGTACACAGCATCAATTTGTGTTGACCTATATTTTCCAGTGTTAATCTTAGGGTCAACACATATGGACTTTCTGTTCTTAGAAAGGGCCCGGGTGGCTCAATGAGTTAGGTAGTTGGATTACCTAACAACTCATACAAGCCTATCACCAATACGGCGTGGGTTCGCGCCCGGCTTTGTGAATTACATAAAAGGGTGCTTCTTCCACCACTAAAACTGGTCGCCATGATATTGCTGAAAGTGGCGCTAAGCACAAAAAAAAATCAATCAATGTAAAGAAGTTAAATATATAATGTGTTCTATCTTGAATTAACTTTGTGTATACAAAGGCTATTTCACTGTCCAAATGTTTCACATCTGCTAACGGTTTATAGTATACTTCGAATGTTCTAGTATTTGCAAAATTAAAGCAACGAGGCGTGCTTGGGATGGCTTTGACGGTTTGTCCAGTAATATAAATCTTGTCTGTGGGTGTTTTTTGGAATTACAGAAGATGGCCAAGTCATTATTAGTGATGCTTGCATGTGTAAATAAGCATAATATGAACGGTCTAGAAGTATATGATTTTTCTGCATTTGAAGATGAGAGAACAACATGATATCAAGCGACAGGAATTACTATACGTTATGTGGATTTTCTAGTTTTAACAAATGCATCTATGCTATTGTCTTGAGAAATCAGCGTTTCAGAAACTTTGACTATGCTATGTTATGACGCTTCAGACATGTGTCTTTGCATTTATGGAAGGTTTCATGATCTGTCCGTTTTCTGTTTTGAATAGTATGGTTACATTGTTTTTCGCCTTTACACCTTATTTTAGATATTAAATGCTTCCCTGTTAGTCTTTCTAGCTTCTGAGGCGCTACAAATGATCTACCAACTTTATTAACGGTGTTTGTTAGATTGTTAGAGACTAATTGTTTTATAAACAATCTGTGGGTCATATTGTCATTTAGATGGTCGGCGTGGAATATAATGTAAGCATCTAGCACTGCAATGACATGAACATGGGAAAGGACATTTTCCCACTATTTGAATGATTTGACTACATTTTGTAAGAGATCATTTAGTCAGATCTATCAACCCATGTACTTGTTATAATTCGTAACTACATTTGGTTTACGAATAATTTCATTTGTAATTGGATTTCTTCTGGAAGTGGTTGTTAGACTAGACACATGTTTTGTTGAAAGCATATAAACTGGTTTGCTATCAAGATATTTGCAACATTCTAATGGACCATTATACATCATGAATATTTCGCCACGATTTCTGAGTTGGTTGTTTTCTAATGTTTGAGGTATTCCACGACGGTTCAGTAGCATATGTTCCCAGTTGAAATAGATCCAAAAAGAGTTGTGGTGATGTATAGTAATATAACCTTTGTCAATGAAATCTCTCATCATGTCCATGACTATAAAAGATCATATATGGCCCCGTTAAAGCTAGGATCTGTTAAACACTTGCCAGTGTACAGTTTAACTTTTGAAATATAGCAATTGGAATAAACCGAAACCATGTATTTCTTTATAACATATTTCACAGATTTATTAGGAATGTAAGCACGTTTTGATGGGAGTGTAGGCAGAATTGAAACGTGATAAAATACGCTTGAAAATAGATCCGAGTTTAAATTGCGGGTCTTGTCCTGGATTTTCACGGTATCCTTATTTGCCAGATGAAGAAATGGTGTAATTAATAGAAAAAGATTTCTTGCCATAGTTGCTGGTAAATGGTGTGGAGGTTACCGGATCTGTGCTCCAATATTCATTGATGTCGGATTGGTTGGAAGGTTTTCTATTGCATATCTAAAGACTTTATTAATCAGCAACGGTTCCTGAATGTAATATGATACAATATAAATATTAACAACACATAGCCTTGCCTTCGCAACTGATGAATGAGTTGCATTCTTGTTTCCAGATATAGAGGCTTCTATGGCATTTCGTGGGACTTTATTAATCAGCAACGGGTCCTGTAATGTAATATGATGCAATGTAAATATTAAGAACACATAGCCTTACCTTCGCAGCGGGTGATTGAGTTACTGGGGTTCAAAACAGGCGCTGGAAAAACGTAAAACCAGTTTGTCTTTGATGGAAGTTTTTAACATTGCATTAAAATGCAGTCTTCAGATTTTAAGAACTTTTAAATGCATCTATTGTGCGTATGTGTAAGGCATAAAAATCAATAACGAGTATATCCACCGCGTTTATTGTGAAGTTCTGTAACACGCCGCGTCATGCTTCGCACAAGACGCCTAAGCCGTTCTTGGGGGAACTGTTGCCACTCCTGTAAGATAGCAGTTCTTAATTCGTCAATATTTTGGATTGCGTTGGTTAATTTTTCGGCCAATAAAGTACCATGCATGCTCTATAGGGTTCATGTCTGGCGACATCGTAGGCCATGGAATTGTCTGAACAGCCTCTTGCTGTAAAAAATGTTGTACAATTCGGGCTCTATATGGCCTAGCGTTGTCGTCCATGAACATTGGTATGTCAACCAACGCATGATTGTCGAAATGGGGGACTACGCGTGGAGCGAGCACATTTTCACGGTATTTTTGGCCTGTCAGATTACCATCAAGAACGTACAAGTCCAACTTACAGTCAAAGGAAAAACAACCCCAGACAGTTACATCTCCACCCCCAAAAGCAGTTGTGCCCAAAATGTGGTTGTCCTGAAATGAAGTGTTTCGTTGGCGCCAAACTCTTGCACGACCGTCGGTAGGGCGTAACAAAAAATGACTTTCATCCGTCTCCATGTGCGAATAGTCCACCCCAAATGATCATGTGACCAGTCAAATCGAGCATGGCGATGACGTAATGTCAATTGTAGACGTTTTATGGGTCGTCGCGCTCGCATTTCCTGATGGTGGAGGCGTCTGATTACAGTGCGTGTGCTGTTGTGGCCTCTAAACGCTAAATTACCACGAAGTGCACCAGCTGTACTGAATGGCCGTTGCCGCGCCCGTCTGGATATGAGCTGGTCCTCTCTTGGCGTCGTTTTGCGAGGTCTACCTGCACGTGGACGGTCAGTAACATTCACCGTTTGACGAAAACGCTGCATCAGTCGTACAATGATGGAATGGTTAACCCTAAAGTGGTCTGCCACCCTTCTATGGCTAAAACCACCGTTATGCATGCCAACAGCTTGCCACCTTTCTGGTATGGTTAATTTTCGCCGCACCATACCAAACCAATAGAAAATGAAACTTAAAACTCTACACACAAAAAAATCAGCTTTCGTTCGCAAACACAAATGTTGAAAAGTACACGTGGCACTTTACACACCCTGTCATATACATGTAAATAAAATTCGATCAATAACCTGTTTCACAGGTAAGTAAGTATGTGTGTACAGGTAACGAAAACAGCAAACCGATTTGAAATAAGTTCATTATTAGAAAAGATATTGAAACAAGTCAGGTGGTGCTTAACTTTTGTCGGACTGTATGTAATTAACTGCACAATTATTAGTGGTAACTTGTTTCTTGAACTTTCCATGTTTTTTCATACACTATAATATACATACCTATCTGTTTAACAGATGAACTTGGTTGAATATGGGGAATCTGCTGTCCATTAGTACATGTATACCGTGGTGTATCACTTCCTAAAAAATGATATCAAATGTTAAATTTTCATGTAACCATCTTGTACAGATTAAAAAGCAAAACACCAGTTCAATCTATTTATAGTCAGCTCTGGAACGTTTCAGTCATGCTTCCTATATCAATATATATACAGGTATACATTTTTATGCTGCTGGAGATGTTTAAAGTTTGTATTGTTGATGATTGAATGAAAATTACACCAAGCTGAATTAAGTTGTTAACAATAAATTATACATGTCTTACTATGTTGTTTGCTTGATTGTTCTGTTTTAACAAGTGCTAGTGTGTTTTTACAAAACATACATGTAGATAGGTGCATATACTTGCACAAAATTATATGTAAATTGTCAGGAACTTTGTAGTATTTCCATGTGGAACATAGGGATCTAATTAAGTTAATAGAAGTTCATATACATTGTAACTACCAGTACCGATGATTTTGTCACTGAGGCTTTTTGCAATTTTTCTCCTCTTAGAATCATCTGTGCGACTGTAGCTTCTAATACTTGTCTCCGACTTGTGGCCCGATATGGCCATTATGTGTCTGGCTTCAAATCCTTCATTGTCAAGCATTGTTATTGTTGTTGCCCTTAGGCTGTGGTTGGTATACACTGCACTCAAACTTTTGTGATAGTATTTTCATTTTGTCACCAAGTGTGTTTTTACCAACAGCGGCATTATCAAACCAAATATCTTCCATTTTGTTCTCAACTGTTTTTGGCCTCTGCCAAAAAAAATCAGTCGGGATTCAAAACTGACAAATATTTTTCCAGTGACAGAACAGGGCACAAAGGATTATTAGTCTCCCACCCTGACTTTCTGTACAATCATTTTAGTCACCACGGTGGTTTTTGTTGAATGATCCTTCAACACAACAAATCTTTTATCTCCAGAACCATGAATCTGAAAATCTGACTTTTGAAGATCCCTTAAATTTTCACGTCCGCGGTTACAATAGTAAAGCATAAATTCAATGAACTTGTTTTGTAAGTCAGCTGGACCATTTAGATCAAAAGAATCGTAGTTTCTTAAGATCATCATTTTGGATTGGTGGTTTATGTATGGACGCTTATCCCCTTTCCCTCTTGTTTTAATTTTACCAACATGGCTTGGAACACACGATTGGCAGGTTTAAAACCGACAATATCAATATCTCTTACTTTCAAAAAATGTCTCTGAATTCCATATCTAATGCTAATCATCGACCTCTTCAAATAATAGTGACCTTTTAGGTTTCTGGCCGTTGCGCAGAATCCCTTCAAAAGGGAGCATAAATCTTCAACAGGCAGCTGTTCTATGTCGGAAAATAAAACATCCTTCGATGCACAATATGCTGTAAGAATGTTGAGGGCTGTTTTTATTGCTTTTTTGGTAATTTTAGCGTCCCTATTTTCAAGAAGAGCCTCTATATCATCGTCGTCTGGCTTCACAAACCTCGCCATGTTTGTTGTCGTCTGTCAATCAAGTCTTGATCACCTGTGCGTTTGCATAGTCACAAAACGGAATGAGACACGGAAAAACCCGGAATCGTATAATGAATATTCATATATCAAAATACAGGTGAAAGTTCAGCAGGCAATAGAACACAGGAATGAAGTTTATGATAAATGGTTACAAATGTTAATACCAAATAGACAGGTATTTTATATACTATTATGATAATAATATGATGCTTAGCAATGACTATGCCAAAATAGTGGTCAGGGTTGAGGACAGAGTGCACGACCCTAGTGCACTATGTCCTCAACCCTGACCACTATTTTGACATAGTCATTGCTAAGCACCATATTATTATCATTATTATGCTGACTGTTGATATATATTTTTGTAATTATTTATGCTTGCCAGAATCCTATGTAATTAGCTGAAAACATTTCTGATTTCGAATATATCTAAAAATATTACGAATTTAGTTTGTTACACATATTTTCATTGGTTCTTCAACCCTGAATGTCAGCATATATTCGGAAAACAGACGGAGTATATATTTCAGTCCCCAAAAACGATTAAAACATGGACGACAAAACATTACGCTTCACTGAATCAATGATATAATACGGAATAATAAATGTATTTTTACCAAATTAAATGCTGTTTTTATACTCAAAACGGCTGCATGAACAAAAAAATATTACAACGGTTAATTCCGTCACAAATACCTGATCGATTCAGCAAACTCCTATGTTCCACGGCTGTACCATAACAAATAAACAAAACGTTGAGCCTTGAAAACTTTCGACGTCATGGGGCCACACCAAGGTTTTACTTACATGTTGTTAACATTTAAATTATTGAAGTTGTTTCGCAAATTCGTTGTTTTATTATGTGATATATTAATGTTATATTTATAAAGTTTATAAAATTTACTACATATGAAACTGTATTGATTTAGAAATTTAGTACAGTATTTTCCTTCATGAGACACACTCCCATACATGAAATATGACGCGACACATATTTTGACGTCAAAGGTACGGAAACGGACATCTACAGATACGAAAAATGAAAATAAAAGAGGCAAATTTTTTTAATACAGTTGGATGTTGTATTTAAAAAAAACCAATGGTTAAATCCGTAATATATCTGTTATTCAGCTATCAGACAGGGTATATAATGTGACATTATATACCCTGTCTGATAGCTGAATAACATAATATCCACACCATAGTCAAACTAAAAAATGCTGGCGGACTATACATCCATGATTTTTACTACCATGCCTTCATTTCTGGTGGAGAAACGAACTGAAACCATCAATATAACTGGACAGACTAGGGTAACACTATGCCTATTCCACATTCGTAGGCGAACCATAAAAATACTAATTCTTTTGTGTGTTTATTTTAGAATCATGTTTATTCACTTCAAAACTTCTAGTGCCTTTTTACACTACATGTATATCATTCCATGGCATATAAATGATGAGAAATTTCAATGGATACTTTTAATATACAAATTTAACAATTACGCCAAAAAATATCTGTCTTGTCCATACTGAGCATTAGAGTTATGTAGTGTTCTCAAAAAAACTCTTTTAAACTGAAATATTTGAACTGTGAACCTAGAAACATTAACTGGAAATTTGGTTGATTTTTCACAACAAAGTCAACAAGTCTAAAGAATTGTCTATCTCTGTTGTCCATAGTAATTGATGTTTACAGTACAGCCAGAAAAAGTGATATTGTTTGGAACATTTCTTGGTGTGTATGTTCTCTCCATGGTTTCTGCATACTGAACTAAAACATTGTCTGGTAAATTTAGAATGTCGAAGTCCTCTGGCATTTGAACTAGTTCTGACTGATCTAAACAAAAAAATAAACTTGTTATTCAAATGGATGTGTATGAAATAAAATATTCTTTATTTTTATTCTTTTTTCTTTCCATTAAATATTTCTTAATATTTTTGTGTGTGGTTTTCTCAACAGTTTCTTTTTTCTTCAGTTTATTTTCTCTTTTCTTTTTTATTTATTTATTTTTGTTGGATCTTCTTCAATCTTTCTTTGCTTTTGTTTTTATTTATAGACTGTTATATGTATTCCTGTAATATTTCCTATCATTTTTGAGGGTCTGTTCTACAGCTGCTGGTCTCATATTTTAGTGTAGGCATTTCATACGTAGGATGTTTTCTGAAGTGTGCAACTATTTTTGTACACAGATATACATTTACACATATTCGAACATCAGCTTTAGACAATAACCAAACAGAAATGTTTTTACAATAGGAAAACTTACTGTATGCGACAGTGTTACACATGGCAACTGCAGGTGCTGATGAATCCATGGACATGTTATTCTCATTCTGTTGGCAAACAGGTGGGAAAATATCCAGAGGCAGCAGGGCTACAACAAAGAACATTAATAGCAGTGAACAAAATGATAACAATGAATTTACTTGGATCTTACTATTTTAGCATCATTTTGGTTTTTGATTTTTGGTGTTTTAATGCCACTTTCAACAATATTTCAGCTATATCATGGCGACCAGTTTTAGTGGTGGAAGAAGCCGGAGTACCCGCAGAGAACCACCGACCATGGGCAAGCAACTGGTAAGCTTTATCACATGCGGCTGCGAGTCGATGGCACCTTTTTTTTTGTAATTTACAAAGCCGAGCTTGAACCCACGCCGTATTGGTGATAGGCTTGTATGAGTTGTTAGATCCAGCGACCTAACTCATTGAGCCACCCGGGTTATGAACAGATGAAATACTTGTAAATTTATGTGTAATATCTGAAAAATAAGGATGAGTTTAAAAGTCACAATAATCTTTATCAAAGACAAATATTTTATTGATTTTCAAGCAGCTACAAGTACATATTTGTTATAATGGTCATACAAAAATGTACCATTTATATAATATGGATGGTATGTTGCATCTGATATTTAGTATTCATCTATAATCTTTCTGTCCAGTACTAGTCTAAACAGCAAAGAATTCAACAACTGAATTCAGTCAAATCATAATTATTATACTTACCAACTGATGGAATGCATGGTGTATTCTGTTGTGCATTACCAAGTGCTGCTGGTTTTCTTCCAAAATGTGTACAAGAGCTCAAAACAATAGACATAGACTTCTTCTGATTGTCTGAAATACAACAAAATGTATATTGATAAAAACATCTTTATAACTACAAACACCAACATAGATAGATAGATATTTAACTATTTTATCATAAAATCTGCACATACGTAGATTAAGATGTTTGAAATACGTAAGAAAGATTAACAAATTAAATTATCAAACTCTTGGGGTAATTTTGTTGCGTCCACAGAAATATTATTGACAATTCGTTTCTACAGAAAAATTCATTTGTAATGAAAAATTATAGCTACAAAATGTACGTTATCTGATCTTTTCAGAATTCTAAATCACATTATTTTATAATTTAGGCCAAGAAAAAATATTATGCCTTTCTAGAAATGAGCAAAATTCTGTCAGTGAAAATAGTGCTGTGCATGTAAGTCAACTGGCACATTCATTCATTTATATAAAAAAAAAAGAATTGGATGTATCATGTTAGTGGACACAAGTTTAGGAAGGAAGTTGAATGTAATACAAAAAACTTTAGTACCTGATGTATCATAACAGTAACTGGTCAATAACTCCTCAGACTTATGTCCACTGATAGTTTTAATATGCCTGCCTTGAAATCCACACTGGTCTAGTAAGTTTATGCAAGTGGATCGTATGCAGTGATTAGCATATTCTTTCTGGAGAGCTGCAGCCTTTGACAGATTTTTCATAAAATTTTCAGTGTTACTTCCCATTGGCTCATTTCTATACCATACTGAATCATTTTCATCGAAAGAATCCTTGGGATGTAGAAATAATTTTTCAATTGAGGTGTTTCTTTTTTAAAGATATTTTTTCAAATGATGCCACCGGACACAATTCAAGTCCTGTTTGATACACTTTTCCACCGGTTCCCTCTTCTTCACTTGTTACTCCCTGGTGGTTTGTTGTTAGTTCTGAAATGGCTTTTTCTACAAATGTCACATTATTTTCATCCCTTTTTATTGTAAAATGATGAATTGTCAGTTCTTGTAAGTTTTCCTGTCCTCGTCGACAAAAATATAATATGACTTCAAATATTACCTTGTTCACTAATCCTTGTGGTGTGGATGTGTTGAATACGGTAGGGTGTTTGTACAGACGTTGAATAATATCAACAGGCAGCTTCATGGTGCTTTGTTCATCCTTTGCCTGCTTTCCTGGTTTTTCGTAGAATAGACGTAAAATTCCATTTGCCAAAGTAAATTCAGGATCTGTAATAATATCAAAGGTTACTCCATTGTCCTTAAGGTATCTATTTATGTTCTGACGGATACCAAGTAGAGAATTTTTCTTGTAAAGTTCTCCTGTCTTTGTACGGATATTGGAGTAGAAATCGTGTAGTAGAACGGACATTGGTATTTGTAGCAGATTGCTAGAAATACTGCGATCTTCAAAGAAATCTGTTAACACTTTAACGGCGAATGATGTTACTTAGTTTGGTTTTCTTTGAACAAACCATGTCGTTCCTAAATTCCTGTGGATCATCACTACCAAAGCGGCTGGCAATGTATATTTTTCCAGACGACAACAAGGTAACTTTATTAATGCTATACGCTTAAGTGTTAAAGTGTCATTGTTCAAGACGTGTATGTGACTATGCATAAATTATTCCTTATTTTGGCATTACGCTTCGCCCGCTGCGCGTGAAAAATATTGACACAGAAATTAACCACGCCTACCCGTGCACTATCATGGCATAGTATGCTTACGCTATATTTTTCTTTGGTGGTATATACCGTTATATATAATTACTTACTATTAAAGGAGAATCTGACGGAAAGCATAATAGGTAATAAATTGTGATATCTTCAGAAATATTGGCTAAAAAATTGAAACACTAAGATAACAATAAAAAATTACAACTTTATGAACAGGAAATTCATATTATTTGCAAAATACATTGTATACACTACTTGCATTAGAAAATGATTCCAACGAAATGGAAGAAAATTAACACATAACAGAGCTTGAGTTTTTTTTTTTGTACAGAAAAGTTTTTGAGATGCATGTGTACTTATCAAAGGTAAATAATTTGCAAGATCTTTTATTTCTTCGTCGGCGTTGCATCGCCGTCCACTGCTTCGTCTTCAGCTGATTTTCTTTTAGCAGATATTGTCCCACATGTCAACACGGTGACCTGCCTTCACAAAATGATAAGTCTAGAAACGATCCGAGTATATTATCATCAATGTCGTTGTAGCGCTTTTTTAAACTGGAAAATCAAGCGCAATCTTGACAAAGCACTTTCACGACCAAGAAGAAGAAAAAATGGCGGTACAAAACCGGGAAGCGTAATTCCCGGAGGTAAATCCGTAATCCGTATTTTGAAACTAAAATCCGGGACAATTACGGAAATTCCGCAATAGTAAACAGCTCTGCTATTGCCCTTTTCTGTAACGTTTCATATTATATATTATTACCTAACTGTAAAGTTTTACATGTTTTATAAAGTATTTTTATTTTCAACTATTTTTGGAGGTTTTGGCTCTCTAATGTTCTATTGCCTGGCTACCTTTGACCTTAAATGTGATTGGTCAAAACAATTTCGTGAATATTTATTTCCAATCCGAAATCTTTGTCTAGTCCACACCCGATTACAGCATATGAAAGTGTCGTAATCTAAAATTATTTAACCCTTTGACTGCCACGTTTCGTGTATAATCGTTACTTCGTGTGTGGTATATTCCTGACGTTATGGCTCGTTCATTTATTTCATGTCGTCATATTAACAGCAATGTGACGCTACTTACCGTTTTTTTTTGTTTTTTTTTTCTAACAGGTTCTATATGTATCTAACTTCAAATTGTGCAATCTAATTATAACGTATTTGCGTAACTTGTTCTTAACGAAAATAAACGTGTCCCTAGCAGTCTATCAACCAGGGACATATAAATCCCTCGCGCAGTCTAAAAACAAGCGCAGATTAAAACTTTTAAGAATCTTCATGTTTGTTATGAAAAAGATAATTTGTGTTATTTGTTAAAAACAATATTTAAATATTGAAAACAGTAGGTTTTTTTTAAATACGTCTTAAAAAATTATAATTAGGTAATAAAACAGTTGTCTAATGGGAGTGCAGACAATAGACCTCGAGCAATAGAACACTGGTCTTTCCCAATAACTCGGAAAAAATCTGATCTATTGCCTGCACTCCCATTAAATAACTGTATAATATGATACAATATAAAGACTAACCAAATATACTTTATTATTATACAGCTAAAATTTTAATCCAATCAAAAACACCCATTTAAAACATGTGACCGTACATTATTTTTCCGTATTGTACAACCGGAAGCCGTATTTTTTCCGTATTGGACGTCCCGATAAATCCGTATTTTGTTGGTATTGTACATTATGTAAAGGAAGTAACTCGTTGATTTTTGTCATCTGTTTACTGGAGCTGGTATAAATGGTGGAACATTCAATGATAATTCTTATAGAATTAAAGTATATCGTTTCCTTGCCTTTTGATTGGACAAGGACACTCAACTATTTTTTTGTATTCGTTCATACGGGTTTTCAATACAATACAGACTCGTACAATATCTTTCCATATTGTACATAGCACTGTATAATAACCTATTATTATTTCATTGTAGTAGTTAATAGAACTAAGCACTATAAACATAGGAATTAGATAATTAGAAACAAATCAAATCTTTTACTTAATTGGAACTTGAAAATTAAAAACTATAATTTATCATAGTGGTCGTATGGTAATTGGATTTACAACTACCTATGCAATGAGTTGCTGTGACCACTGATGTTGTGAGTTCGAATCTCGATCATGGCGAGGTGTACAACATTATGTGATAAAGTTTATCAGTGACTTGCGACAGGTCGGTGGTTTTCTCCACCACGATATAGCTGAAAGGTTGTTGAAAGTGGCGTTAAACACCAAACAATCTCTTGGTATAACAATCTGATTTGCAGTTACAGTTTATTATTTCCAGCAGAAAATATGGGCAGGCTGCTGTGACATTTCAATTGGCAACACGTTTTCCTTCCTGATTGTTCAACCAATACTGACACTGAAGATAAACGCGTACAGAGTGAAATTTGGCAGCATTTGAAGTGGATGGAAGTCATCGGACTTGGACGCTAAGCACACAACTGACGGACATTGTTTTTGATGTAAGCTTCCAAACGTACCAGTCTCAATATTCATTAGTGATTTATCTGCAGTGAACGGACTTCTGTCTTTCAAAAATTCAATAAGTATTAGAATGTCCTTGTTGTCTTTTTTCCTCTTCTGGCATTTGTCGACTCTATATGATGGTCACTTGATTTATATCGGGTACCTGCTACATATTGCATGGTATTGTTATATTCTGCGTACACAAGCATTGCTAACAACCATTATGTTCTTTGAGCTTCGCCCATTCCCCGTCCTCGTGTTAATCCTCCAGTAGATCCATAGTTCTCATGAGCACTTGTTTTATAGCTAAATCCGTTGACAACCCTGCCCAAAGTCTATCACTCCTATGTCCTCGCACAAAATGAGCATATATATCCGGGTACGTTGATTTCAGATTCTGCCTCTTGAGAGATAAATGTAAGCAGACTTTGCGTAGTGATTATGACCCGCAGCAGTTAGGTATGGTAGTATTTCTTGTATAGACAACACGTGCAGTTCCCAATCACCGGTTCTTACGGTCAAGAAAAATATTTTCAGAACTGCAAACCATTTCACAAAAAAAGACAGCCATAAGTTAAAAGTCCTAGATTCCTTAAAGCGCATTTTCTGTAATTCAAATTCTTTCAGAGCATCATGGTTCACTACATTTCCCACTGTTTCTTGTCTATTAAGTAACTTGTCAAACAATTTGCCTGCCTCAATCAAAATAGAATTGGATAGAGGAGGTTCAGCTCTTTCTATTTCATCATTCGCATGACTTTTACTAAACATTTCCTCTGTCATCAGACAGTGTAATGCAATGTCAACGAGCATGAACCATTGAACAGAACGTGAAACGGTTTTTTCACTTGGCATGTGGGTAACTGCATTAGGTGCATATACTAACTTTAATTCCTCTTTCAGACAAGTCTACCTATGCCTCCAAAAGCATGTCATTTCTGTATGGAATTCGCCAAGTCTGACTGTAATATTTTTGCATTCTTCAACACGAAGTTATAATCAATGTTGTCCAGTATAATGGTTGGTCAAATGTGATGACGGGAATCATGTTGTGGAGAGTGGCTTCCTTCGACACAAACTTCAATGTGGAATAAACACATGAGATGTCACTGGGGTTTAAATCTAAGGAATGTTATATTTGACAACCCTGGATTGTTTCCAGTGCATACCATCTGCATAAATCCTTGTTCTTATGGTCAAAATTGGAAGGAACAAGTAGTTTTGACGATGTCGTATAGGTCATAGTAGTCTGACTCATAGTTATCTGTTAAACAACGAAGAACGACCGGAATGTATTCCGTGTTATTCCAATTATTCGCTTCAACATGTATTAATAGACTGCGTAGATGTTCGGCAGATATTCTACATTGTCCACAATTTTGAAATTTTTAAAAGAAATTAATTTATATACAAAGATATAGTTATATAACATACGTTATCAATATATGGTTTTATCTTTTTACTGTTTGTTTCATTTGTACATATAACCCGTTTGTTTTATAGACAAGTATGTTTTATTTCTAAGGATCTTGTAGGTGTCTAAGTTTAATAATTTAATAATAAAATTTGTTCGCACCACGATATAGATGAAATATTGCTAAAGTTGATGTTAAACACCAATCAATCAATCGACCATCTTCATAAGACCAGACCATCCTGGCATTGGTGATATTAACGCTCACAACACCTTGATCAGAATATCAACTTTCCACGTTGTGTTCATTTTTAAGCTCACCTTGCCAAAGGCAATGTGAGCGTTTGCCATCACTTGGCGTCCGTCGTCCGTTAACTTTTCACATTTTAATCTTCTCCTCTGAAACCGCAAAGCCAATTGATCTGAAATTTGGTAGGAAGCATCTATGGAAGGTCCTATATAAAGATTGCTCATTTCGTCCCGATCCATTAATAAACATGGCCGCCACAGGCAATTCTTGTTTCTGATTGGTCGATTTTTAAAAATCTTCTCTGAAACCGCTTGGCCAAATGAACCGAAACTTGGAATGAATCATCTATGGAAGGTCCTCTATAAAGATTGCTCATTTCGTCCCGATCCGTTAACAAACATGGCCGCCACAGGCAATTCTTGTTTCTGATTGGTTGATTTCTAAAAAATCTTCTCCTCTGTTAAAAAGAAAGATAACTCTTACCTAAATTGTTAAAAGAAAGATAACTCTTGATATTATCTCCCTTAGAAATTAACTAATGCTGATATAGTGTTAACATGTTTATTCTATACATTACAAGTAGGTATTCACATTTTAATATTCTTTTTAGCAAACCTTGTCAAAGGCAATATGAGCTTTTGCCATCACTTGGGTGTCCGTCGTCTGTCATCCGTTTACTTTTCACATTTTAATCTTCTCCTCTGAAAACCCTCAGCCAAATGAACTGAAACTTGGTAGGAAGCATCTATGGAAGGTCCTCTCTAAAGAGTGCACATTTTGTTATGATCCATTACCAAACATGGCCGTCACAGGCAATTCTTGTTTCTGATTTGCCGATTTTTTTTTTAAATCTTCTCCTCTGAAACCGCTTGGCCAAATGAACCAAAATTTGGTTTTGACTTTCCCTTTGTAAGATTGTTCGGAGTTCGGTAATTTTGTTATTACCCTTATTTATGTGAAAGTAATAAATTGTCCTCTATATTGTATAAGTTGATTTTTGATGATACTGGCTTGAGTTTCATATGGAATGATCAAATACCCATGGAAAGATATGTTTTGAAAAACTTGATATCTTCTAAGTTGAACGATCAATTTATACAAAAATGGTTTTCGCAGACAAACAATTCTTCCCAAGGTTTATTTTATTCAGAATATAAAAGGGGATTTGGTCTAGAAAAATATCTAGTGAAACTGAATTCATATGATAGCTAAATTCAGATGTTCCAATATCAAATTTCCCATTGAAACAGGAAGATGGAACGGGGTGCCTAAACATGAAAGAATTTGTAATCTCTGTGGAAACGGGATTGGAAATGAATTCCATTATTTATTCATCTGTGAAAAACGGGAAATTAAAACCATTGGGGAAAAGTTCATTCCTATATATTACACGAAATATCCAACCGAACTGAAACTTTCATGAATGCTTATGTATTGTCATGTAGAACTGTACAGGAATCTGGCATCTTTTCTTAAAATTATGGTGCGCTTTTTATAGACAGTCCGATTTCTTTCTTGTATGTTATTTATTTATTATTTAGTGTTGTATTGCATATATGATATGTCTATTTGTATTTATATAGAATGTGAATTTGCTATGTCCTCTTGTACACCTGTGTGTCTGAGGTAGTATAAATAAAATCTTGTCTTGTCTTATAAGCCATTTACCTGAATGATGCATTACGGCTGGTGCTATTGTTTTGTCGAAATTCTCTACGACAACAGGAGGCCATTTTGTAGTTAAACTGCTTCTCAGAGCCGTGAATTCTTCCTCGCTCTCTGCTCGAAGCATTTTGTCCAAATGCGAAACCAGGATCTTAATATTATCCGATCCGACTTGTCCTTTTAACCAGAATTTAAAAGTCTTCCTTTAAAGGATTGTTTGCGCATTGTTACCGTTATCGTTACGTCCTTTGGCCATATCGACATTAGAGTCCAAAGTCCAACTTGGTAAGAAGAAGCCCTGGGGTATTGTGTACTCAATATAGTAACGACTTCGTGAGTAGTTGTCTGTTGTGTTATGTGTACTGTTTATAGTTGTATTATAGAACTATATCAAAGTTTTCAAAAGTCATATAAAGCATAAAATAATCACTCACAATATCGAGAAAAGAGGTCAGAACATCAATCCATATACAAAATCCTGTAAATCACTATATTTCCAGATAAATATATACGAAATTTCTCGGAGCAGAAAATCACCGACCACCATATCCAACTGATGTGCCAGTAAAGCTAAATTGTATATATCATCTTTGCTCAAAGATTGTTTTTCTCTCTTTTTCGACTGAATATTTTCTATTTGCTTTGTATTTCTGGTGTTTGCTACGGCTTGATGAGAACCGTCCACGATGTTTGAGCAAATTATGTTTTTATAGACTTTGTTAGGAGCCCCTTCCTTTTCTCTTATTTGATCAATCACTGAAGGCATTGTTCTTATAAATTCTGTGTCATGCTTACTATTACCGTGAGGCATTGGTTCGTACATTTTTTCGTCCCCCATATAATGGACTAAAACTAAATTAGGTTGATGTTCTAACCATTACCCAACCCTTTTAAAGGTGTTGGAAGAATGAGGCCTTTTCCTGGAATTTTTTGTTTCAAAACCAGGAAGTGGTATTTTAAAGTACGATTTGATTAATTTTACTCCATTTTCTGAACATTTTGGAGTACTTTTACTATCATTTATCCATATGTACTGATCGCATTTCCAGTCATCTTGCTTTATAATAGCTGACTGAACAAGAAACACTTCGCCACTTCTTGGTTTTGCGGGAGGATACTCATTTATCTTGTCTTGATCGGGTTTCAATAAAATATATATTACAACATTACTATCTAAAGAACTGGTGGCGTCTGAAAAAGTACATTGTAAACCACCACCAATTTGTCGTGAGGACTTGTTGTCTAACTGATAACTTGGGTTCTGTAATATAGAACTGACTGTATTACCCACTGATGTAGGTAGTGGTGGAAATTCATTCATGTCGTCCAGCATGATAGGAGAACAGTTGCTTGTCTCCTCTATAAGAGCAAGTGAAAAGACATGATCTGGAATCCAGTCCGTATTCAAAGGTGTCAACATGACATTATTCATTGATTTACGGAGTGGCGGAAATTCATTTAGGTCATCTATGCGGATCGGAGGAGACATGGCAGATATCAGAAATAAAAATAAAAAAAAGCTTTCTGACTATATGAATATATATCACAAAAATTGACTGAACAATATACGCACTAATGGATAGGATTGTAAAATTTTCAACCACAAAAAGATGTAATGGATAGGGTAACTAGAAATAATATGGACAGAGTTGAATAGTTTTAATCACAAAAGGGTATAATGGATATATTTATAAGCACTACCAATATTTTCCTTATAGGTAAAGATAAGCACTACACTGTGGGATTAGATTAAAAACGTATTTACATTAGCACTATATTATATTACAACAATAAAGAAATATTTACATGAGCACTATGAATTGTCCAAAATGATAATGCACGTGTGCACTTGTGAACAATCAAATCCCAATCACATCTTCAATGTTTATTATGAAAGGTGTGAAGTGTAGCAGTTATGTATAGGAGAATGTCCGAGTAACTCTCCATTCTTTAAAAATAATGGAGCCGAGGCCCATTGGTTTTAAGGAATGGAGAGATACGAGGACATTCTCCAACTTAAAATCCACCCATTGTACTTTAATAATTAGATTAATTATTAATCTTGTAACAAAAAATTTAAATAAATTGTTTGTTATTCCCTTTTGCAATTTTAAACAGGTTGAGGTTTTTGACCTTTAAACTCTAGCTCAGCCCTTGTACATATTGTTCACAACTCCATTCCTTAAAAATAATGGAGATTTTAGACAGTAGATTTACATCACAGGTGGATTTTAAATACAAAGGAGGGCCCATACAAAGGTGTCGATTTTTTTTTATTAATGTCATAAAATTTCACAACCTATGACAAAGGTGTCAAAATGTTATTGATGTCATAAAATTTCACAACCTATGACAAAGGTGTCAAAATTTTATTGATGTCATAAAATTTCTTAACCTATGAACGATGTTTGTTGAATACACAATAGCACTACGCTTTCCTGCTTGACACTTTGAAATTCAAAATGTCATTTATATGAAAAGATAATGTATATAACAAATAATATACATACATGCCAACCCTTATTGTTCCAAAAGTGGTAGGGAGGGGACAAATAGATGCAAAATGGTGCACTCTGAGAGCATTTGGGGTTGAAAAACTACCAAACAGTTTCTTTAATTTTATATCCCAATTTATGTCTGTAGTTCTTGTTTTGTTTCTCGGTGACGTACTTTCTGTGTTTGTGTTTTCGTAAGTCCGGATTAGTCTACGTTTTTTTTAATTGATACATCGGTTTTCATAATAAAAAGAAACTCAATATGTGTACCAACTTATTTTTTTTTATTAATTGAAAAGGATAATTCAAACATCAATATTTAACTGTCAAATCAATTCATGTTTAATGATTGAAAGCTTCATATGTTGCCGATTTGGCTCTTTTAAGAAGGTCATTTGATGGATTCGTGGCATTCTGTTTTTTTAAACACATTGATTTTAGTGGTAAGAATTCCACAGAGAGTGTTCCTAATACCGTGTACATCGCTGTATACACTGATAGCTGCATGGCCCTCTTTACCTCTACCCAGCTGACTCCTCATGTCGATGGTAAGTTTTTTTTTAACATACTGAAGAGGGTCTCACAGTATGCATTACTGTGCGGAATGAGAACGACATGCTTAGCTAATCCACATAATGTAGGATACATCAGATTTTGAGTAGCTGGGTCCTTAAGCTTTTGCATTGATGACCAAAATAGGTCGATACGGTCACCAATCTCATAACTGGATTAACGTGGATTCCATTGATTGGTACTCACAAAATTCAGTACACAATGCCTCCCTACTCTCAGGTTGAATAATTTGTTCAGGGAGTGCAGAGATGAGTTCAAGCAACGATTGCTGGGATACTGTTTTCCTGTTTAAAGGGTCTATCGAAACAGCGTGTTTAATGATAGTATCATTCAGTGGGATTTTTTTTTAATGTACGTCAGACAACCAACATAGAACGATCTCACCTCTTTCCTAAATATTGACACTCCGCTAGTACCCTCCATGTTGTTTTTCTGTATGCACTGCATAGCAGCAAACCCTATGAAAAGTTCCTTATCCGATTTTTTGATTTCAGAATTTTCCAAGTCCACAGCCAAACAATCATCAATTATTGCAGTGGGTAATACTAGACATGACAGTAGCTTCTGTGAAAAATTAGACGCAGAGAGTGACTAAATGTGTAAATATTGTAGGAGTTTAATTTTGAGTAGCTAATAAATTGTGAAAATTAAGAAGGTACACTTTTACATTAAAGGAATGTGAATTTTCCTATGTGTTTATTGAAAATATCTACGAGAAACATCAATACCTTTTACCTTGTTTATTAATACCAAACCTCTAAGAAAATGAACTTATTTTTTATTATGTGATATTTCCAACTTAACTGTATACATACGGTTTATGCAACAGTATATTCATTTTTTTCTTTAGCAATCATTATAGTATGACATGCCTTAATCGATCATTGGCAAGAAAAATGAAGGGATATGGAGTAAACGTACATGAGACAAAATCCCAATTAATACATGGTTAAAAGCAATGGAACAACGCTTTTATTGTTGTTCTTCATCTTGAAGTCACCATGAGGCCTTCAACAATGAGCAATTTCTCATACCTCATAGTAAGTTCAAGACGGTTCTAGCAGAATTCATTGCTAGATGTCGATCAACGCTACATTCTCGTGCATCTTTCCTTTTTATTGATCATGAATGCGGGATTGTCAACAAACATAAAAATTACTGGCAAAGTATTCTTACAAACAAGCATGTCAGTATGACTCGTACTTTAAATCAAACATACTGTGGTATAGTTTTAACATCGATGGGTATAAGATATGTATCAGCGGTTCCTCACTTTCTAGAAGTGTGTTGAAACTATCAAAGTATGGCATGACAGCATGGAGAAAATGTATATACAGTTGTGTGCTGGGGTCTGTACAGACCTTTAAAAGTCTCTGTGCTCTAGGTCCACCCTTTTGGTTAGACTTTTGAGTGGAACAAGATAATAAACGGATTATCAAGTTGTTAGTTTGTTTAATGATGTTTAGTACGGTTTTCAAGGTTTATGTTTGTCGGACAATTACAGCAGACAGTGTAATATACTATGAAAGTCAACTTCTCTTTAAAGCTATCATTTTAAACAATTTCTGAATCTCATCACTGTCAATAAAGTTTTTTTTCGTTACATCAAATATATCAACTTACTAGAACAAATGAAAGGATATGGGGTAAATGTACATGAGACAAAATTACAATCAATACAGGGAAATACAAAGCAATGGAACAACGCTTTTATTGTTGTTTTTCATCTTGAAGTTACCATGAGGCCTTCAACAAAAAGCAAAGTGTTCATACTAATTTTATGACAATATAATAAATTACATAATTTCACATTATTGAGTTACCTTTTCCGCTTTGACTCATCCTCACCCTCACCCTCATAATGGGACAAAAAATAAGATCTTAGGCCTTCCCATAAGTTCAGGAAATTTAAATTGCCAAGTAAAACCAAATGTATTTAAACCTTCTTTATAAAGTGTCAAGTTGTTTTTTATTTCAAAAGATAACTAAACAAAGTTGTAATCATTTAAAGTGACTCGCCCTGAGATTTTATGTTATTTATCATTTTAAGCTTCATGCTTTGATTGAAGAACATATATGGGATTTAGAATTGTTTTTACCTCTTTTCAAAGTGATAGTAAATATCAATAATAAAATCCTCTGGGTTGAAATGTTTGAGAGCCATGCTTCGCCGCTAAGGCAGACAGATGACATGCACAACCTATTCCATAATTTTGTGGATTTTCTTGATGAAGCAAACCAAGTACGCCTTTATGTCTTCCGGTCATTACAGAGGCATTGTCCGTGGAGAAGGACAAACACTGTTGAAGATCTAGACCAATATCTTCAAGCGATTTTTTTTTAATAGCAGTAGAAATGTTTTCACCGGTTGCCATATTTACAACAGGCATATCTATGAACGAAATTGTCACAAGTCCTGTATGAACATCCTCGTGTGTGATAATAATAGGGAAAAACTTGTCTTCTTCATCGCTACTACCGTCTGTTGCTAAAGAATACATTAGCCTGCCAGCAACAACATCCCCCATAATTGTTTCAATAGAATCAGCAGCAATAGCATATGTTATATGCGTTGATTTTGTTCTAGCACACGAATATTGTTTAGCAATTTCACTGTCCGGAAGCATACGCCTGGTTAGTTTAGGAAAATGGTCATTGATGGCAAGTGGCAAGTTATGTTCAGTTGAAATAATGTTTCTGCATGAATAACGGACTGTGCTATGCTTCTTTTGCTACTACCAGAGGCGAACATTGATAGAGACTGAGATGTTTCTACATCTTTAGCATTTGATTTATGTTTGTCTGTGCTTATAAGTGCCTCGTAACATCACCTAAACCTCCATGACTTATGGAAAAGTCAGATCTACACAGTTCACAAAAACAGTGTTTTACACCTTTTCTAGATGCTTTTATGAATGGATAAGATGATGTCCATGACTTTTTAAAAGAGTTGTCATACTGCGGCGTCGTTTTCTTTTCTTTTCTGGTGTATTAGACATGATTCCATTCATTTGAAGTTCAAAAATTAGCGCATCTACAACTTTTTCAAATAACAGAGAAAAGAACGTTTTCATTGGTTTAACTACTTCACTCTTACAAAGTTTGTCATATATGCATCGTACTTGACAGACGAAGGCAATTTGGAGACCAGTTTTAAATGGGACTTCATGTTTATTTTTAGGTCGGCAAAAATAGTTTGTACAGATTGTCATGATTTTTAATGTATAATTTTTTTAGCAGTAATGTTTTACAAAACCGGTAGAATATTATTCAAAATCGGTAGGCGGTAGAACAGATTAAAAATCAATAGTCTACCGCGTAAATTGGTAGGGTTGGCAAGTATGAATATATACAGATATATAACAAACTGCCTTTCAGAAACAATCTGAATCACAAAAATGACAAGACTATGTTATACGTATTATATACACTATGCACACTTCGAAGAGAAAGTGACAATTGACTGATCAGTGAAATTTCCCAGCTGATTACAATGTTTGTTTTGTTAAAACAAAGATAACTCATTTATGGCTTCTTCTTCTTCTCTTTGTATCAGCTTCCTTTAGTAGGAAGACCATGGATTTTCCATGTATTTTTGGCGTGGGGAAGTTTTTTTTTTTTTTTTTTTTTTTTTTTTTTTTTTTTTTTTTTTTTTTTTTTTTTTTTTTTTTTGTTATCTTTAGCTGGCAAATTGCTTTTAGTGCAAGTTATATACAGTGAATTTATTTTTAAGTTATGTTATGTCAAGTTTGTATTTAACATTTATTTACAGCCTTATCAAAATATTTTCTTACCTATTAAAAATATGAGAAATAATCTAAAATTTTATGCTAATATGAGGCTATTGAAATACAGATTATTTTTATTCATTTAAAATATACACTACAAAAATACAACAGACTTTATTATAAGATAAAAGATAAAATACAACAATTTATGTTATGTTTAAAAGGTAAAATTCACAGAAAGGTTTTGGTTACATTGAAATTTAAAATATAAACTACAAAAATACAACAAACTTTATTTTAAGTTTAAAAGATAAAATACAGGGATTTAAAAGGAAAAATTCCCAGGAAGGTTTTGGTTTTGGCTTCATGAATAATTATGAATTTTTTTAATCCTGAACACTTTCATTTTTAATGAAAAACTTTTTACAGGTTAATTACAATGTTTGTTTATTAACACAAAACTAGTTCATTTATGGCTTCATGAGTAACTTTGAAATTTTTAGTCTTGAATACTTACATGACGTTGTTCCTTTTTAATCTTGATTACAGTTTAAAATGAAATATATGTTTAAAGACTTATGGAAAAGTATATAAATCATTTTTGACCGGTAAATGTGATTTTTGTGGAATTTGAGATCAAAGACGGAAAATGTTGTGCAAAATTTCACTACAAAAGTTCTTTCCGGCCACGATTTTTCAAATTTCTTTATGCCTAATTATTATAAGATTGGTATCAAAATATTCCTTATATAATTTTATTTAGAAATATGTAAATCATTTTTGACCGGTAATTGTGATATTTGTGGAATTTGAGATCAAAGACGAAAAATGAAGTTCAAATGTTTACTACCAACGTTCTTTCCGGCCACGATTTTAAAAATTTCTTTATATCTAACTATTATAAACTTGGTATCAAAATATTTCTTACATAATTTTCTTTAGAAATACATAAATCATTTTTGACCGGTAAATGCAATATTTGTGAAATTCGAGATCAAAGACGAAAAATGTTGTTCAAAATTTCACTACCGAGTTCCTTTCCGGCCACGATTTTTCAAGTTTCTTTATATCTAACTATAATAAAATTGGTATCAAAATATTTATTATATAATTCTCTTTAGGAATACATCAATTGATTTTGCCCGGTTTATAACATATTCCTATGACAAGAGTTCAAAGTTGAAATTTTTCAGTACCGAAGTTGACGATTTATTTTTTCCGGCCATCATATTGACCTTTTTTTTAAATCATTTTTAAAATATTTTTACATCACTAATTAGATCTTTTTATTATCTTTCCAAATCAGTTAACATTTTTATGATATCTTATGTCGTTTAGAAATTACAAGATAAAATATACCGTTTTTGGTGGGTTTTTTTTATAGACAATAAACAATAATTATTGGTACCAACACATTTACAATAGATGGTTATGACACATAAAGAAAGATATACTTCTTCTTCTTTGTATTAGCTTCCTATAGGAGGAACACCCCTGCTTATGCAGGGTAAAATACACAAAGTCCTTGCATGTAAAATATATATAATATCAATACATGTGGGAGCGACAGTGGCATCAGTTTGCATACGTACATATATAAGACTCTTTGATGCTTGTGCTTTTATATTGTAGTGAAATATGGTCTCTTGATATCCTAATTAAAAGAAATTTAAATTTTGAATCAAAATATTATGATTCCTTTGTTTCAAATAAAACACAAATAAAATTTGCCAAATCTGTATTAGGAGTTCATAAATCAGCAACAAATATTACTGTATTATCGCAATTGGGTTATTCCCCTTTTCATCGTGTACTATAAAAGCTACTATTAATTATTGGCTTCATCTTTTGAGCGCAAATGCAAATAGCTTAATTTATCATTCATAAAGAAAATACCTTGCGTAAAGATGGTTTATGTTCTAAAATAAAACTTTTACTAGTTGAAATTGGGTTCACTCATGTTTGGGTGAATCAAGGTACTTTTTCTAAGTCTAAATTATTACACTCTTTATCAATTAAACTAGAAGATAGATATATTAACCATTGGAAAAAAATATTGTTTAATGATGATAATAAAAATGGTGGTAATAAACTGCGAACTTATAGGAAATTAAAAAATAGTTACAAAATGGAGAAATTTTTACATTCTGATGTGGATACATTTGCTTTATCTATATTTGTTAAAATTAGAATAACTTCAGCAACAGTAACCTGAATATTGAAAGGGGTAGATACATCAAACTTCCAGTGGAAAAGAGAATATGTCCTCTCTGTAATATAGAACCAGAGGATGAAATACATTTCATTTTAAAATGTCCCAAATTGGATGAGTGTCGTAAAGAATTATTTTCTAATATAAGTTCAGTGGATGAGTTCCAAACATTTACATTCATATTGAGTAGTAATGATCTTGATATATGTAAAATATGTATTTTAGGTGTGAATAATTAAATTGTATTCTATCAATCAAGATCTGAAAGGGAACTTCTTCTTCTTCTTCTTCTTCTTCTTCCTCCATTTAATGGCCACGGTCAACTGGTTGACTATTCTGCCACTTTTTGGGTGTGCGCATTAAAACTTGAACATACTTAGACGCAATAAAGTGAAATTTATATACAGTGCAAATAAAAACAGTGTCATTAAAGTATAATGACGGAGCTGAGCCTTGAAGGATTCAGGACTCGGAGCAGACAGTACAGTTAGGCAAGGTGTTCCATTCCTTGATCGTTCTAGGATAGAACGAATCCTTACGAGCTGTGGTCTTGCATGATGGAATGCGCAATGCCTGCTCGTTGTTGTTTCTGGAGGGTCGTTCATTTGGTATTAGCTTGTTTGATACATCAACTCGTACGATGTTGTTTTTCAGCTTATACATCATCAGTAATCTACTATGTTTTCTTCGTTCCTCTAAGGTAGTCCATTCTAGTTGTTCAATCATGCTACTAACCGATGAGGTGTTGTGGTATCGGTTAGTAACATATCGTGCAGCCCTTCGTTGAACCATCTCCAATCGATGGATGTCATTTTGTTGGTATGGGTCCCATACAGACCTGGCATATTCCAGGGTAGGTCTTACGAGGGACACGTACGCTTTTTCTTTGATCGATTTGTTGGAGATGTTTATGTTCCTTTTAAGAAAACTGATGGTGTTGTTGGCTTTAGAGCAGATAGTGCTTATATGTTTACCCCATTTGAGGTCTGATGAAATGGTACACCCCAGGTATTTTGCTGATGTATCATGTTCGAGGATATGTCCATGTAGAGTGTAATTGTACTTAGATGGACTTCGCTTTTTGGAGATGATGAGTACATTACATTTCTCTGGATGGAATTTCATGAGCCATTTTGATTCCTATTCAGCCAGTTTGTCAAGGTCCTGTTGAAGGTTTGCTGCATCTGCATCTGATGATATTGTGACATATGCAATGGTATCGTCAGCAAACAGTCGTACTGTTGATTGAATCCTGTCTGGCATGTCATTTATATAAAATAAAAACAAGCTAGGCCCTAGGACGGATCCTTGGGGTACTCCGGACTCTACGGGTATGGAAGTCGATGTTTCACCCTCCACTACTACTGACTTAGTCCTGTCACTGAGGAAGTTCTTAATCCACTCATTTGTTTTTCCTGTGATCCCATAATGTTTCAGCTTATGAATGATAAGGCTATAAGTTATAACTTAATTATTATGCAAAATTATTACAGTATGTACAGAAATATTTAAATATTTTTATATATATTGAGTGACACTGTTGTGTACAATGGGAGATAATCCTTATAAATATTGTAATCTTCAATGGGAGATAATTCATACACTCCTCAGCTGTGATAACATCTTCTTTGTACATGTATTATATGTATTTTTAATGATTGTTCAATGTTTGGACTTTAATCAATAAAATTATTATTATTATTATCATTATTATATAAATATATATATAGAGTGAAAATGTACTCATGCTGTTTCCGGTTTTTCATTTTCCGCAGATTAGGGAATCCCCGAAATTAATCCGTCTCCGGTTACGATTCGAGTATTATTAAATAACCAAGGGAAATAATCACGAATTGACAATATTTACAAAGCAACGATCACTGAACTCCAAATTTAAAATGTACACAAGAAAAAAAAAATACAGTATGTGATTTAATAACATTGAGGGATTAAAGTGCACTTTTGTCAACATCTGTCAAAGGTGTGTGTTATAGGTAAGTGATTTATTTGATATTCACTTGCAATTTTGCTTGTCGTGCACGCTTCTCAAGCACTGACACTGGTCAAATGATGTACACACGCACAGGCCAGGGTTTGAAGCTAAGGAAATATTTTAGGGGCCAAGTGGGCTCCTGCCAAATTAATTTTGGTAGCCCACACAATTTGTTAGGGGCCCATCAGGCGCGCATAGCCCGCCTGCCACCTCGCTTGCGAGGTGCCCTACGGCAGGTGGTCTGGGGGCCGCTCAAGCCCCCGGAAGCCCTGGGATAAATTGTGTAAAATCCTGCATTCTGGCCATTTCCTGGCAGCAAAATTGGCCATTCAGAAACTATAATTTAATACAGAAGATAAAAAATTTCCAAAACATGTTCCTCAAAATAAACTTATTTTATATGCACCAATACACTATGACTTCAAAAATTTATAGTTGTACATCCTGTAGTAAATGAATTTTCATTTTTTTTTCTTTGCAATATGAGCAAACCATGCAGGTTTCAGTATCAACTAACCTTCTGCTTCTGCCTCTTAATGGCCACCATCAACAAGTTGATTGTTCTGCCGGGTACAGGACGTTTCGGCCATAGTCGTTTCGGCCATAGTACCAGTTCGGCCACACTTTATAAAGACGTTTCGGCCATGGTTTTATTTATGTTGTTTTATGTATTTTTTATAACAATATTATGCATTAATAATCATATTGAATACAAAAAGAAATAAAAAATTGAGAAAAACGATATATTTTAGCAAATATTATCACTATTCTTCTTTTCCCAATCGCGGCGATTTGCAGGTCCACATGAAGAGAAGAAAACAAAATCTATGTTTTACATAGTTTTAAGTCTTATAAATCTAGATTTAATAACCATTTTCAGTACTTTATTATAAAAAAAAAATTTATTTAACAAATATTATCATTGTTCTTCTTTTCCCAATCGCTGCCATTTGCCGCAGATCGACACGAAGAAAAGAAGTCATAATCTACGATTTACTTAGTTTTTACTTTATATACGTCCTTGGTTTTGAGTGTTACCTATATGAAAATCTGGAATTAATCATCATTTTCTGTACTTTATTACAAAAAAAAATATTTAAATCGATATATTTTAGCAAATATTATCATTGTTCCTCTTTTCTTTTCCCAATCGTGGCGATTTGCAGATCTAAAAATCGCGGTGATAGAGAGAAGAAGAATAATGGGGCCATGATTTGGTTAATAAACTTATTTCTATTTCTATATAAATTATAATAATTTTTTTTATATTAATCATGAAATTTCGGAATTTTAATTTTTTAAACCATTTTATTCCTCCAAGAATCCATACTGACTACGACTACAGACTACGACACTCATTTTCTTCATACAAAAGTACGAAAATAACAAAGTAAATAAATGGTCAGTCATCTAGATGCCAATATGATATGCGTATGTGTAATTACCACGATACTATAAAAATAATTCCCCTAAGAATCGATACTAAAAAGTACAGACTACGACACTCGATTTTTTCATCCATACTTACGAAAATAACAAAGTAAATAAATGGTCAGTCATCTAAGATAAGAATAAGATGAGAAAACTTTATTTTGATTCGGCACATAATAAACCAGTACAACATAAGCTCTAAGGAGCTTTTTACCAAATATACATTAACAATAAAACAACACAAGTCACATGCAAAGTTACAAACTAAAATAAGCTAAGACATACAGGCATAAAAGAAGGACTGTGTATAAATATGAACAAGAACCCACGGCCACGTGACAAGTGCCTCTTTGGACTCTTGTTCAAGATCCACACACAGATGCTCCAATATAAAGCAGCATTTAAAAAAGAAGCAGCAAGTAAAAAAAATAAATAATACTGAATACTTAAAACTGGTACCAACATAATCAGTAAAAACAGCACTGTCTAACTAAAAAATCAAAGAATATAAAATTTTCAAGCCAAACTAAAAAAAAATAAAAAATAAAAAAAATATAAGCAAACCAGAAGCAAAATTTTAATCATCTACATGCAGAAAAGCGACATTTGGACCCATTCCAGGACTACAAAAGACTCTTGAATTGAGAGAAGCTATTTTCAGTCCTGAAATGATCTGGGAGGCTGTTCCACAATGCAGATGCAGCAAATCTGAAAGAGTTTTTACTGTACCGTGCATACTGCATATAGATGCCGGCTGGGGACCAGGTGGAAATGCCTCGCTGGGTTCCCACCGGCATCCACATGCAGCATGACATAATAAAGCAGAAAATTAAGCATGTTTGGATAAAAAATTGACAAGCACTAAAACAAAGCAATATATATCTAAAAGCTATATGCAAATAAAAAGAGCAAAAACAGTAGCAGACGCCAATCAATGAATATGTGATGTGTATTGCCATGATTAATTAAAAAAAATCCCCTAATAATCCATACAGACTACGACACTCAGTTTCTTCATCCATACTTATTAAACTATGGCCGAAATGGTTTGTGGCTGAAATGTACTATGGCCGAACCGGAGTGTGTCCGAAACGTCTTGAAAGCGTTCTGCCATGTGGAGTACGCATGTAGTACAAAAACTTTTTAAAAGCTGACAGAGTTGTCGACAAAATATACAGTTAAAAATACTAGTCTATACAGTTGGACAGTTTTGTTTCCATTCCTTTAAAAATTGTCTAGACTAGAGCATTTGGACTTTTCGTAATCTCTAAAATATTGTGTTCTCTGTTCATTTTGCCTTTTAAAAGGCCTAGAGTTCCCCAAAAATTAAAAATCAAAGTCGGAAAAGTGTACTATAAAATTCTGTAGTATGACTCAACAGAAAACGGCATGGTTTGTGCAATATAAAGACAACAGAGAAATCATTGTTGTTAAAAGAATTATTTGTTACCTAAATCCCTTTACAACAACAACTAAATTCTTCATTTCAATCCTTAAATTACGCAAAATTAAGGAAAAAATTGACATCCTTATACGGAGGGGTTAAATAGAACAGCCGTAAATCTCCTTAACTGGAGATAAGATTTGCATACATCAAAATAAGCTGTTTCCCGGGCTACTACACTTCGTTACTCTAAGTTCATAGAGCGAAGCGTAATATAAGCGGTTATCAGTTTAATATCAAAACAAAAAATCGGGGCTTAAAATCGATTGATGGAAATGTCAATATTTTTTCGGATTTCGATCTTGGTGAATAGGAATTATTACATCTAGATTTACACTATTTTATTTTTTCTAATTTTCACTCGCCAAGTGGACGACTGAGATGAGATTTTTAAGGGCCCACACTGAAATTTACTCGCAAATGGCGAGTGGGCGACCGCTAATTTCAAACCCTGCATCAATGGGAATGTCGGCTATCCATGGAATATAATAGCTCTTTTAATATGAAACCGGCATGGCCATGAATGCTCGCGCATCTGAAAATTATCTGGCAATTTCACGCTCATCCAGTGCATTACAAAATTATTTTAATTAATATTTTTAGATATGTTTTCCCTAATTCTCTTAAAATATGCAATTTTCTACTTTTTAATTCAATTTGGTTAAGCTTTTTGAGTCTTAAAGTTTTTATATCGGTATTTGATTAAATTGGGCATGCTTTTAAATGTATTGTTCTTAATTCACTTATTTTTCTTAATTATGTACATTTGTGTATATTTTAAACATGTAAAGCGCTTAGAGTAATTGTATTGTTATATAATGCACTATAAAAATGCCTTGTAATAATAATAATAATCAAAAAATGTCGAGATTTTTGGGCCGAGATATATTGGGGACGACTTTTATTTAGGGCCGAATCTAGTCTCATTCAATTGAGCTGTCGTTCCTTTATTTGAGTTATCGTTCCTTACGAAATCTCAAAAATTATTGTCAGTATGTCAGAAGAGATTTGATAGATTAAAAAATATCAATATAAGTAAAACAAGCTAACAAAATGACTTTTATTACACACGGGTTCCGGGTTTCAGTGGTATCGGACGTACGAGAGAGGGTACGAGACTTCAGGATCACCTTTGCGTTTTATGTTAAGAAGATCTTCATTAGTTGAGTGTGTTAGTGTGTTACACGGAACATGTTTACAAAGTGTCAATTTTTTTTTTATTCGTCAATATTTACAGCCATGTTTGTCAAAAAATCTTAAGTACACATTTTATACCATAAAGAGCTCGCCGACGCTCGCATATTACATGTATAGTCGGCCTTCCCATTGATAGAAACAAGTGCCTTTTGTCCAATAATTTAGGCATTGATTTTCTATCGTATATTATAATATTATATTAAGCAGGGCCGTCTTCTTCTTCCAATGTAGGAACATGATTCATTAATGAATGTATGTGGGTCCTTTGCTATGGAACTGTGCATGTTGTAATTAAATTAAAAAGGGAGATCCTTGCAACTCGCCTAGATGAGTCGTGGGCTCATCATTTTCAGTTTGAAGCACATTAAAGAAAGGTTGTCCTTTTTCTTATGGCTGTTTTTGTCTGTCCTTCAAATAATGGATTTTGATTACCCCTTTTGGTATCTTCAAAGTTTTCTTAGTTCAGAATCAGGATGACATGTTATCCTGTGGACTGCTGTTTCAGTTATCTGCACTACAGTACAGTCAGAGACATACCATGATAATTCACTGTGATAGACGCATCACTCTTCTTAGTGGTACTAATATTTATTTTTTGCTCTGTTTAATTTATTTACTTACTTTCTTGTGCCTTTTGGGTGATAGCAAGTAGTACTCTAAATACAAAAGAAATTTTGAAGATATTAAACAGAACAAAAGATATTTCACTATCACTAAGATGAGTGATACGTCTATCACAGTGATTTATCATGGTATCTCTCTGACTGTACTGTATACTTGAGTATAAAAATGATGGTCAGAATTCATGTCAAGACTTGTGGTACTGGATGATTCTGGTAAATCTTTTTCATGCTACATGTAGGTTAAAAATGAAGTGCCAATGCAATCACCCTGTTTTTATTACTGTTCACCCCCAGTAAATGTTGTATGAAATTCAAATCCATTTGTTTGTTCTATATACATGTATCACAAATAAAAATGAGATGTACATGTACATGTAATTGTGCAAAGGACTTGAAAATGCTGAAGATACAATAACTTTTTTTGTAGTTGACTGATCCAATCTTTGACAGAGAATAAAGATTGGGATTAATTCAGTGGATTGCAGCCCTCTCTGTTTCCAAAAAAGGTGTTTCCGTTTTTTTTATGTGGAGCATTTATTGTTCATCTGTATTTGATGAAGTATTTTAATGAATTTATTACAAAAATCCTTTTCAGAAAAATGAATATACATTGTAAAAATGTATGTACAAAAAAATGTATCATCATTATTTAACTACTACAATGTACCCTTTTTTTAAAAGGTGAATTTGGAAAATTTGAACTTTTTGGTTTTTCGTCCAATTTCATTGGATTTTTATTTTTTGCTGAATATTCATCCATATTGATTATTGATGTACCATTTACAAAAAATACCTATTTTATATCAAAAAGGAGTCTAAAAGTCCAAAAATAGTGAAAAGTAGATCTAGACTAAGTTTTTGAGAAATACTGTATTCTTCAAAAATACTAATACATGTATATGAAACCTGTGCAGTTTTAACCTTTTTTCAAATGTACCTCTGAAAGTGAAATAATCAGTCTGTGCCAAAAAGTTTTTGAAGCATTAGCCCATAGGACTAGTTAAAAAGAAATATTACTAGCCCTAAAAAAAATTACTAGACCAAAAAAATGTCGGTCACCGGTTGATGATCACGAATTGATCGAAACCCCTAGGCATGAACCCCCAAGAAAATTTTGGAAAATTAAACCTCAAATCCTGCATTCTGAGTGTATCTGAAAGAGTAAGAAATTGCTCACTGATTTTTCCATTGACACAACTTCTTACGAATAAAGACTCATATTCTTCCCCTGTATAACCACTACATGTAGTACCATCACAAGTCAGACAAAGAAATTTTTCAGAAATCAAATACTTCAGTATATCATTATGAGACTCTTCAGTAATATAATGTACAAATTCTGCTGCTTTTTATCCCCTCGCCAACGAAGTTGCGAAGGGATATAGTAACGCTACCGTCCGTCCTTCCGTCCGTCTGTCACATCCTTGTGAACACTCTAGGATCAACATCCTTCAATGGATTTTGACCAAACTTGGTACATACTTAGACCTTAAGAGAATCTGGAACCCTATTGATTTTCAAGGTCACAGGGTTTAATTTTTAGGCGAGGGGATACGCCACGCTTTGCGTTGCCCTTGTTAACTGTTGACATGACTCCCCAACATCAAGTCCCTTTGCCTTGTCAAGCTGGCAAATGACAGAGTATGATCGAAAGGACATATAATATTTAACGATACAATGAGCTGTACGAAATATAATTATTGCCTTGGCAGCTTCACAGCATTGTACTGCAGGACTTTCAGCAACTGCCTTTGCTGATTTGTGTTACTCTGACAACTCATGTGCATTTAGAGTATCCACACGGAAGTTGTTTCACCTGCTAACAAAACTACCATTTTCCCCCTGATCTTCACAATAGGTGCAAAACATAAACTTATTTCCTCACTACATTAGCCATGGCCTTTCATTTTTCCACAGAGGAAGAAATTTTCTTGTTCTTTTTGTGTCCTCATACTTTTTTTTTCTCTCTACCACTTCAGAAGGGTCAGTTTTTTGTTTTTGTGGTAACTTTTGACCAGGTTTTGCAACTCGGTCCAGCGCATCATGTAACTTTGAAAATCGAGCGGAAAAAAACATCAAAAAGAATGTACAACAATGTACCTTTTAACAATTCTTAACAGGGTTAATTACTGTAGAGTAACACATATTGTTCTAATGATCACGGTATGAATGATTCACAAAATAATTTATCAATGTTTTAAAAGCGTCGTACTAAAATAATTATGTAAAAATTCATCTCGTTTATTGACGTTATATGTACCGCAATTTCGGTTATTAATTATCACATGAAAATCTCGGTTCTTTTATGAATTGTAAAGATAATGCCTGAAAAGCCCTAAAGTTGAAGGTCGAGTGGTCGCTGTAAGCGTACATGATGTAAAAACAAGATTCATAGGAAGCGTAAAGGCTAAAAGCGAAGTCCCGAATAACAAATCTTAGTTCTGAAGAGCAAAATGGAATAAACAAAATTCCTCTCTTAAAGTGTTGGGTTGTTTTTCACTGTAAGCAAATTGAAATTTGAAAATTTTTATTATCCCATTAGGCTAGTTACTGATACGTTTTCACTTGCCAGGTACAAAATTTTTAAGACGCGGGCATCGGGCTAGAGGTTAAAAGCACAGACTGAATAAGCTTCAACATATTGAATGCGGTCAGTATGTGGGAAAAGCATATCAATTTAATAGGGGAAACTAAAATATTAACATCCACTAGACATAAATTTCATTAACTAATATTTCGTCAATTAAAAATTGTGCTGAAAGATTGGAAATAAGCTCAAGAAATATTTACAGCCCCTCCTAGAAAAAACCCCACACTAATAAACAACCAAAAAACAACAAAGAATAAACATTTAAGCTCAATATAATAAACCCAAGAAATAATGAGAGCCACCTCCTCTACCCCCCCCCCCCCCCCCCCCCCCCCCAAAAAAAGAATAAACATCAAAACAATTTAAAACTAAAATAATCCGATCTAATTAAATACAGACCTCCGGACTTGCTCCCTATTTTCTATCGTTGTTTTTAGTCGCTCCCTACCACGCAGTGACTAAAAGCAACGATAGAAAATAGGGAGCAAGTGAAGAAGTCTAATTTTAATTAGATTGAAAATAATCTAATTTAAGATTGTACACTTAAGAAAAGTCATTAGTTTAAAAAATGTTTATGATGATTTCACTGTAGATAAACCAGTTTAATTTTGAAGTACAGTAGAGTGCCACTCTTATAAGGCCACTCCGTACCACATTAATGCCATGGTGTAATGATAAACATGCTCTCTTCAAGTACAGTAGATTGTGGATTCTAGCTCTGGTTGTGATAAATTTTGCTGCTTCTGTGCTAAGCATCATCGTCTCGTCAAATGTAACTCGTTCTCACCATGATATACATACATTTACTTGTATCTATAGCTCAAGCTGAACAAATTTCTCGAAACCAAAATTCAAACATCCTATTCAAATAATAGACCAAAAATACAGTGACTTAAACAACACTGCTATGTTTAATTAATTGAAATTATAATTACTGCATGATGAAACAAAAAGGATAGAAGGGGGGCCTGTGTCCATGATCTAGGTGTAGTTGGATTTCTGCTTGTAAATTATACACATGTACATGTACCTGTATTTTGGTATTACAAATATCTATTTTTAGATTTTTTTGTTTAAATTTGTAGATTAAAGGTCACTGTATGTAAATGTTGACACAATGTACCAATGACATACTGAAGTATATACATGTACAGGTAGCCAATATGATTGTTCCTACAGGTAATTGATACCTATATTTATTTATTGTTTATGTTTCTATTTTTAAAATGACATGGTTAAAACGGTTATCCAAAGGGAAATCACCTTGGTGACATGTCTAAATAAGGCGTGAGTCTTTAAATGGAACCATAACATACCAACAACACAAGGTATTTGTACCTCTACATCATAATAATGTTAAGACTACATTTCCAATAAATTACCTTTAATCCTTACCCTTACATCTTAATTATGTTTAAAACTACAATGTCAATAAATTACCTTTAATCCTTACCTTTACATTTTAATTATGTTTAAGACTACAATGTCAATAAATTATCTTTAATCCTTAATATTATCACAGATTGACTTTAATTTGATTTTCTTTAAATCGTGTTCCCCTTATGGCTTACATCATAATTATGTTTTGTTTAAATATATTTATTCATTTTAAAATACAGACTAGCTGTACAATATAACATAAATATATAATGATATATTGTAATGATTCGATAACAAGTTAATTACGGCTTATTATTTAATACTAATCCGTGTTCTTGAATTTTTCCCTAACACTATAAAGAGAATTTTTTTTATTATTTCCTGACTAAAAAAGGTAGATTTTATTTATTATTTATCCTATCATGACAAAGTGTAAGTTCTAATTATATATTCATGGATGTCTACTAGAAAAGGAAAGCTAGGCGCCAAAAAAATTGCCAGAAGCCGATTTCAGTCGCCAGTCAAGAAAAAAAATCGCAAATTGCGACATTGGCGACCGACAGCGTGATCCCTGGTCTAGTACTACAAGTTCTATGATACCATGTATGCTATTTCAACAATTTGTTGCCACCATTTTTTAAATTTATCTACCATGGTATACCCTAGGACCCAGATATATGTTAATTACTGTTTTACAGATGAAAATATTTTACGATACCTACATGTCAGAGTACATGTATTACAGAAGGTTTTAGGTTTAACGAGGTCAGCGTAATTGATTGTGGTTCAAAATCTACCGTTTTTCTAAATTAAGTCAAACCTGTATTAATTAAGAAGTCACCTTTGGAACTAAGAAAAAAAATGTCCTTACAAGACAGGTGACATATTAATTAAAAGAGGTTCAATTCATATGAAATTTTCTATGACATGACAAGAAAAAGGAGATCTTTTAATACATGTGACCACATGGACAGATTTGACTGTACCTATAAAAGGACTGTTCCTTTACTTTAAATGTGTCGGACGATTAACAAGCTCAGTGTACTGATTAAACTGGAATTGATTCTGGTTCATAATCTACCATTTTTATTAATACAGTCAAACCTGTTTTAAGAGGTCACCTTTAATTGGGGCAAAGAAAAAGTGGCCTTACAAAACAGGACAAAGACAAGGACAGGTGACCTCTTTAAAGATGTTCAATTTATATGAAAATTTCTATCACAGGACAAAAAAGGTGACCTTCTAATACAGGTTACTGCTTAATAGAGGTGGCCACATTGACATGTTTGACTGTACCAATTAAAGCACTGTTCCTATACCGGTATTTTAAATGTGTCCGTGTGTAAAGTTGGTTAGTCTCTCATGTTTACATTTTGAACCATACTGTTATTTTCTGGTATTTTATTGATAAGAATATTCTGCATACATGTATGTCCGACAACTTGAATTGGAAGAAAAAAGTTTAAATAAAAAAAGTTATTTAAAAATACTTATGACTTTATGACTGATCTGAAAAAAGTGAACAATATCAAGAAAATTCTGTGTCATATTTGTATAAGATTTTTTGTATGATATTCTTATTCTACAGACCTGAAGTATTTTCTACAAGCCTGGGGCTTCATAAATACATGTGTTAAATATAAATACTGAAAATACGTGTATTAGTGTCAAGTTTTTCCCCCCCCCCCCCCCCAAAAAAGAGGGTGGGGCAAAAATATAGTATAATACACGATATAATTTATCCTGACAACTGATAACAAACAAGTTTTTAAAAAAATGGTGCAATCACATGTATATTAATGGTAATTAAAATAGAGTTATCTTCCCTTTACCACAAGTGTGGAGAAATTATTTCTTGAAAAATTGAGTTATTTCCCTTTAGCCAATTAGTAAAATCAACCTTTGTACAATAACTACATTTGTAAAAAATGATTTGATGGTTAGATTTTTGGTGTTTAATGCCACTTTCAGCAATATCATGGCGACCAGTTTTAGGGGTGGAAGAAGCCGGAGAGAACCACCAACCATGGGCAAGCAACTGGTAAACTTTATCACTTGTGGCTGCGAGTCGAGTGCACATTTTTTTGTAATTTACAAAACCGGGCGTGAACCCATGCTGTATTGGTGATAGGCTTGTATGAGTTGTTAGGTAATCCAACTACCTAATTCATTGAGCCACCCGGGCCCTTTGTAAAAAATAACTTGAAATGATATTAAATCAGTTTGGATAGAATACCATATCTTATACATGTAGCAAGTCTTTTGAGTGGTGGCTAATCTGTGCAGGCTTTTTATCATTTACTAATATCTGTATTGCCGTTGGAAATCCAATTACCAAAGGGAGAGTGTTAGGATTCCATTAACTGGTTTAACCCGCCACATGTTGTGCCTTTCCAAGCCAGGACCTAAATTTCCAAAGCCATATGTCAATTTTGGTTATGGGTACAAATTGAAATTCAAGTTGTTGCTCAGCAATTTGGAATTTGTTGAAAATGTGACTATGCAAGTCATAAATTGAGGTTAGAGTTGGGTTATGGTGTTTGATGCCACTTTCAACAATATTTCAGTTATATCGTGGCAGTCAGTTTTATTGGTGGAGGAAAATAGAATACTCACAGAAAACTGCCAAACTTTAACTTAATTACATAAAGTTATATCGAGTACACCTCACCATGAGCGGGATTTCAACTCACACCCTTAGTGGTGATAGGCACTGATTGCACAGGTAGTTGTATATCCAACTACCATATGATCATGATCATGATGGCCCCTTATATTATATAGGATTTCTGATTGACACAAAAATATGTTTTATAGAAGACCATCCATGGAAACTTTTATCTATAGGGTCCTATGTTGAACTTCATCCTGCAGTGGTGATCATTTTAATTTTCTGATCCAGACATGTAAACTTTGAAAGATGCCAGCCATCCAATGGTCATTCATGTACAGGTGGATATCCCATCTTTCCAATTGCACATCTTTTACTTTTTTTACATTACTGAATAGTCCAAAGGACCCGGGTGGCTCAATGAGTTAGGTAGTTGGATTACCTAACAACTCATACAAACCTATCACCAATATGGCATGGGTTTTGCACCAGGCTTTGTAAATTACAAAAAAGGGCGCACTCGACTCGCAGCCACAAGTGATAAAGTTTACCAGTTGCTTGCCCATGGTCGGTGGTTCTCTTCAGGTACTCCGGCTTCTTCCACCACTAAAACTGGTCGTCATGATATTAATATAGCTGAAATATTGCTGAAAGTGGCAATAAACACAATCAATCAATCTGAATAGTCCATTCATCTTTCTTTCAGTGTTAGGAATCAGAAGGAATTTCATAATCAATAATTGATTTATTGTGTGTGCCTAATTATCAATCGTAATCAGGATATAAAGGGAAACAGGAACAGTTGCTTGAATTGCATGTTTTTATATTAGATATTGAAAGAAAAAGAAATACAAAGTCAGTTTCTGGATTTACAATGTTATACATGTATACATGTATGTTACAAATGTATGTTCAATGATTTACAGTTAAGAGATGGTTGTTCATTTTGTTGATATTGGTGGAATTATTAATGTTGGATAGTATCTCATGTTCATTTACACCCATATCCCATCTTACTAATTGCAGTATGTTAATTTTGCATATACAGTCAAAACTGTATTAAGAGGTCACCATTGGGACAAAGAAAAAGTGGTCTTATAAGACAGTTGACCTCTTAAAAGAGGTTCAATTCATATGAAATTTTCTATGACAGGACAAGACAAATGTGACCTTTAAATACAGGTGACTGCTTAATAGAGGTGACCTCATGAACAGGTTTGACTTAATAGAGGTGACCACATGGGCAGGTTTGACTTAATAGAGGTGACCACATGGGCAGGTTTGACTTAATAGAGGTGACCACATGGGCAGGTTTGACTTAATAGAGGTGACCACATGGGCAGGTTTGACTTAATAGAGGTAACCACATGGGCAGGTTTGACTTAATAGAGGTGACCACATGGGCAGGTTTGACTTAATAGAGGTGACCTCATGGGCAGGTTTGACTTAATAGAGGTGACCACATGGGCAGGTTTGACTTAATAGAGGTGACCACATGGGCAGGTTTGACTTAATAGAGGTGACCACATGGGCAGGTTTGACTTAATAGAGGTGACCACATGGGCAGGTTTGACTTAATAGAGGTGACCACATGGGCAGGTTTGACTTAATAGAGGTAACCACATGGGCAGGTTTGACTTAATAGAGGTGACCACATGGGCAGGTTTGACTTAATAGAGGTGACCTCATGGGCAGGTTTGACTTAATAGAGGTGACCACATGGGCAGGTTTGACTTAATAGAGGTGACCACATGGGCAGGTTTGACTTAATAGAGGTGACCTCATGGGCAGGTTTGACTTAATAGAGGTGATTATTACAAACAATGTATCAGTACTGGTGTTTTAATTTTTTTACCATATTTTCCCGTATTTTCATTTTAAAACATCCCAAATTATTACTTTCCTGTATCGTACCTGTTAGAAAAACAGGAAACTGTAAACCCAATATATTTTAAGGAGTGGCCTAATTGTAATGATTTAGAATCCTGTTATCTGGTGTCGTTGGTCAGTTATACCGTAATTACCTATTAATTGCCACATGTCTGCATGATTTCCTCTAAAGCATGAAATACTCTTTAATCACCATATTAGGGAGAAAAAAACAAAACAAAAAGGAAAGAAAGAAATATGGTGTATTTGGAAGAGTGTAAACAAATGTTATATATTTAGAACTGTTAATTATCTCATTTAATTTTAAAAAATCATCTGAATTTAAACTGTGCATAAAGCATATAATAGTCTTCAACCATGTAAGGTAACAACAAAAACAAACAAATATGCTGTATTTGAAAGAATGTAAACAAATATTATATATTTAGAACTATTAATTATCTCGGTTAATTAAAGAAAATCAGTTTTATACTCTTAAACAACCATGTAAGGCAAAAACAAGAAATAAATACAGTGTACTTAAGAGTGTTAGCAAGTAGTATATTATTACATTTATTTAGAATTATTAATTATCTTGGTTAATTTAAAAAATCAACACAATTTAAACTGTGTCTAAAGTATAAAATACCCTTCAACCACCATGTAAGGCAAAATCAAAGAAATAAATAAATGTGGCATATTTGAAGATTGTAAGCAATTGTTATGTACATGTATGTAGGTCTAGTAATTTTTTTGGTTAATTAAAAAAAAATCAACACAATTTAAACTGTGATTGATTGATTGATTTTTGGTGTTTAATGCCATACCATGGGCAAGCAACTGGTAGTCTTTATTACTTGCGGCTGCACTCTTTTTTGTAATTTACAAAGCCGGGCACGAACCCACGCCATATTGGTGATAGGCTTTGTATGAGTTGTTAGGTAATCCAACTACTTAACTCATTGAGCCACCTGGGCCCTTCTATAGCTATTTAACCACGATGAGACCATGTAAGGCAAAAACAGAGAAAGAAATATATGGTGTATTTGACAAGTGTAAACAAATACTATATATATAGAACTACCTGTATTAATTAAAAAAAAATCAACACTATTAAAACTGTGGCCATTGTCACATTCCTGCATGATTTCTTCTAAGACCGTGTTCACACATAGATCGATTGCGATCGGTTTAGGTTAGTTCGATTCAATTTGAAACCGCTTTGTGTTCAGATTGGATCGATCTCGAACCAATTGCAATCGTTTCCGGTAATAACCACTGTTCACACTGCTCATCTGAATCGATCTCGAATCGATTCAATTTTCTGTTGTCTTCCAGGCACATACCATCAGCAGACTGTTGCTTGGATATAATCATGGCTGAACTTGCAAACAGAGTGTTGTTTATGCTTATTTGCATTTTAAATGCAATGATAGTTGACTTTATGACCAGAAGATTGCTTCAAAGGAGGATCTACAGACTTTTTATTCAACGCATGCCTAATGAACACGTTTTGAACCGATCTTGAATCGATTTAGTTGTTCTCATCTAACTGTGAAGCGCTCTAGTTTAGAGCGATCTAATTTAGACCACATATTTTATGGATCTCAAATTAGACCGATTGCGATCGATCTTTCTTTGGTGTGAACATTGAAATCGATCTCGAAGCGATCGCGATCAATCTAAATACGCTTAGTGTGAACAGGGTCTAAGGCATAATATACTCTTAAACCTCCATGTAAGGCAAAAAAAGGAATGAAAATAGTGTACTTTAAGAGTGAAAACAAATATTTTATACATGTATTTAGAACTATTAATTATCTTGGTTAATTAAAAATAAAAAATAAAAAAGTTGTTAAATTTTAATATACAGTTGAGGGGCCCGGGTGGCTCAACGAGTTAGGTAATTGGATTACCTAACAACTCATACAAACCAATCACCAATACGGCATGGGTTCACGCCCGGCTTTGTAAATTACAAAAAAGGGTGCACTCGACTCGCAACCGCAAGTGATAAAAGTCTACCAGTTGCTTACCCATGGTCGGTGGTTCTCTCCGGGTACTCCAGCTTCTTCCACCACTAAAACTGGTCGCCATGATATGACTGAAATATTGCTGAAAGTGGCGTTAAACACAATAAAGCAAATCAAATCAAATCAAATCTTTACCTACACCAAACCATGCAAGGCAAAAAAAAAGAGAAAAAAAGAAGAAATACATGGTGTATTTGAATATTGTAAACAAATGCTATATATTTAGAATTATTAATTGTCTCATTTAATTAAAGAAAATCAACACAATCAAAACTCTGTCTAAGGCATAAAATACTTTTTAACCACCATGTAAGGCAAAAACAAGAAATAATAAATATAGTGTATTTAAAGATTGTAAACAAATATTATATATTTAGAGCTATTAATTTTATTGGTTAATTAAAGAAAGTCAACACAAGTTAAACTGTGCCTAAAGCATTAAATAAACCTCAACCACCATGTAATGCAATAACAAGAAATAAACAAATAAGATTGTAAACAAATGTTAGATATTTAGGTCTATTAATCATATTGGTTAATTAAAGAAAATCAACACAAAACTGTGTCTATGGCATAAAAAACTATAGCTTATTAATTTAACCACTATCAGACCATGTAAGGCAAAAGAAAGGAGAAATAAATAAATATGATGATTTTGAAGAATGTAAACAAATGTTATATGTTTAGAACTACTAATTATCTCATTTAATTTAAAAAAAATCAACACAATTTAAACTCTGCTATGTTAGTTCTATTTTTTTTTATAAATTATTGATAATTCTTTTCAACGTTTTTCTTGTATTAGTCGCCTGACACAAATTACTATGGGTAGAAAATATCAATAAACTGTAACGGTTTCATCATAAAAGCTACGAGATTCCCTTGAGATTTCTTAGCGCTGTCTCGTATCTATTTAATATTCATCTGGTATACCGAGTCTTGGGTAAAAATCAATACGGAACCAAAATCGTTTATAATGATCTTACTGATTGGGTAAAAGGCTTTCGTTGTGTATAGATTGGAGTCCTATTGATTTTTCTTCCTAAAGATTCCTGGAGCTTAATTCCTTATATGGAAATCAATATGGCTGTTTGAACTGGAACTGTATCCCTGTTTTGTCCCATTGATGGGGAGATTGTTGTATAGATTTTTCTCCGATCGTGTATCGGACATTCTGATACAGGGCTAAGGCGACTGGAACTTCTATTATTGACGTCTGCTGAGGAATTTGGAAATTTTCACATCAAGAGCAGCATTCTTTTTTTTATTTTCCTTGTAAAAAGAACCATTAAGGAATATAGTAATTTGGATATTTTTGTAGAAAATTTGTATTGGAATAATAGTTTGAATATAACATATATTCTTAAAGTCTAAAGTTGTTTCTTTTCTCATGATCAAGAAGCAACAATTGTGAATCCATATTTAGACCTGTGGTGGCTGTGATATTACGGAATATATTTACTAACACATGAGAGGAGTATAAAATAAATTTAAATTTTCTGATGAAATTTTTGAGCAAATGTTTTCAAATTATTGTGATTAAAAATAGGAAATTTTGAATATGGATTGTTGAATTAGTACAATACAAATATACTGGGTTGGGAAAAATCTGTTTTTGACGAAGCTACTTATAAATTGGAGTGTACATTTTATATTGTTTGATCTGTTCTCACCCTTTGAGGAAGAAATGAAAATGGAGAGGGGTAGGTAGACATTGTTATTTGATTATTTTTTTAGTTAGGCATACATTAAAGAGATATTAGAGCTCGTTTTAACATCTAATTTTTCAACTCTTGACGAAGGTTGTTTCTTTTCAATTTAATTGTAAAAACAATCCAAAAATACTTTGCACACCCATATAATCCCTAATATGGTTAAAATATCACTTAAAAGGGTTGAAATGAATTTTTGTCCAGTAAGCAAAAATTCAATTAATGGAAAAGCCACAAGATATGACAGAATTATCAATGAAGTATGTCTTTTTTACAAAGTTTCATTGATAAAAACCGGGTTCATGTTTCATAAATATCATTTATTGAACCAATTGTAAGTTTTCATGAGATACAAAAAATTACCAAAATGAGCTTTAATATCCCTTTAAGGTAAATATTTATTGATAAATAATATGTATGACAATTGTGTGAGGTAGTGCAAAACATATGCTGCTATCTTATCATTTTAAACAGGGGTAGATAAAACATTTTTTTATTATTTTTTAATTATCCGTACATTAAGCTAGATAATTACTGATAAGTAATATGTGTGACAAATTTATATGTATGACATATATTTATATGTCAGGTAATAAAAAGCACATATGCTACTGTACACATGTACATGCAGTGGCGGATCCAGGATTTCAAGTTATGGGGGGGGGGGGGGGGGACACTTTAAAAAATTGCGCCCAGCGGAGGCAGGCACAATTTTTTTTTTTGTATTTCATGTGAAAAATCACGATTTTATGCCAAAAAATCATATTTTTTCCAATTTTAGGGGGGCGAGTGCCCTCTGGATCTGCCCCTGTACTTGTAAATCTACTATGACATGTATATGTTTATGTCATGTAGCTATATATATAGTGAAAAAGCACATATGTTACTGTTTTATTCAGTATATATGAACATGTACAGTCAAGCCTACCCATGCAGTCACCTCTATTAAGCAGTCACCTGTATTAAAATGTCACCTGTTTCTTGTCAAGCCATGGAAAATTTCATATGAATTGAAACTCTTTTAAGAGGTCACCTGTCATAAAAGACTAGTTTTTCTTTGTCCAAAAGGTCATGACCTCTTAATACAGGTTTGACTGCATTTTTTTAATTATCTGTACCTTTAACTAAATATTTACCGATAAATAATGTGTGACAAACGTGGGACATATAGTGAAAAACATATGCCGCAGACTTATCTTTATAAATAAGGGTAGATAAAACATTTGTATTTGTATTTTTATTTTTTAATTATTCGTACATTTAGCTAAACATTTGGCGGTAAATAATATATATGAAAAATGTGTGTGACATATAATGTCATGTAAAATCTGTATGTCACATAATGAAAAAACACATGTGCTAAGTGTATACATGTACTTGTAAATCTGTACTATAAACATGTCACGTAATGAAAAAAGCATATATGCTACTGTATAAATGTATTATATGTCACTGTCACATTGAGAAAAAGGCTCAATGTAGGACATCTTTGTCAATTTAACCTGTATAAACCCAACACCTGTCAATTCCAAACACAAAAATTGGTCCTTAGGAGGTTTGATTTAGACAGGGTTCACTGTACTTACATGTACAGTACAGTCAGAGAGATACTATGATAAATCACTGTGATAGACGTATCACTCATCTTAGTGATACTGATATATCTTTTGTTCTGTTTAATATATCTTCATAATTTCTTTTGTATTTAGAGTGTTACTTGCTATCACCCAAAATCCACAAGAAAGTAAGTGAATAGATTAAACAGAGCAAAACATATATCAGTATCACTAAGAAGAGTGATACGTCTATCACAGTGATTTATCATGGTATGTCTCTGACTGTACTGTATGTAATTGTGGACACATTTTAAGCAAGTTATGTCTATAAAGAAACAACATGTGTAAAATTATCAGAAAAACTACATATTTTTGTATATGTGTGACATATTAAAAATAAAAATGGCCTAAGCGTATACCACTCAAGTAAGATAGACACATGTTGTACACATGTGTGATAATGATGATTATGGTGTTTAACGCCACACCACTATATAGCTGAAAAACTGCTAAAGGTGGCATTAAACACCAATCAATCAATCATGTTTAACACCACTTTCAACAATATTTCAGTTATATCGTGGCAGTCAGTTTTATAGGTGGAGGAAACCAGAGTGCCCGAAGAAAGCCGAAAGTCACTGACAAACTGTATCACATAATGTTCTATCGAGTGCACCTTGCCATGAGCGGTATTCAAACTTGCAACTTTAGTGGAGATAGGCATCCATTGCACAGGTAGTTGTAAATCCAACTACCATACGATCACGACCATGATGGATCCCGTATGATAATGAAATAATTAAATAAACATATGTGACATAAAGAAGAAAAACTTATACCGTGAATTCACTTAATTTCTGGATACCGTATTTAGGGTTGTATAATGCACATTGGTGCATAATGCGCACCCCCTCTTGGCCTTGAAAATCTCCAGAAAAAAACTAGTTCGTGTCTATAATATGCATGGACTTTTAAAAAAATCGCCGTTGGAAATGTAAGAATTAAATATCAATCGTATATATTTTTCAGTCCTTTGAGCATGTTTCATTTGCTGGGAGAATTTAAGAACCATTTATCTCTTTTCATCTTCAATAAAGTTGCAAAATATTAAATGTGTTGGGTTTTATTGGCGGACATGTGATTTCCCAGTCTGGGAAAGAGTGAAACACATTGTTCCTGTTTATAATGTGCACCCCTCCTACAAATTAAAGAATCTGGGCAAAATCATGCACATTATACAACCCTAAATACGGTACTAATTTTTGTGTTTGGAAAAAAAAAATTGTATTTTCGTGGATATTTTAATTTGTGGATCTCCTCCTTTAGTTAGTACATATTTATGGTGACAAATAGTCATGGAATTCTTAATTTCATGGTGATACTATCTGCATAGGTTCATTCAAAATGTACTTATTTTGCTGAAGTTTACGAGTCTGTTTTATCTGTCACCAATTGTTATAATGTTAAATGTAGTTTATGTCAGTACATCAGTCCTCCAGATGACAATTTTAATTTACTGGTCTGAATTAAATCCTTGATTTTATTTTTATATAGTTCTTAAAAAAACTGAAAAATTTACTGGTCCAAACAAAGTTTTACTGGTCAATGGCCGGAGAACCGGTTCTCGTCGTGAGAACTGGTATATAAGTCAATGTATGTGTATATCATGTAAGTAACAGAGACAGCAACCTAAATTGTATAATTTGTGCCTCATCCTTTTGTCTTGTTTATGACAAATAAATATGCTTAAACTAAGCTATCCGCAAAATTTGGTATACCATGATTCCACAGACTATAATTAAAATGTATGATATTTACATAATGTCACCAGCCGACATATGTGGATCATTGTTCTTCATTTTTGTGTTGTATGTAGTCTGTGTCATCATCAATGTATAGTCAAACCTCTCTATAAAGGACACAGAAGGGAATGTGACAAGTAATGTGAAAGGCCAGTAATTTATTTTGTCATGGCTATGATGTAAGGATTTATTAAAACATTTTTCTCCTACTACTCACTGCATTTTTCTGAGTCTCGGAAAAAAAATATCTCCCATTTTTTTAAATTTTAGATTTTTTACAGGCTCTGTCTTCCAACTCTCTAAAAATAGAAACAAAAAGAACCCAATTTGAAAATGTGTAAAAAAAAAATTATAATGGTACTTTATATTTTATTATTGTTGCTTCTGCATGATGCAGAGGTTTATCTCTTGTAAGACGACCTCTCCTTCTTCAAATGAAAAAGAACAAAAAGAACCCAATTTGAAAATGTGTAAAAAAAAAATTATAATGGTACTTTATATTTTATTATTGTTGCTTCTGCATGATGCAGAGGTTTATCTCTTGTAAGACGACCTCTCCTTCTTCAAATTAAAAAGTTACCTTATCTTTAGGAAGGGGACTACCGGTACTTTATCTGTATATCTTGTACATGTATAATTTAGCTATAGGGACAATTTAGTAGTATTTTACTATCTCAGAGCATCTGAAATCTGACCTGATAAGAGGGGTGGCCTTTGGTGGGAGTGGCCTTATAAGAGGGGTGGCATCTCTTGAGATTGACAATTTGGTGGTATTTTACTATCTCAGAGCATCTGAAATCTGGCCTGATAAGAGGGGTGGCCTTTGGTGGGAGTGGCCTTATAAGAGAGGTGGCATCTCTTGAGATTGACAATTTGGTAGTATTTTACTATCTCAGTGCATATGAAATCTGGCCTGATAAGAAGGGATGATGACCTTTGGTGGGAGTGGCCTTATAAGAGGGGTGGCATCTCTTGAGATTGACAATTTGGTAGTATTTTACTATCTCAGTGCATATGAAATCTGGCCTGATAAGAAGGGATGATGACCTTTGGTGGGAGTGGCCTTATAAGAGGGGTGGCATCTCTTGAGATTGACAATTTGGTAGTATTTTACTATCTCAGTGCATATGAAATCTGGCCTGATAAGAAGGGATGATGACCTTTGGTGGGAGGGGACTTATTAAGAGGGGGGCTACTGTACTATTATTGGCTGTTATAAAAACAGAAATCTTCTACATAATTTTGTTGTTGTCACCACCTAAATAAACAGGGGGGCATTTTAAAGAAAAAGTGGTGTATGTAAAGACAAAGGGGGGAATTTTTAAAGAAAAAATAGGGCACTTTAAGAAAAAGGGAGCCATTTTAAATAAAAAGTGGGAAATTTAAAGAAAAGGGGGGAAGCATTTTGAAGACAAGGTAGGGTGTTTTAAAGAAAAAGTTGTACATTTTGAAGAAAAAGGAAGGTATTAAAAAAAAAAGTAAGACGTTTTGAAGAAAAATTATGACGTTTTAAGGAAAAAGTCGGACATTTTGTATTGTATTTTTTTTTATATATTGCTTTCCATTCATATATAATCATCCAAATATATACTTGATAGAAAAAAAAAATGTGTGGGCATGTTATTGTCTTTTTCTTTGTCAAATCTACATGAAATGTTATAAACCTTGCAAAAACATTTATTATTTCAGAAGATAAATGGGAAAATATTGATAATATCAAATTTCCATAGAAAATCATAAGACAGAAATTCATTAATGATCAACATATTAGTACAGTGTCTCAGAATATCATGTTTATGTGTTTGAGGCTTAAAAAACTGGGACAAAGGCAAGGTTTAGTTTACAGGACCTTTAATTCCCTAGTTTTACACAGAATACACATAATCTTTATATTTTAAGATATTGCATTAACATTATGTTTATCTTGCAGTAAAGTCACTTTAATCCATATATAAGCTGTAATGTTTTGGATGAAATAATAAAATTATACAATTATCCCTTGATTGCCCCTTTTGATATTTTCTTGTCAACAGGAAGTAAACTGATTTATAACTAGTTTCACAAAGCTCAACAGGTAAAACATGTGAAAGGAGTACCAGATAACGCTATATTTCGGTCTGTGATAGTACATTTTTTTATATTACAAAAAATTACCCAGTCAATGCTATTTGCCTGCCTGCCCAAATAGAACAAGTGCAGGATTAAAAATTATACAATTATCCCTTGATTGCCCCTTTTGATATTTTCTGTAAAGAGGAAGTGAACTGATTTACAACAAGTTTCCCAAAGCTCAACAGGTAAAACATGTGAAAGGGGTACAAGAAAATTTCTGTCACTATCATTTGTCAAGTCAATGCAATTTGACTGCTCAAATAGAACAAGTGCAGGATAAATCAAAATATGCCAATTCACACCTAAAAAAAAAAAATCTGTTTTTTTGAAGAGAATTTAGAAATAATGTATATATTCTTGGTGTTTCTGTTGTACTTAAATTTTTTAAGTGAACAATTTTAGCAACAATATTTATAGACCTTTTGGTTTTCTTGCTCCTAAAGATGTTTTAATTTTTTGGTGTTCCAATCTTTTTGATTTTGAGCATACCTGATGAAGGGTATTCCAGAAATGTCTGATACACACTAAATTAAATATAAATCTAATAGGAAAAGTCCAAAACTCTACCATTATATAGCTGAAAAATTGCTGAATTGGCATTAAACAACAATCACTCACTCACTCCCAAAACTCTTCTCCTTAGAGACTATATAAAATGTAATTGATTTTCATAAATGACCCTTTACTAATAAAGTGTATGCAGTTTTTTGTGAATTTCTTGTCATCAAATGATTAGTCCTCCCCCAAAAATTGGACCCCCATATTTTATCCTCATTGTACATCATATAATAGTACTATTTTTGTTTTCCACCAGTCCTGCATAGACAGACTGTCTTTGTTTTCATTCCATTTCCAATATCTTCTTTTTTTTAATGACTGAATTCTAATTCTAATGTAAAAATAAATCAATACGGATAAAGAATCGAGCAGAAATATAATAATGTAAATCCTTCCCTAACACGTAATTATGTTCTCAAAAGTCGAGGATCATAACGTAAATTTCAAAAGACTTGATTATCAGTATCAAGCCTGATCATCACCTGACATGAACTCTCCATTATCGCACGAGTAGAAAGGATTTGTCGTGGTTCTTGAACCATGAATGGGAGGTTTTGAAATTCAATGTAAAATGTATTGGGAAATCTGTTGATCAATACACGTTGACAAGAAGATTACGATGTATAAACTTGTTTTAATGTTTGTTGTTTAGAGGGTATTAATATTGGTTGTTTAAAAATATGTTTGTTGTTTAGAGAGTATTAAATGATTTTCGGTTTTACTAATGATATTGGGGAAAATGAAATTGGACGAATAGATTGGTTTTAGCAAGATCAAATGACATCGGAGTAATTTCCCCCACGTTTCTCGAGCTAAATATCTCTTGAAATCAAAGAATCCTTAAATGGTCTAATGAAATTGAAATGAGAGTTCAATATTATTAAAATGTAGTGCTTGAGATTTGTTGGCTTCTTTGGATGAAAGTATAAAAAAACATAGAAATTTGATTTTTCCAATACTACTTGTAGTAGGAGATACATAATATATTTTGACCTATTTGATAATTTAAACCATAAAATTTAAGTACTGGCGATTATTTTCTTGCCACAAATGAACAGTCACTTCTTCAGATTGCTTTCAAATTTATGCAGTTTTACTAGCAATGTGTAGTAATAGTAAATACCAATGCTAAAGATTTAAATTCATTTGTCTAAAGAGGTATCACAAATCCTTTAGATATAATTTTTTATGTAGTAAGCTTAAACCAGGGGCGGATCCAGGGGGAGGCGCCGGCGCTCGCCCCCCCCCCCCCTAAAATTGGAAAAAATATGATTTTTTGGCATAAAATCATGACTTTTCACACCAAATACCCCAAAAATATTCACGCTTCCCTCCGCTCGTCACAATTTTTTTAAGTGCGCCCTCCCCCCTATTTTGAAATCCTGGATCCGCCCCTGTATATCATCTCAAGCTGAGTTATTGGGGCCATCGTAGCTTCTTTCAAAGGAGTTTCATTTACCAGTGCCTATATAACCACTAAATGTTTTGAGTTAGATTATCACATGTGTCAATTCATAAGGTTATATTATTCAATGAATTGCTTAAGATCGATGACAGTCCCTAGGTTCTCCTGTTTCCTCTACCAATAAAGTTGACTTGTCATGATATATATCTGCGATATTGTTAGAAGTGGCGTTAAATCACCTATATCTGGTCGGTGGTTTTCTCTGGGTCACTGCGGTTTCCTCCATCAATAAAACTGACTGCCACGATATAATTGAAATGTTGTTGAAAGTGGTGTTAAACACCATAGCCCCTAACCCTTGTATATAGCAAATTACTATCAACCAGACTGACACTGGCAGTTATGTGGTAAATTTATATTAGCAATACAATACTGATTGATGTCAATTCAGAGATGATTTTTTTTTCTTCAGTAATTCAGCTGATTTCAGCTTTTCTCCTCAGGAAAAAAAATTGCAAAAAGATGTCAAAAATGGACTGCTTTAAGGGGGCGTAGATGATTTCCACTATTTTTCATTGATTTTCACTTATGTTTATTTTCTAACCAGAATCTTCCCTGTCAGTTGGAAGATTCCTCGTTTATGAAGATTTACGTTTGTCTTTCATCATAGAATTAAAGGCTAAAAACATCACATGACAATTACCAATTAAATGTCATATTAGCTTAATAATCATCCTTCCTTTAATTACTCTATTTCTATTGGCTAATATATTGACAGAGTGTAAATTGACAATAATCGTTACTTTCAATGTCAATTTTCTGTTTTATATCATTTCTTCTAGACTTAGTGTGGGAGGACAAGCCTGGATAGTTTATATCAAACTGACCAGTAATATATCCTGACTGGGAAGATGTCTGGAAAATATGGTCAATAATATAACCTATATTTAAATAAATCATTGAATACTGTATAAATACTAAATAACAATTGTTAAATTTTAATATACAGTTGATCCTGCCCATGTTGTCACCTGTATTAAAAGGTCACCTTTTTCTTGTCCTGTCATAGAAAATTTTATGTGAATTGAACCTCTTTTAAGAGGTCACCTGTCTTAAAAGGCCACTTTTTCTTGGTCCCAAGGGTGACCTCTTAATACAGGTTTGCCTGTAATTAAGATATTAGAAGACTGTGGTCAATTTTCACTTTTAAGTCTTTTATACTGTATAAATAACACTTGTTAAATTTTAATATACAGTTGAACCTATTCATGTTGTCACCTGTATTAAAAGGTCACCATTTTCTTGTCCTGTCATAGAAAATTTCATATGCATTTAATCACCTTTCTGAGAGGAACACTTTTTCTTTGTCCCAAAGGTTCAACTAAAGTTGTGAGTTAGAATTCTGCTCATGGCGAGGTGTACTTGGTGGTTTTCTCTGGGTAATCCGGTTTCCTCCACCAATAAAATGACCACCACGATATAACTGAAATATTGTTGAAAATGGCATTGAGCACCATGACCCTTAATACAAGTGATTGTTGTTTAACACCAACTCATCAATGTATCAGCTTTATCAAGGTGAGAACAAGTTTACTTTCAATGAGATGATGATGAGGTCCACTTTGTACTAAACCAACATACTTAGTTGGATTTTTATAGTCCTAACTCACTGAAACAACAGTCCGCGGATAAACATGTCATGGCGTCATTGAAAACCCTTCATTTCTACATATACTGTACATGTATGTATATTTCATCACACCAGAAATTGATTTTGACTAAGTTTGTTATTCAGCGTAGCCCACATTTTGTACCAAGTTAACCCAAGTCTCCTATGGTAAAACGTCAGCATTTCCAAGTTAACAAATTAATGAATTATTCAAGAATCAATTTTCTATGGGTAAAAACTCAGGTAAATATCTACCTTGATAATTTACTTGTGATGTAACACGATTAATGTTTATTACCATTATCATGAACAGACTTTTGATGTCGGTTCTGTTCGGTGGGAGTGGTGGTTGTGATGAATTTGTGATGGTTGTTGGAGGTTAATTGGGTGGGTTTTTAATGGGTTGAAGTGATACATTGTTTACAATGAATTTTATTTGAACAAATTCTGTATTTTTTTAAGGATGTTAAAAAAAGTTATTTTCAAATGGTATGAGAAATTTTACTGTCACTGTGAATAAAACATCAAATATTGTTGAAAGTGGGATTAAACACCATAAACCAAACCAACGGATTAATATAAGCGTTATGCTTGTTTCTGAATCCTATGTTTTATTGTATTATGAAAAAAAGTTTATATGTTATTTATCAATAAAATATGTTTAAATCAAACCAAGCCAAACCAATAAAATTAAGTTACCAGTACAGTATTGTGTAGTCCCTCTCTTATAGGACACACCTTCTATAATGAAAAAAGTGATCTTATAAGAGTAGTTGTCTCTCTAGGGAAGGGGGAGGGGCAATTTACTAGTATTTTACTATCTCTGTGCATCTTAAATCTGGCCTGATAAGAGGAGTGGCCATTGGTGAGAGGAGACTGCTAAGAGGAGGGCTACTGTATATTTTTATATTTGGTATTTGATGTGTCCCTTCTCATCTCTGGGCCATTTGTCTTAGATTGTTTATTTTGCTAACAAATGGTCTGGGAAATTTGTCTGATGTCGAATCAAATTTACTAACCAGTATATTTGTATACTAGTACAGTAATCCTCCTCTTATGAGGACACCCTTCTTATAAGGCCACTTTTTCATTACAGGAGGTCTTATATAAGAGGGGACTCCTATATTTGGAATTGAAGAGGACTCTGCCCATCTCTGGGTGATTTTTTCCTCAAGTTGGTTATGAGGAATAACTGACACTTAAATGGTTTTCTGTGTGTACTAGAGCCTGGGTGGCTCAATGAGTTAGGTAGTTGGATTACCTAACAACTCATACAAGCCTATCACCAATACGGCATGGGTTTGCCCCTGGCTTTGTAAATTACAAAAAAGGGTGCACTCGACTCGCAGCCGCAAGTGATAAACTTTACCAGTTGCTTGCCCATGGTCGGTGGTTCTCTCCGGGTACTCCGTCTTCTTCCACCACTAAAACTGGTCGCCATGATATAGCTGAAATATTGCTGAAAGTGGCGTTAAAACACCAAAAATCAATCAATCAATCTGTGTGTACTAACTCTTCCTTCCTCCACAGGGGGTTATTGTGGTCTTGATTGTATGATAGTTGGTTTTACCACTACATATGCAATCAGTGACTAATCATCACTAAAGTTGTAAGTTCGAATCTCACTCATGGCAAGGTGTACTCGATGCAACATTATGTGATAAAGTTTGTCAGTGACTTGCAGCAGGTTGGTGGTTATCCCCAGTTTCCTCCAACAAAAAAACTTACCGCCACGATATAACTGAAATATTAACACCATAACCTTATCCCCATTAACATTAAGCAAACCCTGGATTCACATTAAATAGAGAATCATGATCATAAAGCTTTGAGTATAATTTTTGAACTCATACTGAAAAAGCAACCAATCAGAACACTGCATCCAATATTTAAAGTGTTTTTATTGGACATTTTTTTGGAGTACAGTGCGAGTATAAAACTCATACTCAAAAATTTTATAACTGTGAGTCCTGTTGTAATCAATAGATACTACAGTAAACCTGTTTAATTCCTTGAGTGTTGTATTACATCAACGATCGTCAAATAAATATTGGCAAAACGCCTAAAACACAAATTTCCATCAAGCCCCACAGGACACTATTAACATTTAAGACTATATAGTGGTAGATTCTGACTTTACTACAATGGAAGCTATTGACTTTTCATAATCTCTGAAGAAGTTGGGGTAAACGTGCTAGAAAAACTTGATGCCTTGCGACACTCTTGTCATCAGCCCATATACGAGTACAACCATCAAAGATGTACAATGAAATCTGCAACTTTTGTTAGGGAACAACCATTTGTTCTATGTTTATATATGAAAAAAAAATGTGTGTCACCAAATTTTATAAGGGATTGTCGTGGCCGTGATCGGATATTCTAATGCAATTATAATGTAACGCGTATTTTCATTGGCTACCGAAAGCTGTCAAATCTGCAGTTGACATGCCTGAAGGAATGCTATATTCCCACGCCGAATGCACTTGTATGTAAATAATATGGCTGACCCAGATATTTCCGACTATGAATTTGATGCTGACGACCTATTATTGATGCCGTCTTGAAAACGTGAAATCCTACATGTCATATGTACAACAATACACAAAAATAATTAAAATTCCTATCTTGGAAACTTATTTTAGTTAAATTCTATCAAAATTTAAGCATACACGAAGCCAAACAACGTCTGATCTTTACAATTTAAACTGGAAGTCTTCATATGACGTCACGTTGTTTTATGTGCGGAATTTTAATATGTGTGATTTTTAGACCCTGGGATATGCAAGAATGTATTTTTATGTTCAGTATTGCATTAGAATGGAGATAACTGTATTGTATTTGAAAATTTCACTGCATCAATTGTTGATTTAATGGGAGAATTTCATAAGAATAGGAATAGCAGTACTGTATTTGAAGAGTTGTCGGTGTCAATTGTGGATTTGACGGACTGTTTTTTTTAGCGAAAGGAATTTGAAAAGTGCATTTATTTGTATGTTTTCAAACTAGTGTGTACACGTTTGGAGAATTTCATAGGAATAGGAATAACAGTACTGTATTTGAAGAGTTGTCGGTTACAATTGTGGATTTGACGGTCGCAAATATCCGTTTTACTGGCTCCGCTTTGCGTCGCCAGTAAAACTGCATTTGCGACTGTCAAATGCCTATCACCACTAATGTTGTGAGTTCGAACCCTGTTCATGGCAAGGCATACTCGATACAACATTATGTGATAATGTTTGTCAGTGACTTGCGACAGGTCGATGGTTTTCCACGGTTACTCTGGTTTCCTCCACCAATAAAACTGACCGCCACAGTATACCTGAAATATTGTCGAAAGTGGTGTTATACAATCAAACCCCCCTCCCCAATCCCCCTAATAATAATTTAATGATATTTGCAATATTTGTTAGGCAACAACCATTTAACTTTAAGGGGTGGGGTGGGGAGTCTATGTTAATATCTGAAAAATTAATATGTCACCAAATTTTATTGAAATAAAAAACTTGACATGTAAAATGTAAAAAATAAATAGAATGATTCTGTACTTTTCAACAAAAAATCTTTGGTAAGATTTGGGGAGAAAATTTACCGATTATTCATGTCCATTCATATTTGTTGTGGGTAAAAGAAAAATTTCTGGCTTAGGGGAAAAACATAGCCCTCCCCCCTAAAGTTAAATTGTTGGCCCCTTATTAAAATTATCAGAAACTAACATCTAACAAATTTCAATAGAAATTAATTATTTAAAAGACTATTGTTTAATATTTGAGCATAACAAGATTTATCACTCCTACATCAGGGCATGCCCTAAAGCTAAGGTGAATGTGATAAGCTCAAATAATTACTAGTAATCTTATTATAATTATTTCCTTTGAAGTTAAGTACTGAGCAATTACAGAACACATCATATCTTTGTTTGATTGATGTGTTCCTCCACCACTAAAACTAACCACCACAAACTGAAATATTGTTGAAAGTGGCGTTAAGCACCTATAACCCTAACCCAAAATCAGTTGGGGATATTGGTTTATTTTCTATGTACAGTAAAACCTGCCCATGCGGTCACCTCTATTAAGCAGTCACTTGTATTAAAAGATCACCTTTTTCTTGTCCTGTCATACAGAAAATTTCATATGAACCTTTTTTTAAGAGGTTACCTGTTTTGCAAGGCCACATTTTCTTTTTCCCAAAGATGACCATTTTGAGGGCTTTAAATATTTTTCGAGTATACTTTTTAAATATTTTTCAATGGTGTTCTCTTTGAAGTCTGTGCTGATCTCTGTTTTTGAGTTTTTATATGATGAAATGTCATTTTATCAAATTTTTCAATATTTTTTTTTCAGGACCAATTTTATTTGCGGGTAATTATGACACTAGAACGAAATGTTCCACCTGAATTACCTACAAGGATTATGACAACTAGAAGTACTCCTGATAATCTAAAGGGCCAAGATGTTCCTATCTACAGTAAACACACACCAACGACACTCAACGTACTCACAAACAGTGATGACTTTGAGTTTGGCAATAGGTAAAATTTATATCATTTTATTTAACATACTCATGAATAGTGATGACTTTGAGTTTGGCAATAGGTAAATTTAATGTACTCACAAACAGTGATGACTTTGAGTTTGGCAATAGGTAAAATTTATATCATTTTATTTAACATACTCATGAATAGTGATGACTTTGAGTTTGGCAATAGGTAAATTTAACTTACTCACAAATAGTGATGACTTTGAGTTTGGCAATAGGTAAATTTTACATCATTTTATTTAACATACTCACAAATAGTGATGACTGAGTTTGGCAATAGGTAAAATTTACATCATTTTATTATTGTGAAACCTTTCTAAGCCAAACCCTGAATAAAACGGAATCCTGTATAATCCATAAAAAAATTCCCAAAGTCCCAATGCAAGAAATCTTTGTTAATTTAATCTGTATAAACCAAATACCTGTCTATTACGAACAAAAAAGTACTCTCAAGGATGTTCGGCTTAGACAGGTTTCATTGTACTTTCACTGGGTCGAAATCTCTTCTTTGCCGACATGTGGTGTAATTCACCCAATAGTCAGTGCTTCAGCAATTGCATGGTTTATTAAATATATATGTATTTATTACTGAAATTTACAGTTCCTAAATAATGTAAGTTATTAAAAATAATATTCTCCTCCCTCAGGCAGAGGTGATCTTTTTAGGGTTAGGGTTAGGGTTAGGGTTACTTGCTCCCAAAGATTTTTACCTTTCAAATCCTTTAACTACATTGTATGAATGTATCTGATGATGGCATTAAATTTGATATATTTATATCTACACTTTTATTACAGCATTCATACAATATTTTCCTTGAAATACATGTTCAAGGTTGTAAGCACTTAAAACGTTGATGGGGGCTGTCATGGTCATGATCGTATGGTAGTTTGATTGACAACTACCTGTGCAATCAGTGCCTATCACCACTAAAGTTGTGAGTTTGAACTCCGTTCATGACGAGGTGTATTCGATACAACATTATGTGATAAAGTTAGTGACTTGTGACAGGTCAGTGGTTTTCTTCGGTTTCCTCCACCGATAAAATTGACTGCCATGATATACTTGAAATATTGTTGAAAGTGGTGTTAAATACCATAAACTAAACCTAAAACATTGATTGTTTAAAACATTACCGGTACTAGGATTTCTTCCTATTTCAAGAAATAATACATTTTAGATTTTGTATGACGACCGCCACTCAACAAAAGTATAATGTTTACATACAATTGTACCACAATTGATTTTTTATCTTCTCACTATATTTCCAATATTTGCTGTGCATGCATACAGCTATGAACAAACGTTTATATAAGTGGGAGTCATGGTTTCTTAGATATTTTTCAAGCAAAAAACAAGAAACAAAAAAACAACAATTTTACTTACAGATTATTGGTTGGTTAGTTCTTTGATTTTAACAGAGGACTGTTGTGATTGTGATCGTATGGTAGTTGTGTTTATAACTAACTATGCAATCAGTGCCTATCACCACTAACGTTGTGAGTTTGAATCCCGCTCAGGCGAGGTTTACTCAATACAACATTATGTGATAAAGTTTGTCAGTGACTTGCAACAGGTCGGTGATTTTCTCAGAGTACTCTGGTTTCCTCCACCAATAAAACTGACCACCACGATATAGCTGAAATATTGTTGAAAGTGGTGTTAAACCCCATAACCCTAACCTTAACCCTTCAATCTGACACTTGATTTCTGTGTAAAAACAATCCTTGACTTGTTATGCCACACAATAATAGGTACAATGTTAAGTACATTAGTACGATAGTATTGATTTTTTCACTGCAGACAATTGTGACATTTTTTCTTTTATTTTCCATCACAACCCAGAATACGGTACTGCGAGACATTAATATATATAATGTTCCTGATGTACCACTCTAATAAACATTAGATGTTTGTTGTGTCTTTTGTTGTTTTTGAGATACCAAACAGAATGTTGTTTTGTTGTTTTTGAGATACCAAACAGGATGTTGTTTTGTTGTTTTTGAGATACCAAACAGAATGTTGTTAGATGTTACTGTATCAACAAAGAAGAAAACATACAACAAATATCACATTTTAATTTAGATTGATGAATTTCTTCATTCTATTTTGTGTCCATAAAACTAGTTTAACCCTGCCACTATTTATTGAACTGCCTGTACCAAGCCAAGAAAATGAGCAGTCATGCATTTGTGTGTGACAGTGTTAGATTTATATATTTTGATATACCAAATGTACCCAATGCACACTCAATAAATTGTTTAAAAAAATTGTTAGTTGGAATGATGGAAAGAGGAATGTATTTACAGTCAAACCTGTATTAAGAGGTCACTTTTGGGACAAAAAAAAAATTGGTCTGATAAGACAGGTGACCTCTTAAAAGAGGTTCAATTCATATGAACTTTTCTATGACAAGACAGAAAAAAGGTGACCTTTTAATACAGGCGACTGCTTCATAGAGGTGACCACACGAGCAGGTTTGACTGTATATTTCATAACACTGTTAAGTAACACCATTATAGCTTTCCATTATAAGCTGATGGGGAAATTAACATTGTATATTTTGGTGCCAAGCTGTAAATGTTTCTATTTGATTTTTTATGGAATTATGTATTGGTAATTACAGCCTTCAATATCGATCAATAATACTACTGTATACTCATCACTGACTCAGATTTTCACAGGTATTTCACAATACAATATAGGTATATCTTTGATATAAACATTATGATGATAATGATTCTGAGGTCAAGAGCACAGGTGACTCAGACTAAGATCAGTCATGTCAGTGTTTATAAGATGCTTGATTGACACTAATCAGTGTTGACAAATAGAAGTGTATTTATTGATTGTATGCTAATAGACTGATTTAGCAGCATTATAGAAATATAGCAGAGTAAACAATAACAAATCTTTAATAAAAACACAACTTTTGAGGAAGTGGGGGTCTTCAGGGAACCATGTTACAGTCATCGAAATAAAAATTTGAATTTACTAGTCCGAATCAAATTCTTGAATTTATTTTTATATTGTTCTAAATAAGAACTGATAAAATTTACTGGTACGAGCAAAGTTTTACTGGTCTTTGGTCAGAGAACTGGTGTTCATTGTGAGGACTGTTGTTAAAATACATATAGACACAACAGTTTTTCTTTCATTTTATATCAAATTCAATGTTACAAGAAATTTGAGTGTCTTATAAAGAGATAATAATTTCAAAGATTTAATTTGTATTTGATTTGTTTAGAGGTCAAATGCAATGTACCCAAGTAATGTATAGCCCAACGTCTCATTTAGAGCAATGAAGAAAAAATAATAAGCAAAAAATTATGTATTATCTTCAAATCAGGTTTCACATGGCACTAATTAAGGACAATCTATTTTCTTATCTGAGGGGACCTGTGATTTCTTGTTTGGACGGAATTTTTTTTTGGACTCAAGAGTTGCAGCATATTTTTTTTAATTAACAAATGAAATGACATACAATGAAAAAGGAGGAGGAAGGGTATTGAATGAGTTGATTTTTTTTTGCCAGACAGGAGACAAAATATTATATTTTTCAAAAGGTTGGATTTGTTGACATAAAACTATGGACTCTACTGGATTTATCAAGACATATTGTAACAACAAATTTGACATAAATAGTGTTATCACTGCTGTTTAACACCTCCGATATAATATCAAAGAGTTGGACTTGTTGACATCAAAATTGTCGATTAAGCTAAATTTATTTAAAACTATTGAGATCAAAATTTGTAGACCCTGTTAAGTTTAATGAAACAACAAGGATGGGCTATTGACATCAAAGTCATGGACTCGGCTAAAAAGAATCATGGGCTGTGGTAAATTTAACGTGACAGAACGAGTTTGAACTGTTGACATCAAAGTCATGAGCTCTACTTAAATACAAAACAGAGTAGATATTGAGACACATAAGTGACATAACAATTCTGTTCTTCTGACTTTAGAGGAAGTTTACTGATTAACATAGCAAGGTCAGAGGTCAGAGAGTCTTACTGGTATAATATGGCAATAATCACCTGTTTATTGACAGGTACTTAAAGAGGTCAGGGCCGTCGTGATTGTATGGTAGTTGGATTTATAACTACCTATGCAATCAGTCCCTATCACCACTAACGCTTTGAGTTCAAATCCCACTCATGGCGAGGTGTAATCGATACAGCATTTTGTGATAAAGTTTGTCAGTGACTTGCGGCAGGACGGTGGTTTTTTCCGAGTACCCAGGTTTCCTCCGTCAATAAAACTGACCGCCACGATGTAACTGAAATAATGTTGAAAGAGGTGTTAAACACCATAAACCAAACCTAACCATAACGAGGTCAGAGGTTAACTGACAATCAGAGTTGTACTAATGTACTGTAACAAACCACTATATATTAAAATAAGGCACGTACATAACAAGGTCAGAGGTTTATTAACTAACAGGACTTGTTCCAATCGTGCTGATGTACTAGCTTTGACAATAATCACCTGTTAAACCTGATTCATCTAGTATTGATGATTCAGTGACACAAATAGATTTACTATCAATGTAGTTGTAGTAAGATTGTCTGTTGACTCAGCAGCAGTTAATTAACTAGAATTAATCTTTAACATTATTAATAAGAGTTAATCTTTAAGTTTATTATCATCAGTACCAACTTTAATGTGAGGTGTTAGATTTGAGAGTCAATTACATAAACATGACATGGGTACCAGGGGCGGATCTGGGGGGGGGGGGGGCACACCCGGCATGCACACCCCCTAAAATTGGAAAAAATATGATTTTTTGGCGTAAAATCGTGATTTTTCACACGAAATACCAAAAAAAATTAATTTAAATGTTTCCCCCTAACTTGAAATCCTGGATTCCCCCCAGGGTACAAATGTGTATTTGAACATTAAAAAAACCATTCACCATTAGAAACCAATATTTTAACTTTTAGCATGGGAATAGGGGGGCTGTTTTCCCCAGAGCCAGAAGAATATTTTTTTTGCATGAAGCAAAAATCTGGATTTTTTAGGGGGGAGGGAGGATATATAAATTTTCTTTAAATTTTACCAAAATTTATTGTTGAAAATTGTAGGGTCAAATTTGTTTTTTGTCTTTCAGGTCAATATGTTTTTTTCTATAAAATTTGGTGACTGAATTAAAAAGATAATCTTACAAAAAATATGTTTTGTTTTAATTTTATTTTGTACAGATGAATTATAAGTACAAGTTAAGCTAAATTTCTGTTTATGTTTACATTTAGACTTTAAAAATGTGTTGCTATGGAAGTTGACCCAACCACTTTTTATTTACTAACAATATTTCTTTACTGAATGTTAACCTTCCCCAGCATGTAGCAAGGCCAGTTCATTTTGATTGCTACTACTGGTAATTTTGAAGAAAGGAAAAAAATTAAACCAATATGAATAAGATTTTTCAATTGATTCCACTTTTAATATTTTTTGTAACTACAGTCAAACCTGCCCATGTGGTCACCTCTATTAAGCAGTCACCTGTATTAAAAGGTCTCATTTTTCTTGTCCAGTCATAGAAAGTTTCATATGAATTGAACCTCTTTTAAGATGACACCTGTCTTATAAGGCCACTTTTTCTTTGTCTCAAAGGTCATGACCTCTTAATACAGATTTGACTGTATATACATAACAGTTTTATTTAGCAAACAAAAAAGATATATAAAAATTATGTAGATTCTTCTTCTGCTGCCAGTGGATTGCGATATTTCTCCATTTGAATTTAATTTAATCCAATAAGATATTAATTTTATTTAAATTGATTCCATTTTTAATAAAAAAAATTATAAAAACCAATTTTTCCATAAAAAAATACTGTGTTCTGTTAATTGATGTTTTATCTTAATCAGATAATCTATGTACACACATGTACCCTAGCCACCATTGGATGCATGTTTTTTGGCAAAGTTTCAATAATCTTTATTCTTGATGGAGTTGTACTGACACACTGTCTTCCTCATTTCTTGTCTTGTATTGCAGTAGAAAACAGGATGATTATTAATCTAATGTTGTTTTTGTTTTTGATGAATATTATTTTCTACATGGATTTAACTCGGTTGTAAACAAAATGGTTCGGTAAGTATTGAAGTCTTGAGAAGGAATCCGAATGTACAAGTACTAATAGACTCTAGAAATTTTTAAACAATATAATTCTCAACTGTAGAGGATATTTTTTTTGCTCTTGCATGTATGGCTTAAATTTTAACATAAATCACAAATATATTTAATATTAATTCAAACTCAAACTCGGTTGATTATTGTCTTTAAACAAATTTGTAACAAACAAGCCAAGCAAAAAAAAAATTTATTTTTTGCAATTAACTAGGAAGGATACTTATTATAAAACATTGTGTGATAAAGTTTGTCAGTGACTTGCGACAGGTCGGTGGTTTTCTCCGTCAACTCCGGTTTCCTCCAACAATAAAACTGACCGCCACTAAATATTGTTGAAATAGTGTTAAACACCAGGAGGGGGGACAGTACATACTACATTGTATGTTTTATTCCATTATTTTTAATAGACATTTTTTAAGAGACATTTCTTATTACACACTATAAGATTTTATTGAAAATAAAATGGACATAGGAAAATACTTATGTGATATTTACATTTTGTAAGAGCTATTTTTGTTCAATTTGAGAGTTAACTACTGCAGCATGAGATGAAATTGGATGGCAATTTTTTTCTTAAATATTTCATTAATAATACTACAATAAACTATTGTTGCTTTAATGGATCATTTCTTTTGAGAAGACCCCTAAGTGCTGCTGTTGAAATATTAACATGCTTCAGCAGACGTCAATTAGATCATTTCTTTAGAGAAGACCCCTAAGTGATGCAGTTGAAATATTAACATGCTTCAGCAGACGTCAAATAGATCATTTCTTTTGAGAAGACCCCTAAGTGCTGCTGTTGAAATATTAACATGCTTCAGCAGACGTCAATTAGATCATTTCTTTAGAGAAGACCCCTAAGTGATGCAGTTGAAATATTAACATGCTTCAGCAGACGTCAAATAGATCATTTCTTTTGAGAAGACCCCTAAGTGCTGCAGTTGAAATATTAACATGCTTCAGCAGACGTCAAATAGATCATTTCTTTTGAGAAGGACCCTAAGTGCTACTGTTGAAATATTAACATGCTTCAGCAGACGTCAATTAGATCATTTCTTTAGAGAAGACCCCTAAGTGCTGCAGTTGAAATATTAACATGCTTCAGCAGACGTCAAATAGATCATTTCTTTTGAGAAGGCCCATAAGTGCTACTGTTGAAATATTAACATGCTTCACAGACGTCAAATAGATCATTTCTTTTGAGAAGACCCCTAAGTGCTGCAGTTGAAATATTAACATGCTTCAGCAGACGTCAAATAGATCATTTCTTTAGAGAAGACCCCTAAGTGCTGCAGTTGAAATATTAACATGCTTCAGCAGACGTCAAATAGATCATTTCTTTTGAGAAGGCCCATAAGTGCTACTGTTGAAATATTAACATGCTTCACAGACGTCAAATAGATCATTTCTTTTGAGAAGACCCCTAAGTGCTGCAGTTGAAATATTAACATGCTTCAGCAGACGTCAAATAGATCATTTCTTTTGAGAAGACCCCTAAGTGCTGCTGTTGAAATATTAACATGCTTCACAGACGTCAAATAGATCATTTCTTTTGAGAAGACCCCTAAGTGCTGCAGTTGAAATATTAACATGCTTCAGCAGACGTCAAATAGATCATTTCTTTTGAGAAGGCCCATAAGTGCTACTGTTGAAATATTAACATGCTTCACAGACGTCAAATAGATCATTTCTTTTGAGAAGACCCCTAAGTGCTGCAGTTGAAATATTAACATGCTTCAGCAGACATCAAATAGATCATTTCTTTTGAGAAGGCCCATAAGTGCTACTGTTGAAATATTAACATGCTTCAGCAGACGTCAAATAGATCATTTCTTTTGAGAAGGACCCTAAGTGCTGCTGTTGAAATATTAACATGCTTCACAGACGTCAAATAGATCATTTCTTTTGAGAAGGACCCTAAGTGCTGCTGTTGAAATATTAACATGCTTCAGCAGACGTCAAATAGATCATTTCTTTTGAGAAGGCCCCTAAGTGTTGCTGTTGAAATATCATTTCAAAAGAATACATACAATTTCTAAACAAGCTTAATTTCGTAACGAAAGACAAACAAAGACATCACTTTCATACCATTTGTGAATTTGTGGTTTTGGGTTTTGTTTCCATGTCAGTTAATCTTCAGAACAAAAGAACTTAAAACATTAACATGTAAACTGCTAAAAAAAACATGGTTTGGAAATCATGTACAATCTCTTTGAGAAGACCCCCTAAGTGCTGCTGTTGAAATATTAACATGCTTCAGCAGACGGTCAAATGGATCATTTCAACACCTGCAATTTCTTAGCAAATTAATTTTGTAACGAAACATACAAAAACATCTCTAATTTTGTGGTTTTGTTCACATTTCAAGTAATCTTCAGAAAACCAGAAACCTAAAACAATAACATAACATGGTTTGAAAATCATGTTCAATCTCTTTGAGAAGACCCCCTAAGTGTTGCTATTGAAATATTAACATGCTCAACAGACGATCAAAACAAACAAAAACATCCCTTCCACATACCATTTGTGAATTTGCGATCGAAACAAACAAAGACATCCCTTTCACATACCATTTGTGAATTTGCGATCAAAACTAACAAAAACATCCCTTTCACATACCATTTGTGAATTTGCGATCAAAACTAACAAAAACATCCCTTTCACATACCATTTGTGAATTTGCGATCAAAACTAACAAAAACATCCCTTCCACATACCATTTGTGAATTTGCGATCGAAACAAACAAAGACATCCCTTTCACATACCATTTGTGAATTTGCGATCAAAACTAACAAAAACATCCCTTTCACATACCATTTGTGAATTTGCGATCAAAACTAACAAAAACATCCCTTTCACCATTTGTGAATTTGTGGTTTTGTTTGTTACATGGTAGTGTAATCTTCAAAATAAAAGGAACCTAAAACAAATAAGACACTACCACTACGTACAAAAAAAAAAGAGATTTGAAAATCAGGTACAATCTTATTGAGAAGACCCCTTATTTGCCCCAACTGCTGCTGTTCAAATATTGACCTGCTTCACATATCATTTGTGAATTTTCAGTTTTGTTTGCTTATCTGGTAATCTTCAAGATAAAAGGAACCTAACACAAATATCACACTACCACTATGTACAAAAAAAAAGAGATTTGAAAATCAGGTACAATCTTATTGAGAAGACCCCTTATTTGCCCCAACTGCTGCTGTTCAAATATTGACCTGCTTCACATATCATTTGTGAATTTTCAGTTTTGTTTGCTTATCTGGTAATCTTCAAGATAAAAGGAACCTAACACAAATAACACACTACCACTATGTACAAAAAAAGAGGTTTGAAAATCAGGTACAATCTTTTTGAGAAGACCTTTTAAGTGCCATTGTGAATTTGCAGTTTTAGGTTTTGTTCACATGTCAGTTAATCTTCAAAATAAAAGGAACCTTAAACAAATAACCACTACATGCAAAAAAAAAGAGTTTGGAAATCATGTACAATATTTTTGAGAAGACCCCCTAAGTGCTGCTGATGAAATATTGACATGCTTCAGCAGATGGTAAATTCAGTTAAGTAAATGGTCAGACATTATCAGACATAAAACTACATTACCAGACACTTATTAAATATTTAATGATTCAGTTAAATAAATGGTCAGACATTATCAGACATAAAACTACATTACCCAACACTTATTAAATATTTAATGATTTGTAAACCTCATATATGAAGCATCATAAACTTTACATCTTCTCAAGGGTTAGGATTAGGGTTACAGTCTTCATGCTAACCCACTTTCCCGAAGCCCGGGACAAGTAAAACTGGATTCGGACAAGTGAAAATAATGAAAGCATTTTGTTTGAATAAATAAAAAAAAATTCTAAATAGGCTTTCAGGCAAGTAGGTGAAAATAATTAAGTCAAAGACTGGGGTTATTGTGTTTAATGCCACTTTCAACAATGTGGCGGTAAGTTTTATTGGTGGAGGAAACAAGAGAAAACCACAGACAAACTTTATCACATAATGTTGTATCAAGTACACCTCGCCATGAGTGGGATTGTAGCTCACTACTTTAGTTGTAAATCCAACTACTATACGATCACGACCACAACGGCTGCTACATCTTCTCAAACTCCTACTGAGCCTAAATATGACCAAGCACGATGGTAGTGGTGAATCTATTAGAGAAACTTAAATTACAGATTTGTTAAAATTAGGTTAATCCTAAGAGAAGCTGGGTCTAGCCATGTAAAAAATGCAGTGGATTTGTATTGCAGTTGTCAGCGTCTATACTACTTGTATAAGGTCCTAGACAAAAAATTATCTAAAATTTAACATGAATTTCCAATAAGGAAATATTTAAAGGGAATCCGCTTCTTCTACTGAACCAGTGATTTTTTTTTGGTGGGGGGGGGGTGGGTATAATAGTTGACATGAAGCATTTATTGTTAAAGCTGCTGTCCAATGATGTTAGTGTTGTTAAACAGTAACATGACAGGTACCACTAGTAGAGCAGGAATTTCTTACCTTTCCGGAGCACCCTCATGAGTTCACCTCCAGTTTTTTAATGGGTTTGTGTTGCTCGATCTTTAGTTTTCTGTATAATATTTTGTAGATCATTGTTTGTACTTTTTCTATTGGCCATTGTATTATCTATCCTTCTTTGATTTACGGCTTCTGATTACCCCTTCAGTATTTTCAAACTTTTCTTACAATAATATTTAAAAAAAAAAAAAATGCCATCAAACTTGTGTACAAATATTTTTTTTTTTTAATTAATCCCATGTATATATGACTTTTATGCTATTCTATTTTAAGATTTATTTTGATATCAAGAAGGGGCCATCGTGTTCATGATTGTATGGTAGTTTGGATTCATAACTACCTGTGCAATCAGTGCCTATCGCCACTAAAAGTTATAAGTTCGAATCCCGCTCATGGCGAAGTGTACTCTATACAACATTATGTAATAAAGTTTGTCAGTGACTGGCGACAGGTCGGTGGTTTTCTCCGGCTTCCTCCACCAATAAAACTCACCGCCATGATATAACTGAAATATTGTTGAAAGTGGCATTAAACATCATAAACCAACCAATATTTCAAACAAAACAAAATGCCATCAAACTGAGTACAAATAAAAAAAAAAAATTAATTAATCACATGAATATATGACATTTATACTATTCTATTTTTCTGGCCAAGATTTATTTTGATGATCAAGAACAATGTTTATCAGGTCTTTCAATAAGGGACGGTAACAGGTACTTTTACCCTCTTAAAATGGTAATTGGTACCTCTTAATTTCAAAGAGTGTTGCATAAGATATTCATGCAAAATGTTCACATTTTAAGAACAGTACTGCCTGTAAATAGTGAAGTACTGGTACACATGAAAAATATTGAAAACCCTGCAATATATACTTGTAATGGAAGAAATTTGATCATGATCAGAGAAGCAATTGGCCATAAACATAATTATTCCTTATTTATGTGCTGTTGTTCTGGGATGAAAAAATCTATCTGTATAGAGATAACAAGGCTTGAGAGCTTTGTTAACAACCCCTGTAGGTAGTATCAGGGATCATTTGTTTGTTCTCAGCTGTCTGCAGTAGAACTGACCTACTTTGGGGTTAGGGGTTATAGTTATGGTATTTAACACCACTTTCGTTGTGGTCAGTTTTATTGGTGAAGGAATCCGAAGTACCCGTAGAAAACCACCGACCTGTCGCAAGTCACTGACAAACTTTATCACATAATGTTGTATCAAGTACACCTCACCTGAGCGGGATTCGAACTCACAACTTGAGTGGTGATAGGCACTGATTGCACAGGTAGTTGTAAATCCAACTTCCATAAGATCATGACCATGACAGCACCCCTTGACTAACTATGAGATGGTCTTAATTAAAATATTCTTCACTGGCCCTGCTATTGTATTGTCCATATTTATGTTGTCATTCATTTTTGTGATCATATGTGATCTTTTCTGTGCAGATTTTTTTTTATCTTTTATTTATATCTGTATTGTCATTGAAGATCTAAATTAATCAGAAGAGAAGGGATCCCATTCGTCAGTTTAACCCCACCACATTTTTATGCCTGTTCTAAGTCAGGACCTTCATTTTCTACGCCATATGCCGTGATATTTTGTTGTGTTTAAAGTGAGAGATGACCGTTCGTTTTGTTGATTTTGGTAGAATTATTGACCATTCTAATATGACGTCCTTCAAACGCTTTGAGTCCAAACTTGTGGTAAAAATAATATTAATCTATGACCGATTAAATTTATGACGTCATCGACAATTTATAACGATATTTTACCAATTTTTACATATTAGAATCGAAATAATTCATGGAAGCCATATTTATATATTGTTTTTACCATGGGTAGGCCTTTATGTCAGCTTTTTACCTTTCGCTAACTCTCGGGGTAAAACTTTGTGACATAAAGGCCTACCCGTGGTAAAAACAATATATACATACATGTATGGCTTCCATGAATTATTTCTTAATCAATGTTTAAACTTTGTTTTGTTTTGTTGATTTTGGTAGAATTGATGACCATCAATGTTTAAACTTTCTTTTGTTTTGTTGATTTTGGTAGAATTAGTGACCATCAATGTTTAAACTTTCTTTTCATAATTGATCTACAAAACATGTAGACTGGTCAAAATGAACACTACCTTTATCAGTCAAAAGATTGGGTCGGAGAATATGTAGACTGGTCAAAATGAACACTACCTTTATCAGTCAAAAGATTGTGTCGGAGAACATGTAGACTGGTCAAAATGAACACTACCTTTATCAGTCAAAAGATTGGGTCGGAGAACATGTAGACTGGTCAAAATGAACACTACCTTTATCAGTCAAAAGATTGGGTCGGAGAACCTGTAGACTGGTCAAAATGAACACTACCTTTATCAGTCAAAAGATTGGGTCGGAGAACATGTAGACTGATCAAAATGAACACTACCTTTATCAGTCAAAAGATTGGGTCGGAGAACATGTAGACTGGTCAAAATGAACACTACCTTTATCAGTCAAAAGATTGGGTCTGAGAACCGGTGCTTATCATGAGGACTGATTACATTACTTATCTAGGAACTGTATTTTTCAATAATAAATGTATCTAATAAACCATGTGTAGAAGCACTGACTATTATATGATACCCTCAGGATATAGATATTATAAATAAGAACAGGATAGTAGACCATCTATGCTGGCACTCATGACGAGGTGTACTCAATACAACGTTATGTGATAAAGTTTGTCAGTGACTTGCAACAGGTCGGTGGTTTTCTCCTGTTTCCTCCACCAATAAAACTGACCACCACGATATAACTGAAATATTGTTGAATGTGGCATTAAACACTGGTAACCCTAACCCTAAATAGGTTCATGATATTAAACAGCATGACCCTAACCCCTGCAAATTTAAATAATATATATATCTAATCAACCATGTCAGTGCAGAAGCACTTACCAGTGGGCAAATTATATATAAATTAGCTTTAATAATAATTACATTATTTAGAAACTAAATTTCAATTATAAATATATCTAATCAAGCATGTCAGTGTAGAAGCACTTACCAGTGCTTTAATAATAATTACATTATTTAGAAACTAAATTTCAATAATAAATACATCTAATCAACCATGTCAGTGCAGAAGCACTTACCAGTGGGCAAATTATATATAAATTAGCTTTAATGATAATTACATTATTTAGAAACTGTAAATTTCAATAATAAATATATCTAATCAACCTTGTCAGTGCAGAAGCACTTACCAGTGGGCAAATTATATATTAATTAGCTTTGATAAAAATTACATTATTTAGAAACTGTAAATTTCAATAATATATCTAATCGACCATGTCTGTGCCTCAGGGTATAGATATTATAAATCAGAACAAGATAGTCGACCATCTAACTATGCTGGTATCTGTTGTTTTCTCTGAATAAACAAGATTTCTCTTCTCCACTGTAGGAGGGTTGATTATTTTTGAAGCACGTTTCTGTAGGATATATATGGTTATTTATTGACCAAATATTTGTATCAACAAGTTGTCTGATTGTTAACTGACAGAAGATGGTAGAATCTCATGAATAATCAATAAAGTCATAATGTTGTATTTTTATACAGAATTCATTTATAAACATATAGAAATTATGATGGATTTTCGTGTTTGTTGTGCAGATAACAATTTATTGCAAATAAAATTATATAATTCATTTTTCAAGAATTTTCACCGAATTTTAATAATTTTATTCGCTATTTGACAGAAAGTTCACAATTCTAGAAATGATGGATTTCGTGTTTGTCATGCATATAACAATTGATGGGAAAAAAATCATGTAGTTCATTTTTGCAAGAATTTTCATTGTAGAATTTTAAAAATAATTGTATTCATTATCTTGACAAAAAGTAAATTTATCAAAATTTTCACAGAACTTTAATAATTTCATGAATAATCTAACAAAATGTCTGCAAGATTGATTAATAATCAATATGCGACTATTTTTTTTTTAATACTGAATTAAATTTTAATAATAAATCTGAAAAAAATTTGCTATGATAAATTTGTTTTGATAGAGATCGAAGTATTTGCATTGATTCTCATAATAACTAGCACATTAAATATTAACTGAACTAGGAACCTTTAAAAATAGGTAGGGGTTGTCATGATTGTGATCATATGGTAGTTGGATTTACCTGTTCAATCAGTACCTATTACCACTAACGTTGTGAGTTCCTATCCTGCTTATGGCGAGGTGTACTTGATACAACTTTATGTGATAAAGTGTGTCAGTGACTTGCGACAGGTGGCTTTCTCTGGGTACTATGGTTTCGTCCACCAATAAAATTGACCGCCACGATGTAACTGAAATATTGTTGAAAGTGGTGTTAAATAACAGTAACCCTAACCCAAAATCAGTTTTTTTTTTTACCAAAGATGATATTGGATTATTTACTATGTACAGTTAAACCTGTGCATGCAGTCACCTCTATTAAGCAGTCACCTGTATTAAAAGGTCACCCTTGTCTTGTCCTGTCATGAAAAATTTCAAATGAATTGAACCTCTTTTAAGAGATCACCTCTCTTATAAGGCCACTTGTTCTTGTTTCTTGTGACCTCATCATCATCATCTCCTTGAAAATTAACTTGTTCTCGCCATGACATAGCTGAAAAATTGCTGAATTTGTGTTAAACAACAATCACTCACTCACTCACTCCTTGTCACAAAGGTGACCTCTTAATAAAGATTTGACTGTATATAGCTGTCTGATTAGTTCTAAATTGGTTGTTTTTGTACCAAGGCTCATCTGTGTATTATTAGACTAATCGCTTGTAATAAGATTCATAGCCACTAGTTGAACAGGAACTGCTTACCCTTCCGGAGCACCTGAGTTCACCTCCGGTTTTTAGTGGGGTTCATGTTACTTGATCTTTAGTTTTATATGTATGTTTTGTAGATCGTTGTTTGTCCTTTTGTCCTTTTTCTTTTAGCCATTGTGTTGTCTGTTCTTCTTCGATATACAGATTCTGATTACCACTTTGGTATCTTCAAACTCTTATTCTTGTTATAAATTTCTTTGACAAGGACACTTTAATACGGAGACAAGACGGGATTTAAGTGCGTTTTGATCATGAATAAAGAATTACATGCTTTTAGTCAATTATGTATGAAACCCAATGCTTAAACTGTATTGATGTTTTATTTTGACATTATTAGGCTTTCCAAACTTTTGACTATCAGCGTACCTGATGAAGATTATTCCAGAAATCGTGTGTCTTGGATATCTACTTTAGTATCGAATACATAAAAATGTCTCTGTTTCGTGTTAGAAAACAAATGTTTTGTCAAGAATTTAACTAATGCTCAGTGACAGTATGAAATTATAAACACAGAAGTGTTGTTTAGGGAGTCCATCGAAAATGAGTTAGTTAGTTGGATTACCTAACAACTCATTCAAGCCTATCACCAATACGACGTGGGTTCGCGCCTGTCTTTGTAAATTACAAAAAAGGGTGCACTTGACTCGCAGCCGCAAGTGATAAAGTTGACCAGTTGCTTGCCCATGGTCGGTGGTTCTCTCCGGATACTCTGGCTTCTTCCACCACTAAAACTGGTCGCCATGATATAGCTGAAATATTGCTGAAAATGGTGCTAAGCACCAAAAATCAATCAATCACCAATGAATATTTTTGGTTTTCTTTAACCCAAACAACTAAACAATAGACAGTCTTATTCTTACAAAACAAAAATTGATCAGGAAATCCAAGATTATTTTGGACTATTTTTGGGAACATTTTTTTGGGGATACAATATATAGTCTCATGCTTATTAGGCCATTCTCATCAAAGACCACCCTTTTTATCAGGCCAGATTTCAGAAGCACTGAAATATTATAATACTACAGTAAAACCTGTTGTAACCTGAACCTACTTGTACTTGGGACCAGCTTTTAATTTAAACATATTTTATTAATTAATAAATATAGTACAATATGATCAATTTCAATATGATATAATACAAATAATTAAAGGGATTCGAAAACATGCTTAGACAAACTTGTATTAATTCGTTTTCCTGGTATATCTCTTTACAATAATCAAGCTGGTCTCGAAGTTTATACAATATCAAATTTTAAATTATAAAGAACAATGTTATTCTGAATAGATATAAATGTGAAATTTTTCAAATAGATGGAAGAACTAAGTGGGGAAATAGATGTGCACAAGAGAAAAAAAAGAAACAATGAAAGAGAGAAAGAAAAAGACCAACTTTTGTGTTCATTTGATTTAGCAAACATTTTCTACATAGGGACTTTATTTAAAGTTCATTGTTCCGTTTTATTCAGGGTTCAGTTTAGCTAGGTTTCATTGTACTAAATTGTCCTCCTCAAGGGAGGTTACTCCTTTTACAAGGTCAACTTTGTCATTGTAGAAGGGGTGACCTTTTAAGAGAGGATTACTGTACAGTCTAACCTGCCCATGCAGTCACTGTCACCTCTTTTAAGCAGTCACCTGTATTTAAAGGTCATTTTTTTGTCCTGTGATAGACAATTTCTTATGAATTGAACCTTTTTTAAGAGGTCACCTGTCTTATAAGGCCACTTTTCTTGGTCCCAATTTAAAAAGGGGACCTCTTAATACAGGTTTAACAGTATTTGAAAGAAAAAAATAATTTGTCTATTATTTCATTTCGACAAGTTTTTATTAAGCCAGTCTAGTTTTTGAAGATTTCAGTTGTTCTTGACTGTCAGTCTATTTTTTCCCCACTAAGCCATCTTGTTGTTTATTTCAGTATGCTCCATTGACTGTCAGTCTATTTTTTCCCCACTAAGCCATCTTGTTGTTTATTTCAGTATGCTCCATTGACTGTCAGTCTATTTTTTCCCACTAAGCCATCTTGTTGTTTATTTCAGTATGCTCCATTGACTGTCAGTCTATTTTTCCCCACTAAGCCATCTTGTTGTTTATTTCAGTATGCTCCATTGACTGTCAGTCTATTTTTTCCCACTAAGCCATCTTGTTGTTTATTTCAGTATGCTCCATTGACTGTCAGTCTATTTTTTCCCCACTAAGCCATCTTGTTGTTTATTTCAGTATGCTCCATTGACTGTCAGTCTATTTTTTCCCCACTAAGCCATCTTGTTGTTTATTTCAGTATGCTCCATTGACTGTCAGTCTATTTTTTCCCACTAAGCCATCTTGTTGTTTATTTCAGTATGCTCCATTGACTGTCAGTCTATTTTTCCCCACTAAGCCATCTTGTTGTTTATTTCAGTATGCTCCATTGACTGTCAGTCTATTTTTTCCCACTAAGCCATCTTGTTGTTTATTTCAGTATGCTCCATTGACTGTCAGTCTATTTTTTCCCACTAAGCCATCTTGTTGTTTATTTCAGTATGCTCCATTGACTGTCAGTCTATTTTTTCCCCACTAAGCCATCTTGTTGTTTATTTCAGTATGCTCCATTGACTGTCAGTCTATTTTTTCCCACTAAGCCATCTTGTTGTTTATTTCAGTATGCTCCATTGACTGTCAGTCTATTTTTTCTCACTAAGCCATCTTGTTGTTTATTTCAGTATGCTCCATTGACTGTCAGTCTATTTTTTCTCACTAAGCCATCTTGTTGTTTATTTCAGTATGCTCCTATTGGAGCATGATATTGATCATCTCAGTTTAACAGAGAAATCATCATCTTCATCAACACCATCACCCACCGAACCTCACTCAGCACCCGCCACTACCACAGCCCACCAAGATGACATAACCTACCGAGACTCAGAACAAGGATTCTTTGAAGGACTTCTGGGATGTTTACGGCCCGTCTGGACAATCATTGGAAAGGCAGCAGTTAATGAACTTAAAAATGAAGGTATGTTAACTTCGTAAAGAAACTGATCCATTGCCATGAAATTTGATTGATAAAATGAAAAACCAAACAAAATACCACACTATCGGAGTAGTTCAAAATCTAATTTAAAAATGAAGGTATGTTAACTTTTCTTCTTTTTTTTTCTTCTTTTTTTTTTTAATTAATTTTTTGGTAAATTTTCTTTTTTTTAACAGACATGCACAGTACAAAACAAACATATTACAAGTGTAAATGACAGTTATTGCTATTTGTGTGCTTAGCACATAACAACTTTTTTTCTGAAATCAATTGTAATTGTAATTTTAATTGTAATTACCATCCTAATCCCCCCAAACCATTATATATTTATAAATATATAAATTAATCTAAAAATTAAGTTTACAGTGAACAGAATGATAAAACTGTTACAATGTTAACTGGTAACAAGGTATGTTAACTTGATAAAGAAACTGATCCATCGCTTTTGGGATTTGATTAATAAAATGAAAAATACCACATTATAAGAGCAGTTCTAAATTCTAAACTATAATCTGTAGACACAGAGGTATAATATAACCCTAACATATATATATACACCACTGCTAACTTTACCAGGTTGGTACAGGCACTTCATTAAAAAGTGGCAGGGTTAAACTAATGCTAAGGGCCTAAATCTTATGAATTACCGGTAGATTAAATATACCGGAACAACATAATTGTAGTAATTTTCAGTTTGAACTTTATGAACTAATATTATGAGATGCCTTGCGCTAAAAGAAATGACAATGTAAGGCTAAATTTGTACTACAATGCTTAGTCAAACCTGCTTTATTGATGACCTCTGTTCAGCACTAAATTTGACATTAATTTCCATTTCCAGTCCAACAACCACCTGTCTTAAATATTCCCTTGAAAGATCATATTGACTAATTGTAGTTAAGTGTCTTCTTTTCATATTAATTTAACCTGTATTTAGCAACCACCTGTCTTATGTGACTATTTCAATATTCTTTTGGAAGATCATATTGACTGTGATTGTAGTAGTTTCTTTCTTTAAACAATAAATTAAGCACTACATGTTGACCTTAATATCAAAAGACTGTTCATTGTGTTCATGACTGTTAAATGTAAATTCCCTTCAGTACCCTTCATAAATAGGTTTGACTGTATAATGTACAGACCACAATCAGACTTCAACAATATTCATTTGCTCGTTAATTTCAATTGTAATTAATATTTAGATACATTAGGGACTTTTTACCACATTGTCTGGATAAACAAGCTAATATTAGACTGGTATATTTATTTGTAGTCAATAGGCTTTATATATTGGACTTCAGGGGAATATTATTTTTTCATTGTATGTATACAGTTGTATAATGCCCTGGAACTTTACAGGATTGAATAATTCAGCGCCTCACCTGGCTAAAGGGCCACATGAGCTATTAACATCCTGGTACTTTTCAATATTAAATAATTCAGCGGCTCACCTGGCTAAAGGGCCACGTGAGCTTTGTCAATAGCATCCATCAGCTTTTTTATCGTCCTTGACATACTCTTCTATCTTGAATATACCTTTTTGCACATTCCCGATTTGTGTCTAAAATTATGTGATTTAGAATTTTTGATATGAGTTATTTCCCTTATGACAGGCAACATTGTACCCAATCTAGCAAGAACAATGGAAAAGACAACCAATTTGTGTATATTTTACTCATAATTTGCAGGGGCGGATCCAGGATTTCAAGTTAGGGGGGGGAGGGGCACACTTAAAAAAATTGTGCAGAGCGGAGGGAAGCACGAACATTTTTGGGGTTTTTCGTGTGAAAAATCACGATTTTATGCCAAAAAATCATATTTTTTCCAATTTTAAGGGGGGGGGGGGTAGGGGAGGGGCAGGGCGTGCACCGGGTGTGCCCCCACTGGATCCGCCCCTAATTTGTAGATATTTGAACCTTGTAAAAAATCAGAGGACAATTGTAGAGCAAATAGAAAATTCTCAAATTGTTACAGCATTAAAATTTTGAACAGATTCAGTATGGGAATATTTTTTGCATGAAATGGAACACTTTCATCCACATTAAAGGGTAGTATCTCCATTGAAATGTATAATTTTAGAATCAAAGTCGGAATTCACTTCAGGATAATTTAAAAAAAATTGTAGTTTTATATAAAATATATTGGGAAAAATTAAGAGTTTCTGAATACTTTTGACCACTAACTGTTGATGAAGCATTCGGAGGAAAATAGACATGGGTTTATCTCCCTTTGGGAGCAGTGATTTGTGATATTTCAGTTTAGTTCTGTATATCCCAATAGTAGATCTACCTGTAAATCCTAGCTACAGACTTGTTACCTATGGATGTAAGATGAGACTTAACAATATTGAAAGGATACAAATGATGTAGTTACACATGAATTCAAGGAGAGACCATCAGTTTCTTAATAAACATTAGAGAATACCTAAGGGTCAATCAAGAATGGACAATCCAGAGAAACTGGACAAGATAAGAAAAAACAAGAAAAATACAATACAATATGTGTAGAACACCGCTATATGTAAACAAACAGACATAACGTAAACAAGACATGAGCCCTCCTACAAACAACTGGAGGTAAAGACGAATCGAACATCGTTTTTATGCGGAAATCGTAACGGACATCACAACACTGAACTCAGAACGTAAAGACACATAATAGACAACACAAAAAACTTACATTAATTCAAGGGGAGACAATCAGTTTTGTTCCATAAATAATGCAGTAAAAAGATTACAATAATCACAGGTTAATTACTGCCAGGTGCATGAATTTTTTGGCAACATTTTTCAATTTACAATTTTTATTTCATTTATATGTTATTATGTGTATGATAGATTACTCTAGGCATAACAGACTGATTTCTCAATTTTTTTGTAATTCTTCTTTTTTAATAAAGATCAATGGAAAAGAGGTGAAATATAAATTTTTGGATGAAAAGCTGATTTTTTTCTTCAATTTTTTGTAATTCACCTTTTAATAAATAAGAAATGGAAAAATAATAAAAAAATAAATAAATACAGGAATAATAAAAAATAAATAAATAAAGGAATAATAAAATAGCAATTACTAGAGGAAAAAGCTGTTTTTTCTATGTCTGTGTACATTTTAAGATTTTAATATACAGTCAAACCTGCCTTAAAGGACACCTCTATATAACAAATCACTGTCTATAAAGGACAGTCTCATATTCACCCCATTGATGAATAGTACATATAATTTTAACCTGTATATAAATGGCAACTGCTCATACAGGGAACATTCTCAGGTGCCCTTTATATACAGATTTAGCTGTATAAGAAACAAAAACAAAATACACAAGGTCAATGCATGGTCAAAAAAACAAATTAGTAACCTTAAGTACACTTGTTATCTATGCTTAAGAAATGAAATTGCTTTCATTATTTTTTTCTAGAATTGCTGTTATTGATTTTCTGTGTATAAATGTTCCCTGTTGATCTTAATCAAATATTATATAATGCCATCCTGTTATTTAAATATAATATGGGTTTATTGTTCCAGGCTCGGTATAAATTAAAAAGTGACAACACAAATATTGGCTTGGCTTGGAGCCACTTCTATTTTGTAAAATTATTGAAATTTATATGTACATTAGTCCCTGTCTTATAAGACCATCATTTTGCAATGAGAAAGTGGCCATATTAGAGGGGTGGCCTCTACTGAGGGGGACAATTTAGTAGTATTTTACTGAAATCTGTTTACATCAGTCCCCCTTTTATAAGACACCCTTTTTGCAATGAAAATGTGGCCTTATTATGACCTCTCTTGACGGAGACAATTTAGTAGTATATAATCTGGCCTGATAAGAAGGGTGACCTTTGTTGGGAGTGGCCTTATAAGAGGGGTGACCTTTGTTTGGAGTGGCCTTATAAGAGTGGTGGTCTTTGTTGGGAGTGGCCTTAGAAGAGGGGTGACCTTTGTTGGGAGTGGCCTTATAATAGGGGTGACCTTTTTTGGGAGTGGCCTTATAAGAGAGGTGACCTTTGTTGGAAGTGGCCTTATAAGAGGGGTGACCTTTGTTGGGAGTGGCCTGATAAGAGGGGTGACCTTTGTTGGGAGTGGTCTGATAAGAGGGGGTGACCTTTGTTGGGAGTGGCCTGATAAGAGGGGTGACCTTTGTTGGGAGTGGCCTGATAAGAGGGGTGACCTTTGTTGGGAGTGGTCTGATAAGAGGGGGTGACCTTTGTTGGGAGTAGCCTGATAAGAGGGGTGACCTTTGTTGGGAGTGGCCTGATAAGAGAGGTGACCTTTGTCGAGAGTGGCCTTATAAGAGGGGTGACCCTTGTTGGGAGTGGCCTGATAAGAGGGGTGACCTTTGTTGGGAGTGGCCTGATAAGAGGGGTGACCTTTGTTGGAAGTGGCCTGATAAGAGGGGTGACCTTTGTTGGGAGTGGCCTTATAAGAGGGGTGACCTTTGTTGGGAGTGACCTGATAAGAGGGGTGACCTTTGTTGGGAGTGGCCTGATAAGAGGGGTGACCTTTGTTGGGAGTGGCCTGGTAAGAGTGGTGGTCTTTGTTGGGAGTGGCCTTAAAAGAGGAGTGACCTTTGTTGGGAGTGGCCTTATAAGAGTGGTGGTCTTTGTTGGGAGTGGCCTTATAAGAGGGGTGACCTTTGTTGGGAGTGGCCTTATAAGAGTGGTGGTCTTTGTTGGGAGTAGCCTTATAAGAGGGGTGACCTTTGTTGGGAGTGGCCTTATAAGAGGGGTGACCTTTGTTGGGAGTGGCCTTAAAAGAGAGGGACTACTGTATTGTTAAAAGGGGCAGTCATGGTCGTGGTCGTGATCGTATGGTACATGTAGTTGGATTTACAACTACAAATGTACCTATTCAATCAGTGCCTATCACCAATCTGATTAAAATCATCTGTTACAATACGCTACGCTCTGACTGGCAGGATTTTGCCAGAAGCTATTTGATTGATTAACTGAAAGTTCGCCTGGACATGACCTGTAATCGAGTTGTGTCAGATGTTAGAGGAGCATAGTGTGTTGAAATAGATGATTTTAATCAGATTGTGCCTATCGTGTTGAAATAGATGATTTTAATCAGATTGTGCCTATCACTAACATTGTGAGTTTGAATTTCGCTCAGGCGACATGTACTCTATACAACATTTATGAAATATTGTTGGAAGTGGTGTTAAACACCATCAAACAAACAAACCGTCAAATCTGCTTTAGTGGCCACCTCTGTTAATCAATAACTTGTATTATGTGACCTTAATTTAAATTTCTCTTCACAGTGCATTTCATATAAAATAAACCTGTGTTTAGCAAACACCTGTCTTAAGCAACCACTAATCAATGTTCCCTTGGAAGGTCACTATGACTGTTTCAAACCAGTCTTTTATATTATCCAGGTTTAAATAAGTATTAAATTATAAAAACTGATTTGTTGATGTTTTACTATGGTAGCAAATTGAATTATCAGCAAATTGAATTAAAATTTTTTTTTTTAATATATAACATTTATTATAATAGTCAATTTAAATTTAAAAAAATTTACCCATTATGAATAAATATATCATTTTCACAGCAAATTGAATAAAAAAAACTTTTGTCAAATTTACGTCATATGATGTAATAGTCAATTTAAATTTTGAGCTTTGAACTCATTATTACTAAATCTGTATCATTCTCACAGCAAATTGAATTGAAAACTTTTGTTGGCATTTATTATAATAGTCGTGGATTAAGTTTTGAAAATTAATCATTATTTAAAAACTTTTGTAAAATATTGATGTCATTTAATAGTACCAATAGATTTAAATTTGAAGTTTTACCCATTATAATTTAAATGTATCAATCAAATGAGAAATTTATATATATACCTAAATTAAATTAAATATATATTCCTCCCAGCAAGGTCAGTGTCTATTGATACAATAAACAAAATAAATTTACAGGGTCATGTGCTCAACAATCAATGAAAATAGTCGACTGGATAAAAATCACGATTTTTTTTCTTTCCTCCTCAACCTGTTACATGTTACACCAATAAGTTGAATTTGACGGCCATTTTCTTACAGCAGACGTCAACACCAAATATGGATGACATGTACATATATTGAAAAACGTCTGCTGAAAGAATGTTTTGATAGTGGATAGTTAACATTCTTATTTGGACAAAAATTAGGAATTTCTTGAAGGATATATTGTTATGGGGAGAATTAAGATTTGGAAAACAATTTGTTGTTATTTGTGTGGGGATGTCTTAAGAGGTATGTTGATTTCAGCAGCTGATTTAAGTAAACATATGTTTTCAACTTCATTCATTCCAGCAGCTTGCAACACATAGTTGTTACAGTATATTATTTATTTGCATCCATGCCTTTAGGTAGATCATGTGGACTTGTTATTCTCCATTTAGACTAGAAGAGGAAAGGAAACTAAAAATATTTGTAACCAGATAAAAATATTTTTTAAATTATTGTCATAAATTTCAATGGAAAATGATGTTCAAATTTTTACTTCAGGAAAAATTTTTGTTTCGTCTTGTTCCTCAAGTGGGACATCTGTGTTTGTGGTCATATGACAGACTTTAACCATCCACCTTTGACCTCTGACTTTGTTTGACCCCTATTATATGTGTTCAATATAACCTATGACAATGTCACCTGCTCTTTTAAAGATGGTGTCTGATCACAGTAGTCCACTCTTATAAGGCCACACCTTCTGTATTGCAAAAGTGGCCTTAAAAGAGGGGTGGCCTCTCATGAGGGGGACAGTTTACAAGTATTTTGTCATTTCAGTGCATCTGAAATCTGGCCTGAGAAGAGGGGTTGGCTTTAGTGAGAGGGACTCTATTATAGGGGTACTACAATGCAGATTGCATTGATTACATTGACATAGTTATTTAACCATCTATAATATGCCTTGATGTATAATACACACCCTTATCTTTAACTGCCAAGTTGCAGTGAAGCTGTGCTAGACTTATGGCTTTATGAATTCCCTTGGTGCATATCAAATCTTTATTCTTTGTACAGATTCATTCCAAATGTATACACAAACTATATATATAGATAATATCTCATTTGAGTACAAAACCATATATTTTCATTAAACATTTTAAGAGTTATGCCCTTTGAAGATGAAGTGTGTATATCCTCTTGTTAGTGCACCTAGCACAATAGATCCTTAACAGTTTAAAACCAAATTTAAACAAGTGCTATATACATACAATATCTCAACACAGTTTGAAAACCATGATTTTTAATCAAGAAATTTAAGAGCTTTCCCCATGGAGATGTTAAAGGGATATTAAAGCTCGTTTTAACATATATTTTTTCAACTCGTGACGAAGGTTGTTTCTTTTCAATTTAATTGTAAAAATACTTTGCACGCCCATATAATCACTAATATCGTTAAAATATCACTTAAAAGGGTCGAAATGAATTTTTGTCCAGGAAGCAAAAATTCAATTCAAGGCAAAGACCGCAAGATATTACAGAATTGTTTAATGGTACATCTGAGCACCATTGTTGCCCCTCAAATATTTTGCAATTAATATTTCCTCAAAATAGTCTGGTGTCTATGTGGCTCCCTCAACATAGAGTCTGGTGTCTATGTGGCTCCCTCAACATAGAGTCTGGTGTCTATGTGGCTCCCTCAACATAGAGTCTGGTGTCTATGTGGCTCCCTCAACATAGAGTCTGGTGTCTATGTGGCTCCCTCAACATAGAGTCTGGTGTCTATGTGGCTCGTGCTGAATGAAGTGTTTTTGTTGGTCATTTTTTTTAGAACATTATACAAAAATTGTACTCAAAAATGTTTTACATGTGAACAAGGCAATATTTAATAATTAGTGTTTTTCTGGGTTGTACATCGTTTTCACCAATCAGTGACCAGTACAGTTGTGTCCCTCTTATAAATCCACCCCCTCTGGAATGAAAAAGTGGCCTGAGAAGAGAGGTGGTCTCTCTTGGGGAGGGGGAGGGGGGACCATTACCGTCCAATGGCACTTAGGAGACTTTAGCATAACATTAAGCATCTTATATTAATTCAAGAATACAGTTCAATATTGTAATTTTATATTGAATTAATAAGATTTGTTTAAATGAAATTATAATAATGATACATAATACAATGAATGAGATGGGGGAAAAAAGTTGATTGAACTTATTAAACCCTCTCCATAGGAATATAATTATATTAATAACATCATATAAATCTCTAAGGGGAGAAACATTTAAAATTAACTAATAATATTATGATGGATGTGTGATAAGAACAAACAGATATAGTGATGTCATATTTGGCATTAAAATGCTTGATGCAGGAAAAGGAAAATAAGGATTAATTAGTTCCTTTGACTTGAGCACAACTTGGTTAAACATATGCATAACATGATTAATTAGTCCCTTTGACTTGAGCACAACTTGGTTAAGCATATGCATAGCATGATTAATTAGTCCCTTTGACTTGAGCACAACTTGGTTAAACATATGCATAACATGATTAATTAGTCCCTTTGACTTGAGCACAACTTGGTTAAACATATGCATAGCATGATTAATTAGTCCCTTTGACTTGAGCACAACTTGGTTAAACATATGCATAACATGATTAATTAGTCCCTTTGACTTTAGCACAACTTGGTTAAACATATGCATAACATGATTAATTAGTCCCTTTGACTTGAGCACAACTTGGTTAAACATATGCATAACATGATTGATTAGTCCCTTTGACTTGAGCACAACTTGGTTAAGCATATGCATAGCATGATTAATTAGTCCCTTTGACTTGAGCACAACTTGGTTAAACATATGCATAACATGATTAATTAGTCCCTTTGACTTGAGCACAACTTGGTTAAACATATGCATAGCATGATTAATTAGTCCCTTTGACTTGAGCACAACTTGGTTAAACATATGCATAACATGATTAATTAGTCCCTTTGACTTTAGCACAACTTGGTTAAACATATGCATAACATGATTAATTAGTCCCTTTGACTTGAGCACAACTTGGTTAAACATATGCATAACATGATTAATTAGTCCCTTTGACTTGAGCACAACTTGGTTAAACATATGCATAACATGATTAATTAGTCCCTTTGACTTGAGCACAACTTGGTTAAACATATGCATAACATGATTAATTAGTCCCTTTGACTTGAGCACAACTTGGTTAAACATATGCATAACATGATTAATTAGTCCCTTTGACTTGAGCACAACTTAGTTAAATAGTCTCTTGTTAAACATAATACACATCAACATAACATGATTAATTAGCCCCTTTGACTTGAGCACAACTTGGTTGAATAGTCTCTTGTTAAGCACAATACACATCAACATAACATGATTAATTATTTGACTTGAGCACAACTTGGTTAAATAGTCTCTTGTTAAACATAATACATATCAACATAACATGATTAATTAGTCCCTTTGACTTGAGCACAACTTGGTTAAATAGTCTCTTGTTAAACATAATACACATCAACATAACATGATTAATTAGTCCCTTTGACTTGAGCACAACTTAGTTAAATAGTCTCTTGTTAAACATAATACACATCAACATAACATGATTAATTAGCCCCTTTGACTTGAGCACTACCTGGTTAATTAGTCCCTTTGACTTGAGCACAACCTGGTTAATTAGTCCCTTTGACTTCAGCATAAAAATGTAAACTTTATTTTAAAAAAAAAATAGTTTCAACCAGAGAAATCACCATCTGTAAATTAGCCAATGTAATATATACATATTGTGTTAGTTTTTTTAAAACGTTGACATAAGCATGCCTTGGTTATTTATTCCCTGTGACATAAGCATAGCTTGGTTAATTATTCCCTGTGACATAAGTATAACTTGGTTAATTTTTCCTGTGACATAGGCATAGCTTGGTTAATTATTCCCTTTGACATAAGCATAACTTGGTTAATTATTCCCTTTGACATAATCATGACTTGGTTAATTATTCCCTTTGACATAATCATGACTTGGTTAATTATTCCCTTTGACATAACCATAACTTAGTTAATTATTCCCTTTGACATAAGCATAACTTGGTTAATTATTCCCTTTGACTTGAGCATAGCTTGGTTAATTATTCCCTTTGACATAAGCATAACTTGGTTAATTATTCCCTTTGACTTAAGCATAGCTTGGTGAATTATTGTATTCCCTAGACTTTGACATAATCATAACTTGGTTAAATAGTCCCTTAGACCAAAACATAGCTTGGTTAATTACTGTATTCCCTGTGACATACGCATAACTTGGTTAATTACTGTATTCCCTGTGACATACGCATAACTTGGTTAATTACTGTATTCCCTGTGACATAAGCATAACTTTGTTAATTATTCCCTGTAACATAAGCATTAAAAAGCTTGGTTATTTATTCCCTTTGACTTAAGCATAGCTTGGTTAATTATTCCTTGTCACATTAACATAACTTGGTTAATTAGTTGCTTTGACATAAAAATGTTCAACTTTATTTTAAAAAAAATATTGTTTCAACCACATAAATCGCCATTTCTAAATTAGCTAGTGTTAATATTTATTGTTTTTTTCCACCTATTATAAAAACACCATCAGCATTAGACCTACGTCATACGTTAGTCGCTTTGACTTCTGCATAACAATGTTCAACTTTATTCAAGAAAAAGATTGTTTCAACCACATAAATCGTCATTTCTAAATCATCCAGTGTTAATATTAACATGTATTGTGTTAGTGTTTTTTGCTACCCATAAAAACATCATCAGCATTAAACCTACGTCATAAGAAAATCATTGATTACGAAGGGTTAATGTGTTTCTGTATACAGATCAAGTTAAATTAACTATTGATTTTTCCTTCAAGTTTTTAACCTCTATGGGGATGTTCTAATTTTTTTAAATTTTCCATCAGCTGTTACTAGAGCACGTGAGATTTGAAGTATTGATTGCGTTTAATGCAATTAAACTCGGAGCAATACCAATATCAATAATAGATCTATATATAGAATCACAGGCTTTATAACCCATAACAAGCAAGATATTAATCCAGTGGTTCTACATTACAGGGATAGATGCACGATTTTCTGAAAAAGTTTTTTTTTAATTTAATTCTTTATTTATTTTATGTGGATTACATACAGACAATAACATCATGAATAACACAAAAGAATACAAATTAATAAAGAAAAAAGACAAGACAAGACAAATCTCTCTCTCTCTCTTTTGCTTAAAAAGGATACCCAGTTTAATATTATGCCAGCCAGAAATGTGATCTTATATAAAGGGATACAATTATTATAGGGGGAGGGTTGGGGTACAATTATTATAGGGAGAGGGGTTGGGATACAATTATTATAGGGGGAGGGGTTGGGATACAATTATTATAGGGGGAGGAGTTGGGATACAATTATGATAGGGGAGGGGTTGGGATACAATTATTATAGGGGGAGGGGTTGGGGTACAATTATTATAGGGGGAGGGGTTGGGGTACAATTAATCGCTTTAACACCACCACAATTTTTTATCCAATTATTAGAGGAGGAGGGTCGGGATCCAATTATCAGAGGAGGGGGGTTGGGATCGATTTAACTGTTTAACCCTGCCACATTTTGTGCCTGTCCCAAGCCAGTGTATGGGCTTTCCAATGCCATATGTAGTATTTTTTGTGTTTAATAGTTTGAGGTCAGAGGTTGATTGTTCATCTTGTTGATATTGGTGGAATTGTTGACCATCACTTTTTATACTATCTTTTCATAATTGAAGTGATCACAGATTCCGTTTTGAGTGATTTTATAGAATTTTTAATGCAGACATCCCAAGCACATGAGTTCACTCCCTTTTTGTACCGTTAGTGTTTCTCGGACGTTATCTGTATAGTGTTTTGTAGATCAGTGTATATCCTTTGATTTTATCCTTTATCTTCTGGCCATTGTATTTTCTGCCCTTTGAATTACAGCTTCTGATTTCCCCTTTGATATCTTCATACTGTTCATACTGTCAAATAGACCTTAATTTACAAAGGGTATTGGCAGACCTTTCAATAAGGCATTAATTTACAAAGGGTATTTGCAGACCTTTCAATAAGGCATTAATTTACAAAGGGTATTTGCAGACCTTTCAATAAGACCTTAATTTACAAAGGGTATTTGCAGACCTTTCAATAAGACCTTAATTTACAAAGGGTATTTGCAGACCTTTCAATAAGGCATTAATTTACAAAGGGTATTTGCAGACCTTTCAATAAGGCATTAATTTACAAAGGGTATTTGCAGACCTTTCAATAAGGGATGGTACCAGGTACTTTTACCTGCCTGAACTGGTCATTGGTACCTCCTCATTTTAAAGTGTTGTATAAGATGTTCATGAAAAGTGTTCAAATTTTTAATAAAAAAAGTACCACCTGTAAAGAGTGAAGTACTGGTACAAGTGAAAAATATTGAAAACCCTGTATTTGTTTTTCCTTTTCTTTGTAAAAGTGAATTCATGAAATTTTGTCCTTCATTATATATCTACTGAGACAAGTTCCTTGAAATTCATTTCACAAACAAATAATTTTGCGAAATGGGTTTATTAAAGTTGAATGCTTCCTAAAAGGAAACGTGCATCCATCCTTCTGGCGGGAGTTTTCATCATTCAGTTTGTTTATAGCTGTCAGTCTTTACTCCCCCATCAACTTCGGTAGTCGTGATATAGCTGAAAGTGAAGTTAGACACTTAATTACATAATAAACTGTGCAGGAATGCATTTGCGCTAAGTAACCATGTAATAATCATCTTTATTATTAATTTTATTTTAATAATTTCAGATGACTGGGAGATTCCGTTTGAAAATATTACTGATCTACAATGGTTAGGGAGCGGTGCTCAGGGAGCCGTTTTCCTCGGAAAACTAAACGGAGAAGAAGTAGCTGTAAAGAAAGTCAGGGACGTTCATGAGACAGACATTAAAAATCTTAGAAAGCTCAACCATCCAAACATTATATCATTTAGGTACGATTTTTATTTTGGTTATAACAATGTTAATTCATACAATCGTAATTTTTTCATCTGCATTTGGATTATAAGATTTAAGGATATGTTTACTAATCAAAGTACAGTCAAATCTACCCATGCGGTCACCTCTATAATGCAATCACCTGTATTAATAGGTCATCATTTCCTTATCCTGTCTTAGAAAATTTCATATCAATTGAACCTCTGTTAAGAGATTGCCTGTCTTTTTAAGACCATTTTTTCATTGTCCCAAAAGTGACCTCTTAATACAGGTTTGACTGTACAAAGGTGACCTCTTAATACAGGTTTGACTACAATAAAAATGTAGATATCTAATTTAGTGCCTCTGCACGCATTTCTGGAATGACCTTCACCAGGTATGCTCAAAGTCAAAAGATTGAAAAGCTTAATAATTTAAAAGTCTTTGTAAGTAAGTTAACCAAAGGGCCTAAGCAGGATAGCCAAAATCAGTTAAGATCACCTATGTGATATAGACAACTGTAAAGTCTTTTTTCTTTTTTCTTTTTTTTTCCGTATATTGTCTAAACCTATGTTTTTGTATATAATCATTCTTTGTATATTTAACTCTATGCTATTATATACATATTATATCATTTCATTGCACATGCTAATCCATATTGTAAATTATTGTATTCGGGAGAAGACTTCATAAGTTGGAAAAACTTTTGTCCGATCCTTATTTGTTATATTTAGCAAATAAAAATATGTTTAAACTAAAACTGTAAAAGTCCAACATGGTAGCTCTACTTACATGTATTTAAAAAAAGCATCTAATGATAGTGACAGTTTGAAAACTTTATGGAGATGCAGATATTTTTGCATTTTTAAATGCAGTATTGTAGTATTCTGTATTAAATCAGATTTAATTCACAGAAATTGATTTTCTCTTAATGTCATGTTTTGTGAGATAATAAAATTGCAAATATTACTACTTTGAAAATGTATTATGTGTAGCAGGAAAAATATGGATGTAAATGATGGATGGGGCGGGGCCATCATGGTCATGATTGTATGGTAGTTGGATTTACAACTACTTGTGCAATCAGTGCCTATCACCACTAAAGTTGTTTGTCATGGTGAGGTGTACTCCATACAACGTTATGTTATAAAGTTTGTCAGTGACTTGTGACAGGTCTGTAGTTTTCTCCTGGTATTCCGATTTCCTCCACCAATAGAACTGACTGCCACGATATAACTGAAATATTGTTGAAAGTGGCTTACAACATCATACCCAAACCCTGGATGTAAATGAACATGAGAAATTATCTAACATTACACTTAAGACACAAATTAAAGTAAAGTAACAGCACTTTTATTGTTGTTCTACATTTCACAGACACAGGGTGGGGATTCAATAGAGGGGGGGGGGGGGAGGGGGGGGCAAGTCACTGGGATTCAATAGGGTGGGGGCAAGTCACTGACAAACTTTATCACATAATGTTGTATTTAGTATGATTCACCATCAGTGAGAATCGAACCCTCAACTTTAGTGGTGATAGGTAGTGATTGCACAGGTAGTTGTAAGTCCAACTACCATGCGATCACGACCACGACGGCCCCTGTAGGGTTTTCAATAATGAGCTAAAATGAGTGTGAAACAGCACTTAATAGATTTTGTTGGTTTTAAAATCTATATTTTATATTTAGCAATGTAATATCAACATCATTTTTATATCTAATTTACTTCATTTTTGTATCAATGCACATATTATACAATATGTAATTTCACATAAAATCGGATTTAGATATCAAATTACAAGTTTTAATGATGATATTGATTTTCTGTCGGATTACTCCCTATGATTATTAAAAATCTAATTAAAATACATTTGGACTGGTGTCCTGTTCATATAATGTAAACAGGAACAGTATTACCATGATACAAATGTGTTTGTGAAATATGTTTTAACAATTACCTCCCTTTGCAATGAAATCTCATTCTAAATGTTATTGAAAAATATTCCTAGCATCAATAGTATTTATTATTATATAGATAGCTGTGAATTACAGAATTTTTTGAGTTAAATAATAACGATAAGTTCACAGTGAAATTATCGTGTTTACTTTAACTCTCGCTGTATTTCGCACCATTTTGTTGTCAGAGCTATTCTCTGTATATTTTACAGTTATGTCACTTTGACCATTTCGTATAGTTTTGTTGGTTTTTGAAGCTATATACACATTATAGTATATTCCTACGCTACACACATAGTATAGTGCAATTAAACTCATTTTATGTTAAATTTGAATCCCCACATTTTTTATCTATATATATTAATTTCTGTAACTAATTGACGAATTTTATATTGGATGATCTCTCATTGTCTTTACATCCATATTCTTTTTTACTAAATGACATCCTATTTTTTTCAGGGGTGTATGTACCCAGGCACCATGCTATTGTATCATTATGGAATACTGCCCTTATGGGCAACTGTATGAAATACTCAAAGACGGCAAAGAAATCCCCCCTGCTCTGATATTGGACTGGTCCAAACAGATTGCCAGTGGGATGAATTACCTACACAGCCATAAAATTATACACAGAGACCTCAAATCACCAAAGTAAGTTATTATGAACCATCATTAGAGTTGACAAATAGTAAACACCAAACAATGGCAGACATGTAATTTCCTGGTCTAAAAGAAGAGCCAAATAAGGAATCTTATGTAAAATCTAGCCCATTATATATAGGTTGTTATAGTATTTGATAAAATGAAAAACTAAAAATACCACACTGTCGGAAAATGTCATTAAAAAATGATAGAAACAGAGGTAAATTCTACACTTTCCTGGCTTGGTACAGACACTTCAATAAAAAGTGGCAGGGTTAAATTAGTTTTATGGACCCTAACTTTCCTCTCTTAGTGAAATGATGCGGTCATGTAAGTGCTTTCAGTGCTTTCTACATGTGAGTAAAATGCTAACTCTCGCATATAACTGAGTGAACAGTGTTGTAAAGAATGCAGAGTCTTCATCTTGATCTTTATACATTATATATTTAATCTTGACACAGAAGTTTTCATATGTATAATATAAGTTCTTTGACAGAGGGGATTACAGTGGACAATTCTCTGTGAATATTAATGAAGTTGTGTTCATAGTTAGAATTTGAATTCAAATGGTCAATTACAAAGTCACTTGCAACATCACCTGTCACTTTTCTGATAGCTTTTTCTGATTGGATGCAGAGCAAAATACAACCACATTAATATGTACCGGTCTACTACAGAATAAAACTATTATATAGCATGTTTTCTTAAAGGGGAGATAATCATTGTTTATCTTTTGATAATTAACTTTTTAAAGACTGAATAATAAAATAAAAAAGCAAAAAATATCACACTGTCAGAACAGTTCCAAAATCCTAGCGAAAAAAGTGTAGAAAGAGGCAAAATTGATACCCCTAAGGCCAATTTCCAAATATTTTGATGAGGCAGGGAGGCACCTTTTTTTTGTTTGTTGTAATGATCAGTGTTGGTTCAAATGCAGTGGCAACTTATACCGGAAACAACCATGCATGCCTTCGACATAAACGCTTTACTGACAATGATCACGATCAACAAACTTACAGATCGGACCGGAAACGGATGCAATTTTTTTTCCCTAATGTAAAAACGATCAATGCGGCAGTAAAAGCACACACGCAGCGGTGCCTGAGAAGCTAACAATTAATTTTTTTTGGCCTAACACACATATATACATGACTGCTCACTTATTTGTTACTGTTGATTTTCAGTGTTTTAGTTGCCAAGAATGATATTGTTAAGATATCTGATTTCGGAACCAGTAGAACCTGGAACGAGAAGAGTACCAAAATGTCATTTGCTGGAACAGTGGCATGGATGGCTCCAGAGGTTATCCGAAATGAGCCCTGTTCAGAGAAAGTTGATATATGGTCAGTAGTCTTATAATATATGATTTTATTTTACAACCAAAATCATCGCCTTTATATGAAATAAAAATGTAGATATCAAATTTAGTGTGCATGACACATTTCTGGAATAACCTTCATCAGGTGCGCTCAAAGTCCAAAGTCAAAATATTCGGGAGCAAGAAAACCAAAGGGCCTAAACAGGATTGGCAAAATAGGCTAAGTGAGACATTAAAATACTGTTTGGCATTTGTATTTTCCTCCAACAACTAATGAGGAGATAATTGGATTATATTTTAAACTTTGCAGATGTCAGTCTTGGTTTTATTGTAGTAAAATAAGAGTTTCCCTAGCGACATTGAGAAAGGCTAGGTAAACGTATATCTCCCATTGTAAGATCAAGATTTTGCTTGTCTTGTTCTTTTGTGAATATGTATATATTCAAATGTTTATGGGAAAGGGGAGGTAATCCAAAAAAAATATGAGTTTTAATATCAATCCAAATTGAATGTCAGATTCCATTTTTCTTACTTTTTCCCTGCACAGTATTTATTTATTTAGATACACGATCAATCTAATTTTAGGTCATTTGGTGTGGTATTATGGGAATTATTATCGGGAGAAATACCATACAAAGACGTGGATTCTTCTGCAATAATTTGGGGAGTAGGAAGTAACAGCTTACATTTACCAGTGCCATCGTCATGTCCTGAGGGATTTAAACTGCTGATGAGACAATGTTGGTAGGTAGTAGTAGAAAATAAACATATTCTGTCAAAGGAAAGACAACTCCATAAGACAAGTGGACAGGTCCATCCATATTGTCAGTTGTGGTGCGTAATGGTTCATGTATTACTGTATAGAATGCAAACTGACCGTTAAATAGCGGTAAACTGACACAATGGGTTCAACTTTGAGTGACTACTGACTGCGATAATGAAGTAAGACCAAGCACTGGTTGGCTCATAATCAGAATAATATGTCAGAGTGGAGCGACGTGTCTAATTGCAAACTGTTGTTTCAGTGAGCTAGCACTAAAAAATTCCAACTCAAGAGTGTTTGTCTAGTACAAAGCAGAGAAGCAGCAAATACCAATTTCATAGTCATTGATTTGACCCGACGGGTTCAAACTCACGTTCTACTGCACTAACCATTACTCTATAGATGTGGTCTACACCACCGTGGTTAAATACTATTATTACGATAGATTATTGAAATATCTATGGACATAATGGAAGGGTTGAGTATTATTCACCAATGTGTACTATTCATTACCAATTACGGTAATGATTTTTTTACTGCTTTCTATGCTTGTTGAGTTTTGTAGCATAAAATTTAATGTTAACTTTCAGGTGTGCTATATACATCACCATATACAGTAATGGTTTTTTTTTTACTGCTTGAGTCATGTTATATAGAATTAATGTTAACATTACAGGTCACCAAAAGCCAGAAACAGACCATCATTTAGACAGATATTGATGCATTTAGAGATTGCATCACCTGAATTACTCAACTTTAAGCATCAAGATTTCATTGAGGCACAGGTAAATTATTATTACTTATGATATTTCGGGAATACAGTGAAGCATTGTCTAAACTGATCCCTGCAACAAAAATCGGAATCCTGCATAAACCAAACTCTGAATAAAATGGAACCTCGTATATAGCAAAATTTACATAAAGCCCTAGTGTAGGAGTCTTAGTTGATTTAATCTGGATAAGCTGAACGAGCACCTGTCTATTCCAAATACAAAAATTGCTCAAAAGAAGGTTTGGTTTAGACAGGTTTCAATGCATCAGTCTATGTGCACTATAGGTGCAATGGGCATTTTCCTTGTAGACTTTTCTTGGGTAAACATCTTTTTCAAATAATAAAAAATGACTCGTAGAGCTTAAAGTGAATGATATGAATCTAGGATAAGAAAAGTTTGAAGATACCATAGAGACAATCAAAATCCATAATTCGAAGGACAGACAATACTATGGCCAATAGAAAAAGGACAGACAATACTATGGCTAATAAAAAAAAGGACAGACAATGCTATGGCCAATAGAAAAAGGACAGACAATACTATGGCCAATAGAAAAAGGACAGACAATACTATGACCAATAGAAAAAGGACAGACAATACTATGACCAATAGAAAAAGGACAGACAATACTATGGCCAATAGAAAAAGGACAAACAATACTATGGCCAATAGAAAAAGGACAGACAATACTATGACCAATAGAAAAAGGACAGACAATGCTATGGCCAATAGAAAAAGGACATACAATACTATGGCCAATAGAAAAAGGACAGACAACAGTGGCAAATAGAAAAAGGACAGACAATACTATGGCCAATAGAAAAAGGACAGACAATACTATGGCCAATAGAAAAAGGACAAACAATACTATGGCCAATAGAAAAAGGACAGACAATACTATGACCAATAGAAAAAGGACAGACAATACTATGGCCAATAGAAAAAGGACAGACAATGCTATGGCCAATAAAAAAAGGACAAACAATACTATGGCCAATAGAAAAAGGACAGACAATACTATGACCAATAGAAAAAGGACAGACAATACTATGGCCAATAGAAAAAGGACAGACAATGCTATGGCCAATAAAAAAAGGACAGACAATGCTATGGCCAATAGAAAAAGGACAGACAATACTATGACCAATAGAAAAAGGACAGACAATACTATGGCCAATAGAAAAAGGACAGACAATGCTATGGCCAATAGAAAAAGTACAGACAATGCTATGGCCAATAGAAAAAGGACAGACAATACTATGACCAATAGAAAAAGGACAGACAATACTATGGGCAATAGAAAAAGGACAAACAATACTATGGCCAATAGAAAAAGGACAGACAATACTATGGCCAATAGAAAAAGGACAGACAATACTATGGCCAATAGAAAAAGGACAGACAATACTATGGCCAATAGAAAAAGGACAGACAATGCTATGGCCAATAGAAAAAGGACAGACAATACTATGACCAATAGAAAAAGGACAGACAATACTATGGCCAATAGAAAAAGGACAGACAATGCTATGGCCAATAGAAAAAGGACAGACAATACTATGGCCAATAGAAAAAGGACAGACAATACTATGGCCAATAGAAAAAGGACAGACAATACTATGGCCAATAGAAAAAGGACAGACAATACTATGGCCAATAGAAAAAGGACAGACAATACTATGGCCAATAGAAAAAGGACAGACAATACTATGGCCAATAGAAAAAGGACAGACAATACTATGGCCAATAGAAAAAGGACAGACAATACTATGGCCAATAGAAAAAGGACAGACAATACTATGGCCAATAGAAAAATGACAGACAATGCTATGGCCAATAGAAAAAGGACAGACAATACTATGGCCAATAGAAAAAGGACAGACAATACTATGGCCAATAGAAAAAGGACAGACAATACTATGGCCAATAGAAAAAGTACAGACAATACTATGGCCAATAGAAACAGGACAGACAATACTATGGCCAATAGAAACAGGACAGACAATACTATGGCCAATAGAAACAGGACAGACAATACTATGGCCAATAGAAAAAGGACAGACAATACTATGGCCAATAGAAAAAGGACAGACAATACTATGGCCAATAGAAAAAGGACAAACAATACTATGGCCAATAGAAAAAGGACAGACAATACTATGGCCAATAGAAAAAGAACAAACAATACTATGGCCAATAGAAAAAGGACAGACAATACTATGGCCAATAGAAAAAGGACAGACAATACTATGGCCAATAGAAAAGGGACAGACAATACTATGGCCAATAGAAAAAGGACAGACAATGCTATGGCCATTAGAAACAGGACAGACAATACTATGGCCAATAGAAAAAGGACAGACAATACTATGGCCAATAGCAAAAGGACAGACAATACTATGGCCAATAGAAAAGGGACAGACAATACTATGGCCAATAGAAAAAAGACAGACAATACTATGGCCATTAGAAACAGGACAGACAATACTATGGCCAATAGAAAAAGGACAGACAATACTATGGCCAATAGAAAAAGAACAGACAATACTATGGCTAATAGAAAAAGGACAGACAATACTATGGCCAATAGAAAAAGGACAGACAATACTATGGCCATTAGAAACAGGACAGACAATATTATGGCTAATAGAAAAAGGACAGACAATACTATGGCCAATAGAAAAAAGACAGACAATACTATGACCAATAGAAAAAAGACAGACAATACTATGGCCAATAGAAAAAGGACAGACAATACTATGGCCAATAGAAAAAGGACAGACAATACTATGGCCAATAGAAAAAGGACAGACAATACTATGGCCAATAGAAACAGGACAGACAATACTATGGCCAATAGAAACAGGACAGACAATACTATGGCCAATAGAAAAAGGACAGACAATACTATGGCCAATAGAAAAAGGACAAACAATACTATGGCCAATAGAAACAGGACAAACAATACTATGGCCAATAGAAAAAGGACAAACAATACTATGGCCAATAGAAAAAGAACAGACAACACTATGGCCAATAGAAACAGGACAGACAATACTATGGCCAATAGAAACAGGACAGACAATACTATGGCCAATAGAAAAAGGACAGACAATACTATGACCAATAGAAAAAGGACAGACAATACTATGGCCAATAGAAAAAGGACAGACAATACTATGGCCAATAGAAAAAGGACAGACAATACTATGGCCAATAGAAAAAGGACAGACAATACTATGGCCAATAGAAAAAGGACAGACAATACTATGGCCAATAGAAAAAGTACAGACAATACTATGGCCAATAGAAACAGGACAGACAATACTATGGCCAATAGAAACAGGACAGACAATACTATGGCCAATAGAAACAGGACAGACAATACTATGGCCAATAGAAAAAGGACAGACAATACTATGGCCAATAGAAAAAGGACAGACAATACTATGGCCAATAGAAAAAGGACAAACAATACTATGGCCAATAGAAAAAGGACAGACAATACTATGGCCAATAGAAAAAGAACAAACAATACTATGGCCAATAGAAAAAGGACAGACAATACTATGGCCAATAGAAAAAGGACAGACAATACTATGGCCAATAGAAAAGGGACAGACAATACTATGGCCAATAGAAAAAGGACAGACAATGCTATGGCCATTAGAAACAGGACAGACAATACTATGGCCAATAGAAAAAGGACAGACAATACTATGGCCAATAGCAAAAGGACAGACAATACTATGGCCAATAGAAAAGGGACAGACAATACTATGGCCAATAGAAAAAAGACAGACAATACTATGGCCATTAGAAACAGGACAGACAATACTATGGCCAATAGAAAAAGGACAGACAATACTATGGCCAATAGAAAAAGAACAGACAATACTATGGCTAATAGAAAAAGGACAGACAATACTATGGCCAATAGAAAAAGGACAGACAATACTATGGCCATTAGAAACAGGACAGACAATATTATGGCTAATAGAAAAAGGACAGACAATACTATGGCCAATAGAAAAAAGACAGACAATACTATGACCAATAGAAAAAAGACAGACAATACTATGGCCAATAGAAAAAGGACAGACAATACTATGGCCAATAGAAAAAGGACAGACAATACTATGGCCAATAGAAAAAGAACAGACAATACTATGGCCAATAGAAACAGGACAGACAATACTATGGCCAATAGAAACAGGACAGACAATACTATGGCCAATAGAAAAAGGACAGACAATACTATGGCCAATAGAAAAAGGACAAACAATACTATGGCCAATAGAAACAGGACAAACAATACTATGGCCAATAGAAAAAGGACAAACAATACTATGGCCAATAGAAAAAGAACAGACAACACTATGGCCAATAGAAACAGGACAGACAATACTATGGCCAATAGAAACAGGACAGACAATACTATGGCCAATAGAAAAAGGACAGACAATACTATGACCAATAGAAAAAGGACAGACAATACTATGGCCAATAGAAAAAGGACAGACAATACTATGGCCAATAGAAAAAGGACAGACAATACTATGGCCAATAGAAAAAGGACAGACAATACTATGGCCAATAGAAAAAGGACAGACAATACTATGGCCAATAGAAACAGGACAAACAATCATATGGCCAATAGAAAAAGGACAGACAATACTATGGCCAATAGAAAAAGAACAGACAACACTATGGCCAATAGAAACAGGACAGACAATGCTATGGCCAATAGAAACAGGACAGACAATACTATGGCCAATAGAAAAAGGACAGACAATACTATGGCCAATAGAAAAAGGACAAACAATACTATGGCCAATAGAAAAAGGACAAACAATACTATGGCCAATAGAAACAGGACAAACAATACTATGGCCAATAGAAACAGGACAAACAATGGGAGACAATAAATACATAGCAAACTAAAGATTGAGCAACACGAACCACACTAAAAAACAGGTGTGAACTAATTTGTGTCAAAAATGTAATACTTTCAATATTTTTTTCATAGCAGCTAGAATGCAGTGCACAGAATTTTTATACCTATAGTACAGATTTAATATGTCTCAAAACTATACTACAGTTATTTGTTTTGTATCATAGATTATCTGGAAGGAAGAAATAAAAGAGCAACTACAGTTAATAAGATGTGAAGGAACGCATATGCCCCACCTTGAAGAAGAACTCGTCAAAAGAAGGAGAGAGGAATTAAGGTATCTATTTGTTGTGAAACTTCGTTAATATGCATGGAAGTACTTTGTAATTTGTATACATAATAAGGATGCTACCAAAGGTTTTTCAATGTGACTATTATCTCATCTTATCAATGATTTGTACATTTTCTCTATGATCTTTACACACTATAATATCTATTATCAAGCAACTAGCATGATATTACGCTCCCCAAGGGAGCGTTAATGGTAGAAGTATGCATAGGTACTATGGCACTTCAAAATCTTCAACAATATGGCTGCCAAGCCGGAAATAAATTAAAAGAAAAATCACGTGACCTAAACCGGAACTCTAGTCGATTTTTTTTTCAAATAGAAATGAAACAATGTTCGGTAGCGGATACGAAAACTATCCGGAGTTTGGAGTTTTAGATGGTGTTATTTTTAAGCTTGATATTTTGTAAACAGGAAAATTACTGTTTTTCGGGAGCGTTTCAGGTTGCACCTGCCTCATATTAACATAATATCCCTGTTTTCTAATATGACATCATTGACTTCATGTTACCAAATCTGATAGATATGTTTTGCTCAAAATGGATTTGTCATCGCATCTCAGGCTTCGCCTTCTATGTGGAATTCCTCTGAGAAATCCATTCTTGCAGAACAAATCAATGATAGTATATATATATTAGTGTACCAGTCCCTTTTCATTCTAGACTTGAAAAGATTATATCAGTATTTAATTTTTGATGTGTTCTCAACACATGATTGCACCAATTACACTATCAAATTATTGGATAATTAAATGGGTTAGAGATATGGTATTTAATGCCACTTTCAACAATATTTCAGCTATATAGTGGCAGTCAGTTTTATTTGTGGAGGAAACCGGAGTACCCAGAGAAAACCACTGACCTGCCATAAGTCACTGACAAACTTTATCACATATTGTTGTATAGAGTCAGTACACCTCGCCATGAGCAGGATCCGAACTCACAACTACCATATGATCACGACCACGATGGCCTCCTAATAATTAACAATAAATCATTACAAAGACACTGGAACATTTCAAAGCGATAACCAATTTTTTCAATAAAATGCCTTCTGATAACAGTAATATACAAATCATTGCTATATTTCAGTTACTGTGAATACATTTAAATTCATGAGTACTAATTTTCGTGGCTACATAAATTCATGGATCATCTGCTATTGTTCATACAGAATGTATATGGTGATGAATATTCATTGAATTATTAATTTCATGTATTGATACTATCCGCAAAATCCACGAAAATTCGTCGACCATGAATAATAATAAATTGACAGTGGATCGTGGCAGTCGGTTTTATTGGTGGAAGAAAACAAGTTTAGTTGTTCATTGGATGTTCTGTCAATCAACGTGGTGGGTGGAGCATAAATTAAAAAAAAAAAAAAAAATTATAGAGCAACCAATGAATGACTAACCCTAGGTGGAATATAAATTTAAAAAATACCTTTTTTTTTCTAGACATGCACAAGATGTAAGGGACCATTATGAAAGAAAATTGGAGAGGGCTAATAATCTGTACATGGAGCTCACGGCTTGTATGTTACAGTTAGAGAAAAGAGAACGAGAATTGATTAAGTAAGTTGAATATAGAATCTACTTCGTCGTCCTCATTGTGACTTATAAACTTTTGACATTTTGTTGCTCAATCTTGGTATTTGTTGCTTCTCCTCTAAACACGCAACGTTAAGGAGAAAAAACATATACTGGCTAGTTTGGAATCAGGATAATGTGTCCGAGTGAAGCGACATGTCTATCCGCAGACTGTTGTTTCAGTGAACTAGTACTATAAAAATCCAACAAAACATGTTGGTCTAGAACAAAGCAGCCCTCATCATCATCTCATTAAAAATTAACTTGTTCTCACCATGATAAGAGCTGAAAATTTCTGAGTTGGCATTAAACAACAATCACTCACTGTATATTTACATTGTAACTTTTATGTACTGAAACATTGTGTGTATAGAGTCTGTATAATCTGTTCTTCCAAAAATAAACAAATTACAAAAAACAATTGAAACCAAATTTTGGAAGAGTATACTTTATTAATTAAATGGTACTTTACAAAGTTTTAGTTTTTGGTGCAAATTGCTATTTCAAAATTTTAGCCAAGACCATTAATGCATTCTGATTGGCTAAAATTAAAACAAAAAGTCATGTGAAAATCTGATAGGCAGATATTGTAGGAATGTTCATTAGATAGTCATTTACTAACATTGAGTTTTAGGTGCCGATGGACAAACCAAGATTACTGCCACTTCCAGACAAAATTTTAACATAGTTCCTTATGAGAGAAATATCAAGTTTTCTTTCCTGAAACCAATGAACAATTTGAAAGCAATGTTGGCTGGAATGTATCTTGGATGACCCTTTAAAACTGCATGTTTTTGTGTCTATCAAATATCTAAGATGGCTGCTATAGCAGGACATAGCTTTTAACATAAGGACCCTATGGGAAAATGAAAAAAAATCTTTTGTCTCACAAAGTAGAAATTTGATTGAACCCAAATTGTACTTGAATAATTATTGGATGGTACCTCACAAAATTTCAATTTTGATGTGGATTGGAAATCCAAGATAGCCACCACCACAGGACAAATTTAACATAGAACCATAAATAAGTTTTATCTCAATATATGGGTTGTGCATTTTATGACAACTAATTTATTTATATAATTGTTTTTTCTTTGTTATGTTTAGAAGGGAACAACAGCTAGCTATGTACGCCAAGAAAAGAAAAAGTATTGTACGACCAGTCATAAGAGCTCAAGAAAGGTTGGAGAGGATGAGTAAAAAACGAGCCTATAAATCTGGCTCAGAACCAACAAGGTATATTTTACTCATACCCAAAATAAATTTAACTCATAACAATTCATTATATAAGTTTTCTAAATCAACAAATGCAATGGTATGATAACAGGCTCATTAATCATGAGTGGCACAGAAATAACAAAAGAAATACAGATGTTTAGCATCTTTTTCAACAATATTTCAGATTTATCGAGGCGGTCAATTTTATTGTTTAACGAAAACAGTCCTTAAGGTTATAAAACTTACGAAAATGAGTTTGTACTTGTACTCGAAACAATTACCAATCAGAACAGGGGCCATCGTCGCCGTGATTGTATGGTAGTTGGATTTACAACTACCTATGCAATCAGTGTCTATCACCGCTGATGTTGTGGGTTCGAATCTCGATCAGGGCGAGGTGCACAACATTTTGTGATAAAGTTTATCAGTGACTTGTGACAGGTCAGTGGTTTTCTCCGGGTCCTCCAGTTTCCTCCACCAATGAAACTGATGCCACGATTTTACTGAAATATTGTTGAAACAAACCAATCGGAACACTTTATAAAAAAAATACTTTATTCTGATTGGACAATTTTTGAGTGTGAGTGCAAAAATTGTACTTGACAGTTTAATGATCATAACAACAGAGAAACCTACAGACCTGCCACTTTTCTTTGTACCTCCAAAACCAACCAACAGTGTTATAGATGTGTTTATACTGTATTTTACTCTAATTTTTAGAAAATGAAAAAAATGGTTCCAATTTTAACATAAATACATGCAGTAATAATTACTTTTGCTAAATCTAGCATAGAATATATTTTTTATATCATTTACACAAATTTATATGTTTTTAAAAAATTTACATGCATTTTACATAATTCAAAGGGAGATAAACCACTGAAGTTTTAACTTGTACAGTTTTAATACACTTTTCTGTACAAAAGCATGTATCGCTCATAATGCATATTTATTTTTCAGTCCTGAAAATATACACATGGACAGCAGTTTAACGACCAGTTCTGAGTTAGTGTTACCCTCACCAACAAAAGTACGAATGAGGAAAAGCAGACATCGTCGTGGCAGTAAAGGTTCCCTTAGTAGTATATTTTCAAGTCCTGCTAAGAGTCCTACAAAAGATGCTCTCCACGAAGAATTACATGCCAAGCAACTGCAGTTACAACGAGCGGATCCCAGAGATGTGTCTCCCGGAGTGTTCAAATATCTTGGTCCGGGGACTGCCGTTCGTGAATATAAATCAAATGACGAGCACGAATTCGGTTGTCATAAGTGTAGCCGAGATTTAACTCACAGTAATTTAAACGACGTGTGTTTCGGATGTGAGGGTGGGTGTGGTGACAATATGTGCAGTAGTCAAAGATCAAGTAAAATCAGTCTTGACGACAGTCCGACCGCAGACACAGCAGACACGTCAACTCCTAGTCCAATTACGGAATCCAAAGACTTGATTGAAAACCAAAACATAGAAAACATCAATGAATCAAAAACAACTCTTCGTGAAAAAGATTCGAACGAAAATTTAAACTGTTCCTTCGATACCGATACTGGTACCGAAAATTTAACGACCTTGACATCAAACTTGAACACAGACGATAATACGATAATTAATACGACGTTAAATCGTAAAATTAATGATCCTCGTAGTTCTCCGACTTTAAATATTAATTCTCATAGATTGGAAAGCATGGAACCGGTCAATGTTATACGAAGAGAAAGGAAATTAAGATCTATAAAGGTAAGGTTAATTATTGATAATTTAAAACAAATAAAAAATCCTTAGATCTTTACACATGATAATATCTATTATCAAGCGACAAGCATGGTATGAAAAATGATTGTTGATTTCTAATGTGACGTCACCTTTACATCACCTTGAAAAATCCTCGATAAACATACTATCATTGATAGGTTTTACTCAAAATTGACTTTTCATCTTATTTCACATCTTGGGCCTCACCTTCGACGTGATATTGCTACGGGAAATTCATGTTTGCAAAACAAATCAACAGTAGTATATACGTAAACCATACATATTCTTCACATATTTTTCCGCTTAAAGCTGTCGTATTACATATTTATAGTTCTTGCGATTATTTCAGGCAAAAGTGGCGAGGGTGGAATAAAAAGCAACATTCAGTGAGAGAATCACTTAAATGGTATAGAATTCATATTTTGGAATGTTCGTTATTTTCAGCGAACATTCGGAGCAAACGATGAGTTTCTTTAAAATTCCTTATAAAACTTTACATGGAATGAAATTTGCAATTTTTTTCTCCTAGAGAGAAAACCGATTAGTTTTTGTGATCTTCTGTATTTGTAGTCGTTGATATAACAGTATATAAACAATTAGGGCAAAACCGGAAATAGTCGTTCGTGGTTCCGGAATCCGATTCCGGCAATTCATTTTCGAAATTTCTGGTAAAATGACGAATTATGCAGTTTTTCTACCTTCTTTGCTCTCAATTTCACCAAAAAGCTAGCAGTTGAATAAATAAAACATTGCTGCTGGTTAAACAACAAAAATGGTTATCCGAATTCTATGTAGAAATTCATAGGGTCGCTAGCAAAAATTAGGGTCGGTCGGGTGACCGTAAACACACATATTTTTTGTTTGGCCTTACTACAAAGTTTGTTTGACCCTGTAAATACACAAGTTAGAAATAACATGAGTAAAGCACAACGAACTCAAATTTGAACTGTAAATACACAAGTTAAAAATAACATAAGTAAAGCACGAAGAACTCAAATTTGAACTGTAAATACACAAGTTAAAAATAACATAAGTAAAGCACAAAGAACTCAAATTTGAACTGTAAATACACAAGTTAAAAATAACATGAGTAAAGCACGAAAAACTCAAATTTGAACTGTAAATACACAAGTTAAAAATAACATGAGTAAAGCACGAAGAACTCAAATTTGAACTGTAAATACACAAGTTAAAAATAACATCAGTAAAGCACGAAGAACTCAAATTTGAACTGTAAATACACAAGTTAAAAATAACATCAGTAAAGCACGAAGAACTCAAATTTGAACTGTAAATACACAAGTTAAAAATAACATCAGTAAAGCACGAAGAACTCAAATTTTAACTGTAAATACACAAGTTAAAAATAACATAAGTAAAGCACGAAGAACTCAAATTTGAACTGTAAATACACAAGTTAAAAATAACATAAGTAAAGCACAAAGAACTCAAATTTGAACTGTAAATACACAAGTTAAAAATAACATGAGTAAAGCACGAAGAACTCAAATTTGAACTGTAAATACACAAGTTAAAAATAACATGAGTAAAGCACGAAGAACTCAAATTTGAACTGTAAATACACAAGTTAAAAATAACATCAGTAAAGCACGAAGAACTCAAATTTGAACTGTAAATACACAAGTTAAAAATAACATCAGTAAAGCACGAAGAACTCAAATTTGAACTGTAAATACACAAGTTAAAAATAACATGAGTAAAGCATGAAGAACTCAAATTTGAACTGTAAATACACAAGTTAAAAATAACATGAGTAAAGCACGAAGAACTCAAATTTGAACTGTAAATACACAAGTTAAAAATAACATCAGTAAAGCACAAAGAACTCAAATTTGAACTGTAAATACACAAGTTAAAAATAACATACCGTAAGTAAAGCACGAAGAACTCAAATTTGAACTGTAAATACACAAGTTAAAAATAACATAAGTAAAGCACAAAGAACTCAAATTTGAACTGTAAATACACAAGTTAAAAATAACATGAGTAAAGCACGAAGAACTCAAATTTGAACTGTAAATACACAAGTTAAAAATAACATACCGTAAGTAAAGCACGAAGAACTCAAATTTGAACTGTAAATACACAAGTTAAAAATAACATAAGTAAAGCACAAAGAACTCAAATTTGAACTGTAAATACACAAGTTAAAAATAACATAAGTAAGGCACCTACAAAGGAAGATTTTGAACATGTCAAAAATACTTGTGCTTTCAAATAAAATGTTACTAATTTGAATTGAACAATATCCTCGTCTTGTTTTCATTTAATCATTTAATGAAAAACTCAATTCGGAAAATAGTCCAATAAACACTATTACTCTAACTGTGTAAGATGCACACTAACATCTAACAACATCCTGTTTGGGTTCATGCCAGGTAACCTTTCATTCATCTTTGACACTCCAATCATATACAAGACAGTTGAATATATTGACCAATCTAAAAACAGCTCTTAAGGAGTACTCGGTTTTAAAAAAGTATCTTGGGGCATACTCAGTCTAATAAAAAGTAAACCCATCGCTGAGTGGTCAGTTGAAAATATTATCCCTGATATAACCTCAAAAACAGGGATGATTTTTTCAGTTATTCAACTGATTTCAGCTATTTTTCTGTGAAAAAGAAATTACAAAAATTGCAGGACACAGTCAGAATAGATCAAAAATTACTTTTTTGAAAGGGGGTGTAGATGGTTTCAGCTATTTTTCATTGATTTATCAGTTATTTTATTTTCTATCCAGAATCATCCCTGCAAAAATGATGTTTGTATATAAGAATTCAAAGAAAAAAAAGGATACAACAAACATGTCATTTTAATTAGATTAACAAATATCCTGCCTTGTTGTATGTTCTGACTGAAATATTGTTGAAAGTGGCATTAGAAACCATAAACCTAACTTGTTGTATGTTCTACATAATTAATATATCACATATTCTTACTGCAGCATTCTGAAGATTCCTGGTCAGAAGAAGAAGGGGAGGTAAGCGAGGATGATATTCGTCGCAACAGAAATAGACAGTCCTACTGTTCAACGTTAAGTTCTGAAGGGATTTTATCAGAAGAAGAAAATACAAGTGAACATTCAGAACAATTGACTCCCGATGGATTGTTATCTACAAATAGTTCTGAAAATTTACATTTAGAATTAGCTAATTGTGCTGTGATTCACGTATCTGACGGACTCTCAGATAAAGAATATACCGTACGGAAAATGAGAGATCAAGTCTCAGTATCACCAGATAGATTGTACGAGGTAACATTTGTTTTTTAAAGTCAGTCAGGTGTATTTATGTCTCCCCCTATGTGAGGGCCCAGGTGGCTCAATGAGTTAGGTAGTTGGATTACCTAACAACTCATATAAGCCTATCACAAATAAGGCGTGGGTTCGCACCTGGCTTTGTAAATTACAAAAAAGGATGCACTTGACTCTCAGACGCAAGTGATAAAGTTTACCAGTTGCTTGCTCATGATCGGTGGTTCTCTTCGGGTATTCCGGCTTCTTCCACCACTAAAACTGGTCGCGGTGATATAGCTGAAATATTGCTGAAAATGGCGTTAAACACAATAAATCAAATCAAATCAAATAAATCTCCCCCTATTTGGGGACGGCATATAGAAATGGTTGTAGGTGCAACTCTTTCTATATTTTTAAAGTGAATTCCGTAAAACTTTGCAAGCTTGATTATTACCATATGAAGAATCACATATCTTTATGGCAGTTTGATCAGACCTGTTTTGAAGGAGTTATTGCCCTTTTTGACTTGAAATATTTCATCAAAAGGGGGGGGGGGGGAGACACATGTTTTTTCTGTCAAAAACAACCTTTAATTGATTTTTGCTTCATTTACTGAGTGATAGATTGATTGATTATTGTTTAATGTCAAGTGAGTGAGTAAGTGATTGCTGTGTAAAGCCAAATGAGCAAATCTCAGCTATATCATTGTGAGAACAAGTTACAGTTCAGCTATATCATTGTGAGAACAAGTTACATTTCTATTAGATGATGATGATGATGTCTGCTTGGTACTAGACAAACATGCTTAGTTGGATTTTTATAGTGCTAACTCACTGAAACAACAGTCCACGGATAGACATGTCGTTCCACTCAGACACATTATTCTGATTCCGAGCCAACTTGTCTTTGCTCTTACTTCTTATTGATGTCTTTAGTTCTAATAAGCCGAGTATAGTATTCAAGTTTTCAATGTGTAACTAATAAATACTTTGAACAGAGCTTTTTCTTACTTCAAATCATCGAAGAAAACAACTTATTCGAGTTCAAGATTATGGGGTCAGATTGTTTTTCATCTATATTTTTTGATTGATTGGTTGTTTGTTAATGTCAAGTGAGCAGTATTTCAGCGTTGTAAGGATTTTTAATTCGACAGTCAAATCTGTAAATAAAGGGCAATATAGAGATGCATCTTAAGACAGGTTTGACTTTATATAACATATATGGGTCTAGGACAAAAGCCCCTTGACAAAAAGCCCCCCAATAATTATGAAAAGTAAAAGTTAATGTTTTTTTGCTATACATTTTTTCATATTGATAGTGATATTAGATATATTAAAGTATAAAGGAAAAAAAATTAAAAATTAATTTAAAAAAATTTAATACTTATAGAAAAACATTTCTTCACATTTTGTTTATTATTATTAACATTTATATTTATTAATTGTAAATTACAAAAGAAAAACTAATAATTTGTTTATAGATTAAAGTTAATTTTTGAATTATTCATAATTAAAGTCAATACATTTCATTTTTTTCTGTGTCATTGTTCAACTCTTTGGATTTGTAAAATTTTCTTTGTGTTTTCTAACATGATTCAAGATTTTTTGTACCTCTGTATTTTAATTCCTTGTGTCTGTATACTGTAACAATATTTATATCTTTGTTTCTTTGCACAACTGCCTATGCAACCATTGCCTATCATCACTGATGTGAGTATGAACCTCGATCAGGGAGATGTGTACAACATTATGTGATAAAGATAATTAAAAAAATAACTTTTAATTTATAAACAAATTATCAGTTTTTCTTTTGTAATTTACACTTAATAAATATAAATGTTAATAATAATAAAAAAAATGTGAAGAAATTTTTTTCTACAAGTATTAAATTTTTTTAATTAATTTTTAAATTGTTTTCTTTTATACTTTAATATATCTAATATCACCATCAATATAAAAAAATGTATAAAAAAAAACCATTTTACTTTTCATCATTATTGGAGGGCTTTTTGTCTGGGGGGGGAGGGGGGGGGGGGGCTTTTGTCCTGTCCCCAATATATATACAGTTAAACCTGTATTAAGAGGTCACCTTTGGGACAAACAAAAAGTGGCCTTTTAAGACGGGTGAACTCTTAAAAGAGGTGACCTCATGGGCAGGTTTGACTGTATATACACAATCTAGTGTACTTTAATTATGTGACTGAGTTTATAAATAGAATCTTGAAATATTGAACTATTTCCAACAGATTTCTTTTTATATTTACAGAATTGTGACATAACGTCAGACTCAGATGAGTGTTCGGACATAACTGTCTCAACAACAGTCCATCGACCTGCTCGGAGAATGGAAGCGGAAGGCTGGTGAATAACCACAAGCTATTTATAGTTCTCATGTTAAATAGACGAAATTGTGATTGTTTTTTTCTCAATGATTCAAATTTTCTGTAGAAAGCAATATTATACTAAATTATTTGAAATATTAAAAGTAGAGTATGGACTGACAGAACAGTTTTCTGTTAAAAAATAAATGTTATACTTTATTTGCTATAGGTTACAATAAAATCTAAATGTTATACAAATGTATTTTATTTCCTATAGGTTACGATATTTAATTTATTTCTCCATTGATTTACGAGGACAATAATACTAAATATAGGAGTGGTGAATCTTGTTCTATAAATTAGATTTTTTTTTATTTCTTAGAAAAACTGACAGTGATAGATGAAAGTTTACTCAAAAATATTTTTTCTTCTTCAAATATAAAGAATAGTGACACATTAAATTATTAAAAATTGAGAGAATAAAAAAAGGATTGAAAACTATTAAAGGGAGGTAATAAAATTTTATCCCGTTAAGGGAGGTAATAAATTAACCCTTTTTAGGCCAAAGGGAGATCCTCCTTTTCTTACTTGGCCAGGGCAAATAGTTTACCAATGTATACATTTCAGTAGGATATCTAGGGGATGGGGTTTAGAGCGATTGGAACCTCCTGTCCTTTTCCTGAATAATTATTGAAAATGACTTAAATTTGTTAGCAAGCAAAGTTTTTATATAGTTTTACAAAATTTCTTTGTCATGATTCCTTTATATGGAAAATTTATGTTGCTGTTTTAATTAGGAGGAAATTACAATTATGTAGGTCATTTGTGAAAATTGTGATGTCATTGCTACTGTGATGTAAACGATTATATTTCACTTGGTGAAATATCAGGTTCTCTTTCACTTGGAAATCTTAGTATTTATCTATGAAATAATAATATGTTATTGTAATGGAATTATGTTTTATCTGTAACAAAATCTACTGTCAGTTTTTACTCTTTTTTTTTCTTCAATTTTCGCTATTTCATTCTTTCAATTTTCGCTAATAGCACTATTTTTAACCAGTGATTCAACCAAGGAAATTATTATTAAAATAGAAAGTTGTACATTTATATATAAAATTTACATGTTACTGGACCAAGATGTTATTGTTAATTGTTATGCATAGCATTGTCCTTGACCCACAGCTGATCACGCTCCAATTGCTCTCTACTCATCACTCATGGGTAAACTGGAAGAGAAATGTACGTAATCATGTGATCACTTTAGAAAACTTTGATAAGTCTCGATAACTGTCACATTCTGATTACTCTCTTCACCCGTGGGTCAATTGGCAGAGAAATCAGCATTTCGTTGAAAAAAAAAGCTATTAATAGTTACCAATCAAAATCATTGTCTGTTATTGTAAATCTCCTTCTTTTGAGGTGAAAAAGCTATACAGAAAAATGGGGATCTTATAATTTACAAGGAATTCCTTTTTTAATGTATACATATTTAAAACCTGTGATTTGATTGGTTATAAAGACAGTCGTCAGGACTAATCAAACTGTTTTAAAACAATCACATGACTACAAGGATTTCTCTGCCAGTTGACTAGTCTTTGTCTTAATTTTTTTTCACCTACTTGCCAGAAAGCCAAATTTAGAAAAAAATTCTATTTTTTCAAACTTTGCCTAAATCCAGTTTTACTTATCCCAGGCTTCGGGCAAGTGGATTAGTGCAAAGACTGGTTGACACATGGGCAATAAGTGTGATCAGCCGTGAGTTACCGACGATGATGTATAGAGGCATTGTAGATTATCAGACTCTAGTCATCAAAAATCATATCATTTTGTCGATAAAAAATGGCATTGAGAAATACTTCATATACATAAATTTGTATTGTATTTCATTGTAGATAGGAATCGTCCTAACTTTCTCTTTGTATGTATTAGTTCTTTTAAAAAACATCTAAGGGAGACAACAAAAGAGAGATATGTTGAATTAAGTAAATGAAGGTTACCTATTTTATAAGACGCTGTATTCGGTTTTTTCTTGCAAAATACCCAGCAAAATTCTTATCTAAATGATGCAAGTTTTTCTCTTTAAAACAATATGATGTACATATGTACAATGTTAATTTGTATTCCTCACAAACATTTTTCGATTTTTTTTCCCCTTTGAAGTGAAAAAGTTGAAGAAAAGGCTATTTAATACTGTGAAGGCTTTTACCTATTAATTTTAACATTTTGAAATAGCTGTGATTATAATGATATAGTGATCTCACTAACATAGTTATTTCCCTTCTTTTTGTAAAATTTAAAACTGCATTGGAAGTGAAAGTATTAAGTTCCAACCCTTATTCCAGAAATAATTAAACTGACAATACATTTCATTGATAGAGTGAGTCGTTGCTTACATTTCAAATTATTGATACACTGATTGACCAACGAAATGCATAAAATGGGGAAAATGATGCTGCATTGCACACTTGAAAAATATCCCCTAAAAATGTCAAAATTCCTATAAAATTTCAAGAATCTCCCATAATGTTAAACTGTATTAAGTAAAGTCTAAATTAATAAAGTGATCTCACTAACAGAATTATCTCCCTTCTCTTTATAAAATTTAAAATAGGATTTGAAGAGAAAGTATTAACTAAAGTCTGAATTAATAAGGTGATCTCAATCACATAATTATCTTTCTTCTCTTTGTAAAATTTAAAATAAAATTTGAATTGACAGCTGTTTAAGTAAAGTCTACATGTGATCTTACTGACAGAATTATCTCCCTTCTCTTTGTAAAATATTAAAGATAACAGTACTTTTGAAATTAAATGATGAATAATAAATGCCTTTTTACATAAATTATCAAAGTTAAGCAAGTTACCAAATAACGTAAGAAGCATATTTAATAATCTTAAAGACAGTATATAATGTAAACGTCATAATTTTTAACTGCTGAAATTAATTTTATAGGTTGCATGTCATTGTTTTAATTGCAAAATATTTAGTAGTAAATTTTACATTCTTTTTTTTTGTGGGTGGGGGGGGGGGGGGGGGGGGGGTGTTGAATTGAAAGCTTAGTAAAGGGTTGTAATAGTGTTTCCTGTGATCACCTTGTATTTTGTTGGTTGTAAGTATATAGCTGTGTTCTGTATGTCTTTCACACTTCATGTTTATTTTCAAAAATAAAGTTGGAACCCTCTCTCCTCGTTTTTATTTTGGGGGGAGGGGAGGAATTTTCATTTTTATTGTTTGAACACAACTGACTTGTTCACACTTTCCTTGGTAGAGTTATGATAGTTCCAATACTAGATTGAAATAATTTGTATCTAAAACTAAATTTTGAAATTCCAAATACAGAAATTTTGTCTTATAATTCCTTATATTATTGTATGTAAATTTATTTCAAATAAATATTTTTACATTATAGTTCCATTGTGATTTTAATTTTTGTTGCATATTTTATGTCCTAAATGTTGACGTTTTTCTTTTAAATTAATATTCTATGTTAATACTAAATATACATAATTTGTGTAAAGTTTGTGATACAAATGCAGCTTACTGAGAAAAGTTTTGAATTGTATATTATTGATCTGTGAAGTTATTTATAAATGAAAATTAATTAAACTTTAAAAAAAAAAAATGACAATGTTACAATTTGTAATCTAACCTCAGACAACACTTTTCTTTGAACTATGTCTTACTTCATAATAACCAGAATTTATTTATTAATATATTTTTACCAATACAAATTTTAAAAGGTAAAAATGCTGGATAAAATTTGATTAAAAATAAATTTGCAATGAAATTAAAATTTTATTTATTAGTTAATTTCATTGCATGTTTTTCAATACGGTAAAAATTAATCATTTCAGTGAACGGTCCTAACACAATTTTGAAGGACAAAAAAAAATAAAATGGAAATTTAATACAATTTTATGTATTTTAAAAGGCTTCCAGAATAATATATGTTTTTTTTTTTGTAGTTTTTGTTGTGAATATTATAGTTATATAAAAATGAGATATATGTTTTTTTCTCATTTATGAATAAGATATTGATGATATTGTTATTTAAGAATTTTATGAAATGTTAATTGTTTTGGAGATATTTTATAGTTTGTCATTAACATATATTACCTGTTTTTGTAATTTACATGGCCTTTTCGGCATAAAATTTTCAAATATGAATTTTGTGCTCATACTCAAAACATTGATCCATCATGGTGGCTTGCAATCAGAATTTTTTTTTTATTACGAGATTCGTACTTGTATTCTTAACAAGTCTACTTATCAGAACACTATTTATACAATATTAATACGTCGGCAATTTTTTTTCGGTCATATTAAGTTACGTCGCTGTCATCATCATCATTGTCTGTCTGTAGATAAGAATGGTTTCCGTGCAATAACTTAAGTTGTAGGTGATGTATCCGTCTGAATTTTGAACACAATGAACCTTGGCATTGCATAAAGGTTAGTATTGATTTGAGGTATTGTAACCCTACCCATTTCCAAAGACCAGAACATTACATTCGGTTAGCTGTGGAACAGTAGCTGTTAATGGTCTTTCTATCTTTTTTGAGGTAAAAAAAGAAGACTTTCAAGAGTTAAAGTTCTACAACTATACATTAGATTTGAAATACTTAGATTTTAGGCTCCATATATAGAGGAATTTTTCATTGAAAGACATTTTGAGGTACAATTTTGGTATGATTGCCCCCCGAAAAATCCAACATTCTGATTGGATAATTATTTAGAGTATGGGTAGAAAACTTGTACTAGAAAAGTTTTACGACCAATCAGGCGTGATCGTTGTTATGTTCAGTAAATATATCATGCATACAGCGTTAAATTTTGTTACCAAAACTCGACAATAATGTGTATCATATCTATAAAGGTTGTTTCCCTTGAAACCTGTCAATACTGAACACCTCTAGGACCTAAGGGTCAGAAAATTCAGAAATTCCTTTTGATATTCAATTACAAATTCTGAATAATATTACATTTTTTTGTATATCCATAAGGTAGGAATGTGACTGATTGGGCCTCTTTTTTTTTAAAGTACTGCAGTCAAACCTGTCTAATCCAAACCTCCTTAAGACCTGTGTTTGGAATAGACAGGTGTTCGGTTTCTACAGGTTAAATTAACAAAGATTTCCTCTATTGGGACTTTATTTATTTAAAGCAATTTATATAGGAGTCCGTTTTATTCATATAACTGAAATGTTGTTGAAAGTGGCATTAAACACCATAACCCCAGAGATTTCAATATTTTCCAAGAGTACGAGTACTTCACTATTTACATGCGGTACTTTTTATCAAAATTTGAACAATTGTCATGAATATCTTATACAACACTCTTTAAAATAAGGAGGTACCCAAGACCATTTTAGGCAGGTAAAAGTACCTGGTACCGCCTCTTATTGACCTATAACCCTAACACCGTTTTATTCAAAGTTCAGTTTAGACAGGCTTCATTGTAATTAATAGTTTAGAAATTATTTGTGAATGATCTTGATCGTGAAAATGATCTCGATATCAAGTCAGTTTAACAAAGGTATACTTTATACAATGTTATAATACAGTCAAACCTGCCCATGCGTTCACCTTTATTAAGCAATCACCTGCATTAAAAGGTCACCTGTTTCTTGTCCGATCATAGAAATTTCATATGAATTGAACCTCTTTTAAGAGGTCACCTGTTTCTTGTCCTATCATAGAAAATTTCATATGAATTGAACCTCTTTTAAGAGGTCACCTGTCTTATAAGGCCACTTTGTCCCAAGGGTGACCTCTGACCTCCTAATACAGGTTTGACTGTATAAGAGAGAAAATGTAAGTAATTGTGGGTTGTAAGCAAGTTTTATCCGATTTTTTTTCTCTCGTTATTTTTACGACAAAAAACTTGACTACGTCTTCGGGAAATCTATGAACTAATGTTTTCGCATCACTTCATGTATAAATATCATGCTTTACATATCAACTGATTTCCAAGTTTATAGAAATACCTCTAATTCACGTTTTTTTTTTAAATTATTATTATTATTTTGTCGACATTTTTAAAACTATTTGTTTTTTCTTATTTATTTTATGTCAGTGTACATTCCACACGACAACGTTTGTTTACGGTTTGTAACGGATTATATGAAAAAACATTGGATATGCAAGAATACCATTGTTGTGCAGTGCAAATAAAAAAACAAAACAAAAATAATGGAAATGTTATTGTGTTATTTAAATCCCAATCTTATGAAAAGGAAGTTCACACAGTGATGGTCAACAATTCCACCTTTAAACAGTGATGGTCAACATTTCCACCTTTAAACAATGATGGTCAACAATTCCACCTTTAAACAGTGATGGTCAACAATTCCACCTTTAAACAGTGATGGTCAACAATTCCACCTTTAAACAGTGATGATCAACAATTCCACCTTTAAACAGTGATGGTCAACAATTCCACCTTTAAACAGTGATGGTCAACAATTCCACCTTTAAACAGTGATGGTCAACAATTCCACCAATATCAACAAAAGGAACAATCACCTCTCACTTTAAACCACCGAACACAAAAAAGACCATGATGGATGACATTGGAAATCAGAACTTGGTTTTGGTTTATTGTTTTAAATGCCACTTTCAACAATATTTCCGTCATTTTGTGGTACCAGTTTTATTGGTAGAGGAAACGGGGTACACAGAGAAAACCACCAACCTGTGTCGCAAATCAGACAAACTTTATCGTATAATGTTGTATCAAGTACCCAACTTTAGTGGTGATAGGCACTGATTGCACAGGTAACTCCCAACTACCATACGATCACGATGGTTCTATTGTGTTATTTTAATCACAATCAAATAGAAAGTTTAAACAGTGATGGTCAACAATTCTACAAATATCAACAAAACAAACAATAACTTCTCACTTTAAACCACTGAACACAAAAAAGACCATGTATATGTTGCGAGGTTAAACTCTTTTTCTTAGCTAAAATATTGTGGCGGTCAGTTTTATTGGTGGAGGAAACTGGATTACCCTGAGAAAACCAAAGACCTGCTGCAAGTCACTGACAAACTTTATCACATTTTGTTGTATCAAGTACATCTTGCCATTTAACAGGATTCGAAAGTACAACTTTATTGGTAATCGGCACTGATTGCACAGGTAGTTGTAAATCCAACTACCATACGACCACAACAGCCCCAGTTTGATTTTTATAGTGCTAGCTCTCTGAAACAGTCCACAGACAAGCATCCGACACATTATATTGATTCCTTGCCATCTAGTTTTTGCTGCACGTTTAGGAGAGAAGCAATAAATACCAATTTTATAATCTTTTGTCCATTAAAGTTGCGAGTTCAAACCCTGTTCATGGCGAGGTGTACTTGATACAACATTATGTGATAAAAGTTGGTCAGTGACTTGCAACAACTCAGTGGTTATCTCCGGGCACTTGGTTTTCTCCACCAATAAAACTGACCGCCATGATATAACTGAAATATTGTTGAAAGTGGTGTTAAACACCATAAACCTAAACTTAACCTAAAAATCCAACTAAGAGAGTTGCACTGGTGCAAAGCCTACATCATCATCATCTCATTTAATATAATAGCTGAAAAATTGCTAACTTGTTAAACAACAATAACTCACTCCCATAGGAGCCATTTTGGATTTCCGACTGTTTGTTTGTTTGATGGTGTTTAATGCCACTTTCAACAATATTTCAGTTATATCGTGGCGGTCAGTTTTATTGGTTGAAGAAACCAGAGAAAACCACGACTAGTCGCAAGTCACTGACAAACTTTATCAAATAATGTTGTACACCTCACCCTGATCGAGATTCGATCTTACAACATCAGTGGTGATAGGCACTGATTGCATCGGCAGTTGTAAATCCAACTACCATACAATCATAACCACGACGGCCCTAGGATTTCTGACTGACAAAACACAAACATTTTAGAGTTTAATATAAAGTATCATTCCTACAAAGTAAAAATCCATCACACATGCAGTCTCTTAAAAGTAAGGGTAATAACAAAATTACCGAACTCCGAACAATCTTACAAAGGGAAAGTCAAAACTCATAAGTATATAAACAGACAAAATCAGTCAACAACCAGAAAACTGTGAAAACCGTAATGACCCCGACTTGGTACAGACATTTTTAAAGAACTGGTGGGTTGAATCAGATTTTAAAGCGCCAAACCTCCCCCTTTCATTACGGCTCAAAGTTTCCAGCTGTCACTATAACAGTATTTATAACAATACTTGAACAAAACAGGTAAAACAGTTGTCAAAGCAGCACCAAACTCAGTGAAGTAAATGTCAAAGAAGATTTTTGACATTTCAGTCAATCAAAAAGCATAATTGGCTAAGAGCCATCTTGACTCTTGAATCATATGTGGATGTAACATACTTGATCCAGTGGTTTGTGCAAAAAATATTTATATCTGTTATGGACACCGACTTTGCTGAGTGAAGCAAAGTAATGACTACACATCAGATGACCCTTTAGTCCAGTTGAGCTCACATGTGACACTATAAGTGCAGAGATTAACTTGACAACAAGTCATGCTATTTATAGCTGGCCAATAAACATAAACAGTTATAACGATTTCTTACATTATATATTATTATTATTATATAATTTTATAAATTAGCAATGTACATCATAGTCATAATTTACTGGCAAAAAGTCAGTGATTATATGCAAAACAATTACAGTATATAACACACATACATAATACAGTCAGTTGGACAAAAAGTTCATTACAGAAACTAGAAAGGAAGAGGATGAAAAGATTTTTAAACACCCAATAAAATACAATTGATATGTGATAGAATTTCCACCATAGCAATGGTTTTTGCATTCTTTATTCCAACAGAAAAAATCTGATGGAATAAACAGCATAGAATATTTGTTCTTAGAAGAAGAAAGTTGATGGAGTTATTTATAATAGATTATCTCAATAAACAAATACATGTTCACATTTCAGTGAAAGTTTCTGTGACCTTGACCTTAGACCTAATGACCCCAAAATAAATAGGGTTCTTCCCCTTCCACAGGGGAATCATGTGGCCAAGTTTGTTAAAGATCCAATATACAGAACTAAGGTTATCGTGCAGAAACAACCCTGTTGTCAAAAATTATATTTATAGTAACAGTGACCTTGACCCCACAATAAATAGGATTCTTCCCCTTTCACAGGGGAATCATGTGGCCAAGTTTGGTAAAGATCCGATATACAGAACTAAAGTTATTGTGCAGAAACCTGTGTGGACACCCACCCGCCCGCCATACCCAATCACATAATACGGACCATCTCGAGACGGGCGTATAAAAAGAACAGGTAATATTTATTTATAAGAGGGAGAGGAATGGGCCACAATTTCCTCTGGGTTCTCAAAGATCAATGCTATAATGACTAGTCAGATCATATCTTTCATAATCTGCTCAATCCTTCTGATAGGAACATTTGAGTGATGTTTTGTTTCTATGGAAACTACTAAATATAGATCAGTTATGGAACAAACCCGAAACAATGATTTTAACATGAATTGCTCAACCAAAGAAAAACATTTAATTCCAAAAATTATCCTAAATTTCTTTAATAGTGTGAACGGCACGTTTCTGTAATAACCTTCATCAGGTACACCCTTAGTAAAAAAGATTGGAATGCCAAATAATTTAAAAGTCTTTGGGAGCAAGTAAACCAAAGGTGATAAGTGGCAAGTATCAGATCGTGGGTTTATGACGATGGTATCACATACACATTGTTTTAATAATTTGTAAATTGTATAACAGAAAAAGAAAATATTCCAAGTCAAATATGAATAGTGAAAACTTTATCATTGCACATGTATTAATATAAATTAGTTATTATATAACAACCTGATACAGTCAAACCGTGTATGTTGGAACTCGAACAAATTGTTCTCTTGGAAATCATTAAATAAGAATATGGTACATTGATAACAAATGCTAGCTTAATAGTTAAATGTGCTCAGATAACTAAACTATCAGTATTCAAACAAAAATTATACAAAAGTACAAGTAGGTCATATTGACTTTGACATTACAAGGTTCGTCATATTTACATTATACAATTATTGACCTCTGAAGACAGAGGCGTAGCTGCATATACGCTGTCACGCCATGGCGTGCACATCAGCAGGTCAAAAAACATTTGGAACTAAAATTTTAAAAAATAATATTTTTACAAGGACGTATATATGTCCTCGATTTTTATTACTACTTTTAACAGTCTAATTAAATCAGTATAATTAATATATCGCTACTTTTAACAGTCTAATTAAATCAGTATAATTAATATATCGCTACTTTTAACAGTCTAATTAAATCAGTATAATTAATATATCGCTTATAAGACATACTAGTAACTATGCATGGTAATATAAATATAGACTAGTGAATTTCATATTACACCGTGGTAACGCTTCATGTTGAAAATGTAGTTCGATCAACGCTTTCATACCCCAATGAAACTTCAAAAGAATGCATTCAATTCTTATAATTATATTTAAATCACACCAAAATTAAATATAGTTGAATTTTTCGTTGTGAATTTTATTTGTGTTAGATTATTTGCTGTTGGAAATTACTACGTCATTGATTGTTTACATCTGATGTCATCGTGGAGGCACGTGCAAGTTCGGATTTGAGTTTCATTGGGATGTGAAACATCACTTTTATAATCATGTGACCACTTCATAACCAATCATATTGTAACATTTCAATGTAATTATAAATTGTTGAACTTGTTCTCATTGTCTATATCTGAAATACTGCTAGCTGGACTTTTATAAGCAATAATCAATCAATCAATCTTTATAGCATTACAGCATTGCAAGTTTGCTTTTGTTATTTTTACTGTATAATGCTCAATTTTTATTAAAGCTAGTTGGATATTATGGTTTCCTCTATAATATAAAGATTTAATCCATGCACATGCATGATAAGGCCACAGCAAGTTACCAAAGATTTCCTAATGAACCAGTGCTACTACAATCAAGTTTAATTCGTAAAGGATATCTGTCTGATAGAGGAAATCTGATGGAACACTTCCTAACGCTCTTGTCACAATCAATTTCAAAGAAAAATTAAATATGGTACTTTTTAGTCGCAGTAACAGTAAGAGATAGTTGAGATCTGTTAACATACTGCTGGAAGTACAAAGACAAAATAAAGTCAAGGAAAAAAAAACACATTAAATTTGATGCAAAAAAAAAATCTGTATTCCGTCCAAATATGTTAAATTTCTGACTTTGGGCACTTTTTCTTTTGACAAATAAGATGCATATTTGAGGTTTTTTTTAAAATCCACTTAATATTGTTACATTCTTTGGTCATTCTGGGAAATAATATAGTAGCGTTGTAATCTCACTAGTATGTTTGTTTTCATTGCACAGATAGGTAAGTAATGCAGAGACAGAAATTAACGGGCCCAGTCACCCATGGCCCCTAGATTTTGGTCTGGGCTACTAAACTTTTACCTATAATTTAGTTAAACATATAGACATTTTTTTATCAAAAATCTTGTCTGGGCTACCAGCTTGAACTTCCCAATTTCTATCCCTGTAATGACTTAAATAAAACTGCCTGTAACAATTGCAACATTCACAAAATTAAGACAAAATTTTCAATTTAATACAATTGCAGTGTAACCTGTCTAAACATAACCTTGAACAAACCAGAAGCAGGTCTAAACAGAACCCTGAACAAACCCAACTTTTAAATAAAGCAGTGTGGGAAACCATTTTTTTCAAACACTCGCCAAATTGGCGAGTGGACTGAAACTAATACTCACCAAAATAAAATAGAGCTCATTATGTTTGGCGAGTGACATTTTTTTTTAAACTCGCCAACAAATACCAAATAAACAATACAGTAATGTTCAACAATTTATTTTGCAGATTTTGACAAGTCATTAACTTGGTCAAGAAGGATCAACACTCTCTTAAGAGCTGCGTTGATCTCTTCTTCCTCAATTTCGTTGTCTTCGTCTTTTAAGTTTTAATGCATGGTATAAAACATGTATGTCAAACCCGGTTCCGACACATATTTAACTTTATGTTTTCGCGTAGGTTTTCACTACGAATTCGTTTAAAATATTTCAAAACCAAATTATTTTATTTGCATTAATTTTAAAAGTCATCACATCTATTTGTAATGAAACAATATTCCATTTAATCGTGAAATCAACGTTGGCAAAATTATGCGGGGTCGGGATTGTATACAATGATTAATAAAATGTTGGATAAATGATACAGTTAACAGAAAATTTAACTGTTTGGGAGCTATGATATTTTAAAGCTGTAACCAGTTATCGTGGCGAGCGTTTTCAAGTTCCTACTCGCTTTACAACTGTTACTTGCCAGACTGGCGAGTATAAAGTGAATCTTCCTCGCCACCAGAAATTTCCACTCCCCTTTGGCGAGCGGTCATTTCCCACACTGTAAAGTCTCAATGTAGGAAATCATTGATTATTTAACCTGTATATAATGAACACCTGTCTATTCCTAACAAAAAAAGTGGGTCTCAGGGAGGTCAGGTTTAGACAGGTTTCACTGTATTATGAGCTTCTTTTATTTTTCAAACAAAACAATGGTAACAAATCGTATCACAACCCTAACGATTTCCGTACAGTTTTTGCTGCAATTTCTTCAAATTTCATTCTATTTTCTCTCCATGTTTTAGCAGCATCAACATTAGCAGCACTCTCATCATTAGGTTCTGAAAACAAATAACAAACATTAAAATGTATTGAACTCAGTCCTCGAAATGAAAACTTGAATTTACTGGTCCAAATCAAATTCTTGAATTTATTTTTATATAGTTCTAAATAAAAACGGAAACATTTACTAGTCCGAACAAAGTTTTATTGGTCTGGGGCAGGATGATGATCGGTGCTCATCATGAGGACTGTGAACTATAAATAAAAATAAACAAATTAGGCCAAAATTAAAAATAAGTTCGTTTCCCCTTACCCGACCGACCCTGTCAAAATCAGCCGACTGAAATTTTTTATTGGAAATTTGCCGTCACTTTTTTTTCTCGTTTCGCTCAAAATTCGCATTGCTAAAAATTCCGTATTTTAGATTCGCTTCGCCAAAAGATCAATATTTTCGCTTTACCGAGCACATTTTTGTCGTAAAAAAAAAAGCCTACCTACTTCCAAAATTGTGGGTAAGGGGAAACAAATATTTTTAATTGTGGCCTAGAATGATTACCGTAAACGGCCATGTATTAGCAGCAGAAATCTACAAACCATTAATTAGTAGGAAGGATATTGATGTAAATGAACATGAGAGACTATCCATCTTTATACATAGACACATATTAAAGTAAAATATCAGTGCTATTTTCTTTGCTGTTCTACATTTCAGTCAACATATGGTCTTCAACAATGAACATAATGCATACCCTAAAATGAGTATGAACCGGTCCCTAGCCTGAAACGAGTATGAACCGGTCCCTAGCCTGAAATGAGTATGAACCGGTCCCTAGCCTGAAATGAGTATAAACCGGTCCCTAGCCTGAAATGAGTATAAACCGGTCCCTAGCCTGAAATGAGTATGAACTGGTCCCTAGCCTGAAATGAGTATAAACCGGTCCCTAGCCTGAAATGAGTATGAACCGGTCCCTAGCCTGAAATGAGTATGAACCGGTCCCTAGCCTGAAATGAGTATGAACCGGTCCCTAGCCTGAAACGAGTATGAACCGGTCCCTAGCCTGAAATGAGTATGAACCGGTCCCTAGCCTGAAATGAGTATAAACCGGTCCCTAGCCTGAAATGAGTATAAACCGGTCCCTAGCCTGAAATGAGTATAAACCGGTCCCTAGCCTGAAATGAGTATGAACTGGTCCCTAGCCTGAAATGAGTATAAACCGGTCCCTAGCCTGAAATGAGTATGAACCGGTCCCTAGCCTGAAATGAGTATGAACCGGTCCCTAGCCTGAAATGAGTATGAACTGGTCCCTAGCTTGAAATGAGTATGAACCGGTCCCTAGCCTGAAATGAGTATAAACCGGTCCCTAGCCTGAAATGAGTATGAACCGGTCCCTAGCCTGAAATGAGTATGAACCGGTCCCTAGCCTGAAATGAGTATGAACCGGTCCCTAGCTTGAAATGAGTATGAACCGGTCCCTAGCCTGAAATGAGTATGAACCGGTCCCTAGCTTGAAATGAGTATGAACCGGTCCCTAGCCTGCGGTTGAGCTGTACTCTTTACTTCTAACAATAAATATTACATCTGTACATCTTTGTAGTTCTGATGTTATTTGGTTTATGGAATTTTATTTCCCAGATGTATGGTTATACCTATATTGTATATTTGAAATTTTGTTGATTTTTGACAAATATGCAAATTAAGCATGATTTGATCAAAATTCATTTTAAAATCTGATTCTTGGATACCACATAATCAAATTAAACCAAACTTGGATGGAGTGGTCCTTAGATAATCCTCTTTCAAAATCGTTTTCAACAGAATCATGTTGGACTGAGCTAAAATTTAAATAGTAGGTATATGGTCATGAGCTACAAACAGGCTACATGTACAATGAGTGAGTGTTGTTTAATGCCAACTCTGCAATTTTTCAGCAATATCATGGCGAGAACAACTTTATTTTCAATGAAATGATAAGGTCCGCTTAGTACCAAACCAACACTCTTAGTTGGATTTTTATAGTGCTAGCTCAATGAAACAAAAGTCCGTGGATAGACATGTCTCCCCACTCGGACATATTATCCCGATTCTGAGCCAACCATTCTTTGCTCTTTCTCCTTAATGATGCGTGCTTAGCGGAGAAGCAACAAATACCAATTCCATAGCCTTTGGCTTGAGCCGACTGGGGCTCGAACCCACGATCTACCACACATTACACCACAGATGGGGCTACATGTACATGTACAATGAAATCAAAACTAAATTACTGTTTTACCTGCCAACATACTGACAACTGATGACAGTATCTACCTGCCAACTGATGACAGTATCTACCTGCCAACATACTGACAACCGATAACAGTATTTACCTGCCAACACACTGACAACTGATAAACAGTATTTACCTGCCAACATACTGACAACTGATAACAGTATTTTTTCGACACTTTGAACTGGACTCCATCTTTCTGCACTAGACTCGTATCCCATAGGATCATCCCCAGGGGCATGTAATATTGATATGCATACTCGACCATCTGGATAAACTAGAAAAATAATATCAATTAATAGAAACAAATGTTAGAGAAAACTGAAGGGGCAATCAAGAATGGACAATCCAGATCTAGAGATACTGGAAACATTGTGCCGTTTTATAGACGTCATATTAGAATGTAATATAACATCTATTTATAGAACTTGTGCAATAACTGATTGAAATATAACATCAATTTATAGAACTTGTGTAATAACAGATTGAAATATAACATCTATTTATAGAACTTGTACAATAACTAATTGAAATATAACATCTGTTTATAGGACTTGTGCAATAACTGATTGCAATATAATATCTATTCATAGATCTTGAGTCATAACTGATTGAAATATAACATCTATTTATAGAACTTGTGTAATAACAGATTGAAATATAACATCTATTCATAGAACTTGTGTCATAACTGATTGAAATATAACATCTATTTATAGATCTTGTGTCATAACTGATTGAAATATAACATCTATTTATAGAACTTGTGCCATAACTGATTGAAATATAACATCTATTTATAGAACTTTTGCCATAACTGATTGAAATATAACATCTATTTATAGAACTTGTGCCATAACTGATTGTAATATAACATCTATTTATAGAACTTGTGCAATACCTGATTGAAATATAACATCTCTTTATAGAACTTGTGCAATATATAACTGACATTTAACAAATGGCATGGACCAAAACCTCATTATCTCAAACTGGCAAAAGTTGTTTCATTGGATAACTTGAGGTAAAACTTCAGTCTATTCATAGCTTAATTTATCACAGGTAAAGGAACGACCATTTGTCTTTTTAGAGGGGTATGTTTTTCTTTCGGTTTTTTTTTATAGAAAAAAAATTTACTGTCTTGAAATATGTCAAAAATAAATAATCTGATCCTGTAGTTTTCAATCAGAAATGTTTGGTTAAATTTGAAAAAAATAGTATTGATTTTTCATGCCCAATAAAAAAAAATCTGATTTTTATTTTCGTGAAAAAAAATTCTGGCAGATAGAAAAAAATAGACACTCCCCCTATAAGTTAAATGGCTTTTGAAATTTTAAAAATCACCCCCCCCCCCTCACTTTATTAGACAACTTGTAATGGGGCTGTCGCTATAATCTGACTGTCCATTAGTCCGACAGCCTGTTAGTTTGACGGTTCATTGATAGGACTTTCCGACAAAAATAACTTTTCACAAAACGTGATAATTGTGATTGTGAATTTTCACATGTATTGAAGTTACTCACCCAGAATGAAAATTGCTCACCAAACGATGAGCAAAGTTCTAATTACCAATACAGAGAAACCAGGAAATGTTCTTCAGTTCAGTTAACTTTAGATCAGCAAGGAAAGAACAGAGAAATGAATAATGAAAAAAGTTAAAAGTTAAAAAAAAAGTTGAGAAAACTTTTCATATAAGTCTCATATATATATTAGGGTAACTAAATCATGTACTAGTACTCACTGTTAGGATGAAACAGCTCACATGTAAATTTCATCTTTGGAGGATTTAATGGGTAGTCTGGTGGGAATGTCACCCTGGCAGGGAACACTCCTCCCTCAAAACATGTATTCTCTGGTCCCCTTCAAAGTAAGTTATGTAAATGTGATAATACAATAAATTGTAATAAAAATTAAGGTTACACAGTAGTACATTATTTATAAGCCCCATCAAACCAAAGGCCCACCACACTCTTATCAGGCCAAATTTCAGATCCAGAGGTAGAAAAAAAATACTACATTTGTACTAAGATATTATTCCCCTCATGACAGACTACTTTTTCATTGTAGAAGGGGTGGCCTTATAATAGAGTAATTACTCTATTTTAAAAACAAAAATAATTTGAATACCAGTCTAAAATTGTGAGTTTGAATCCCACTCATGGCGAGGTATACTTGATATTTCAGTTATATCGTAGAGGTCAGTTTTATTGGTGGAGAAAACCGGAGTATCGGATGTGAAACCACAACTACCACATAATCACAACAGCTCCTAATATTATTTGAGACATACACTACTACACATGGCATACAGGAACAATTAAGAAAAAGAGTGAGTCAGTGTTGTTGAGGTACCGGTATATCAATGCATGAACAAGTTATATATGAATGAGATCATGATGATAATATCTGTTTTGTACTAGACAGATAGTAGGATTCTTAGTGTTAGCTCACTGCCACTGAAACAGTCCTTGAATAGACATGTCATTCTACTCTGATTCCAAGCCAACCTTTGATCTTACTCTGTGCGCTTAGCAGAGCAGCAACAAATACCAATTTTACTCGAACTCACAATCTACAACACTCGATGTGAGCAAGATAAGTCAAAGAAGAATTACTGCTAAAGTGATCAAAGAGTACTTACATAATGAGAGCTTCCCATTCAAAGAAATTTTCTTCATTTACAGGACCAGCTATTATCCCTTCTGGTGGATTTAAGGTCAATTCTGAAGAAAAATTGTCGAAAAGTGAAAAAAAAATCATACATATACACTTATAAACTTGGGAGGATCAACCATTTTTTAATCTTATCAAAATAGTTTTATACTTCAGAACATTTATACTACATATACCTAAATAGATACGATAACGTAACCCTCATTCCGCTTGTGCTCCAGTTAGGGTTACGAATCGGTCCCATTCAACGTATGGGAGCAAATTAAAATTTTTGTTAACTGAATATTTCAACTTTCTTTTTGCATATCTGGTCATAACTTATTATTCCCTACAATTTTTAAGTAATGGCGATACGAAATAAGTGTTACAATACCTGTTTCTACCTTCACGATCGATTTAATATTCGAAAATTATTTCTTGTCCGCCATGGCACCTTACGTATACTCTCGTGATGGGCAGATCCTATCCTATATATGGATCTGAATGCCAAATATGAAAAACTTTACTATTAATTTTTACTACGATTGATCCAAATAAGGATATCTCCAAAACGAGGCAAGTGCACGTGAAATAGCAACTTGTAAACAAAATGTCGGACAGAAAGAAAATTTCATGCATTCAAATTTTCAGATGGATATAAGTCTACCATGGATTGATGCAGCATTTACTTAACACCTCAAGGTTTACCTAAATATATTTATCTTTCACCCCCGTTAATTTTTCCAACCACTTCCAACGGAATTAGGACAAAAAACCGCCTGGTGTGAATCACTCCGGGCCCTGCTCCCATACGTTGAATGGGACCAATTCGTAACCCTCGCTGGGAGCAAAAGCGGACTGAGGGATACGTTATCGTATCTAGTACCTAAAGAATTAATTTTAATTTCTTTGTTATTATTACATGAAATAGACTTGTAGTATTCATTAACTACTCATTTTATTTTGGGACTTTGTGTCAGGAATTCAAAACAAAAGATAAAGGACTTCACAAAAATTTAAAAGGGGACTTTTAACATTAGATCAAAGCTAGCAGAGATCGAAGGTTTTACTGACAGTAAATTGACGGCTTTACTGACAGTATTTCGACAGTAAATTGACATCATCATTTACATCTCTTTTTTTCTATTACTCCAAGATCATGTAAAAGAGAAATCATTATAGGTAGTCCTATGTCCAAAAATAACAAAATTGCAAGGCATGATATTTTTACCAACAAAATAACTGATCTGTTTACATTTTTGCATTGGAAGCAATCTCTTTTTATTGACAATTTTATCTTATCATTGACTTTACAGAATCAATAATCGATATAATGTCGAGTGCCTGTGGTAGCGAGCCATAGACTCTACCAAAAATAACTACAATTATTGAAGCTAAAAGACTTAAAATGCTTTATACGCTTTATAATGATAGAAGTATGAATAGGTTACATACTAATGCACTTCAAAATGTTCAACAACATGGCTGCCAACCGGAAATAAATTAAAAGACAAATCACGTGACCCAAGGATAAATCCCAATTGTAACTACTCGGCCATATAATATATATAACCTCATAAGTAGGTGGCGGTTAAATAGAACTACTTTTCACATGTCAGTTACATGAAAGTTTGATAAAGTTATATTTTAAACAATTTTCTATATTTCAATTATTTTCATGGATAAAAGTTAAAAGTTTTAATTAGTTTTGCATGATTAGATTTTACTTAGTATGTCTTCCATATTGGATTTTCGTGGAAATCCAAAGTTTTCAGCTGTAGAGTTTTAGGTAGTGTTATTTTTAAGCTTGATATTTTGTAAACAGAAAGAAAAATTACAGTTCTTCGGGAGCGTTTCAGTTTGCACCTGCCTCATATTATGTAATTTTGCATTGTAATTTTGCTTTATTTATCATCTTATTTTTCTCCCCAATTCCTGTTTTGTATAATAACGATTGATTGTAATATTGAATTTCATACAAGAACGATAACTCAAAGTAACTAAATGTTGAGCTGTTAATTACATATTGCTTATACTCTGACGGTGAAGCATCAAAACTATAGTTAGATACGATAACGTAACCCTCATTCCGCTTGTGCTCCAGTTAGGGTTACGAATCGGTCCCATAAGTGTTACAATACCTGTTTCTACCTTCACGATCGATTTAGTATTCAAAAATTGTTTCTTGTCCGCCATGGCACCTTACGTATACTCACGTGATGGGCGGAGCCTATCCATATATGGATCTGAATGTCAAATATGAAAAACTTTACTACGAATAGTACGATGTGTTTTACTACGATTGATCCAAATAAGGATATCTCCAAAACGAGGCAAGTGCACATGAAATAGCAACTTGTAAACAAATGTCGGACAGAAAGAAGATTTCATGCATTCAAATTTTCAGATGGATATAAATCTACCATGGATTGATGCAGCATTTACTTAACACTTCAAGGTTTACCTAAATATATTTATCTTTCACCCCCGTTAATTTTTCCAACCACTTCTAACGGAATTAAGACAAAAAACAACCTGGTATGAATCACTCCGGGTGCTGCTCCCATATGTTGAATGGGAACGATTCGTAACCCTCGCTGGGAGCAAAAGCGGACTGAGTGTTACGTTATCGTATCTAAACTGTAGTCTGTAACCACTAAATCGAAACATGTATGATGCAATTTATTTAGCATTTAAAATCGTGTTAAACAGACATATTCTATCTCAGAATCATCGTTCTTTACAACAAACATGTTACACAAAATATTATCAAAAAAAGAAGTTATTTTTAATTATCCCAAATACATGTGATATTATATATTTATTCAATTTTTATATTTCAATTCAAAGCTTTATTTAGAGTCGATATAAATCATACATAAAACACAAGCTCTAATGAGTTTGTAAAATCGACTGTTTAAAATAAAAATAGTTGCTTTAATTTAGATGGTTTGGGGTATATGGGCAGTTTTTGGTAGTACAAACGTTTATATTCTGCCATTAGCCGTCTTAAGGCTGATCCGGCCATGACTTTTGCATTAATCTGTTCAAATCGACGTTTTGTAGCAAAATATTGTGAAAATCTGCATGTGGACAATCTCTTGCTTTGAAGGTAAAAAAGTGAGAATGAAGTAAAATATAAATGTAATCTTGATGCTCATTGGAGTAAATTTTATTTCTTCAGAAGATTGACCAATAGTGCGCGTTGTAACATTTTAATCTAACAATGGTGCTCTAACGAACACTAAACCATCAAATTTTGTTGCACCCGTGAAGGATTCTTTTGAATTATGTGAATTTCACATTTTTAGTGTGCTAAGGACATTATTTTTTACCTTAGAACAAAAACAAATTCTTGTCGCTGATGCTATGCACAGATTTGCAAAATTAATAAAATTAAACCGTTGTTCGCGGATTTTTTTATGCTAATTAGTTAATCTGTTGTTTTGGACATAATATACAGGAAGAAATGGCACAAGCAAGCCTTGAGTGGGTTGTAAGTATTATTTGTGCAACCGTGGTCAACAGGACATTTGTGAAAGTAGCGGGGTATTGTTTATTTGATGTGGGTCGTGAACTTTTGCTATCTGTCACGTGCTCATTTCATGAAATTTTATTGGTTAATTTCGGCGCACTATATTTAAACTACAACGAACGATCTAAGAAACTGTCGTTTCGATTGCTGAAGAGTGTTAATCGTTTCTCTGCTAGCAAAATGGCGTCCACGGAAGGTCCTTTGAGGGTATATATTCTTCCATATTTTGCTACTCCCTAAAGATTAAAAGAAATACATTAAAGGAACGATCATTAAATTTTTAAAAGGGGAGGGGGTTTGCGTGAAGCAAAATGTCAATTCAATATTTTATTGGAATGAGCACAACAGGGGCGTGATCCAAACTACAAACATACAGTTACAGTACATCATTAACATATTGGAAATAAGCAAAACAAAGACTGAATCATTGAGAACAATTAATTCATTCTAATTTGTTGCCAAATTTTTACTGTATGCTAGTAGTATAGCTGATCTATATATGTTTTAAATTAGTAATGCATGTTGTTATCTTGTGTTGTATATTTGATTTTATGCCGAATCAAAATAAATTGTTCTTATCTTGTCTGTTGTCAGCAGAGTGGTCGTGTATATCTAAGGCGGGCACGATTTTGATAGTATTAAAAAGTTTGTACGAGGAGACACTGCCTATATCTAAAGCTTGTTGTATGTACATACAAATAGATTTTAGATCTTTTGGGGAAACTGGGTTAATAGTTTTTATCATTTCTTCATCTAGAATATCAGTCGGTGCTAAAACCTTTTCATAAATTCCAAATTTTGATCTTATAATACTATAATGAGGGCATTGAAATAAAAAATGTATTTCGTCTTCTACTAGATGTTTACAATACTTGCAAGTTCTTTGATCAGAAGGAGTTACTGGTTAGGTATACCTGCCAGTTTCTATGGCTAATGAATGAGCCCTTATTCTTATTTTAGTTAATTTATTCCTCAAAGTTTTAGGAATATCGTAATCTAAATATCCAGGCTGTTTGAATTCCGTAAAAATTTTGCTATAGAATTTAAGTTTGCCTGAGCCACAATTCTTAATATTAGAGATCTCAAGTTTCTATTTTTACTTTGTAATAATTTTCGTGTTCTTGTTTAAATAGAAATGCAGAAATGTTTAATGATGATCATCCAATGAGTTTCGATATTTCATTAATTTTATTTACCCAAGAGTTTTCCTTATTTGTGAGTGTCTTGTCAACCTCATAAGCAGCTTTAAGGATATCATACTGACCACCCGGCTGTCCATTGATCTCGCAAAGCCGTGTATAGTATCTAAACATTAGATTATAACACTTAATTTTAATTGGAAGAGTTCCTACAATGTATTTCACATCTTGTTGCTAAATTGGAAGACTTGCCATGAACACCAAGAATGTTTTTTTAAGATCATAATTTGCATTTTTTCAAATTGAATCTTGTCATGGGTGTCAAAGTTTGGCTTAAAATCAGATATCCAAACTTCAGACCCATAAGTTATAATAGGTACAATCATTGAATTATAAAGTTTTTAAAGCCAAGATTTAACTGACAAATTATCACTATAGGGAATTTTTGATTTCAGCGCAAACTATGCTTTTCTTTTGTTACTGGAAGTTTCGATATTGTTCCAGAATTTATGTTCGGAACTGGTTTATACTTTTAAATGAACAAAATCTGTTCGACTTTGAAGGAACCAGATTTGTGAATGAACGCAGTCTATTTTTGGGGGGAGGAAATCCCCCTACCTACCAACCCATTGGTGAAATGGAGGGTCGGGTGTGGGAAACGAACATATTTTTAAGGGTGGCCTTATAAGATAATTTCAATGCTTCAACAATGTACCTGCACGGTATCTTCAACCTATGCCAACATTTTGAAATATCATATGCAAGGTATGCCAACATACATTTTATTACAGGTGTTTATATAACAATTAATGATAGTTACAGGTAAGTAAATTTGGAAATGCAGGTCTCAAAAGTGAAATTTATAAAGAATTTATGTTATTAAAATATATGTGCTTATAATGTCCTGGTTTATTTTCATAAAGTTTGATAATAAAATATATATGCTCATTATAGTATTTTATCTAGGACTGAAAAGGGGCATGGTAATTTTTTTTTTAAAGGGCACATAGAAAAAATAGGGTAGGTAGGTAGGTAAAACCATTTTATTTTTCAAAATTATTTTGATTTCTTGACTTTAACAGTGCTTATCCAAAATGTGATGACTTAGCGGCGTTTTACAAAAAATACCAATAAAATGTGCTAGGGTAGGCAGAAAAAATAGGGACGGTACTGTAGGGAAACATTGAACAGAGATATATTATTTTCTGGCCTTATTCATACACACATGACACAGGTACATGTGGGGTTGGTCAAAGAGAACTGCTATCAAGACATCTACGATAATTAATGTTTATGCAAATGTTGAATAGTAAAGGCCTACATATGTTTTGGGGAATCCATATAAACTGCTATCAAAACATTGTTGACAGATTACCAAGCTCAGGTAAACATCACCACTGCCGATGAATGTTGATTAGAAATTGACACTTCATTACAAGTTCACACAATTTTACGGCGGGTGAAACATTTTATATACCTGCTGAAGATTTTCATTAGGTTTTGGCATGTGGCTGCTTCTGCCTTCCTCATCTCCTCCCTTTTTCTTTTCCTTCTGTCGGCAGTCAGCATTTTTTTTTATTTTCACAATGGCGTCAAAATTTGATAGTTCGCTAGAGTTGTCGCCCTTTGACCAAGCGATCTTACGGATCGTTTGAAGAAATGAAAAAGGGCACATCTGCAATACATGGCGCCATGTTTTTTTTTAATTAAAAGGGGTATGGCGTCGCGCCATTCTAATTTTCTTTAGATAAAACACTTAGTTTATTCACTCAGTACTCGCACAAAAAACAAGACAACTTCTACATTTAATGAAAGTTAATTGTGGACTTGGAGTACATTGATATCCCCCCAGTTTTACACTAATTAAACATGACTAGTCATGTTTATATAACAATTAACCTATTCAACCTATGCCAACATTTTTTCTTACCTTTTTATACTTATTTTTCAAAATGTTGGCATAGATTGAATGAACCACCTGCACTTCATTTTTCAGACCCTTTTTGACAACATGAATGCCAAAGCAGGCAAGAATAAAATGGCAGACTCAGAGAACATGGATACAGTTCATCTGCCTGGTGGAGGTGATAACAAGGCATCAAAGAAACGTATGTCTGTAGAACGAATTTATCAGAAGAAGTCACAGTTAGAGCACATTTTACTTAGACCAGACTCATACATCGGATCTACAGAGATAATGTCACAGGTACCATTTGTAGTGTACACTAAAAATCAAAGGCATGTCTGCGGCGAAATCCACTTTAGCCCAATGCCACAGACTAGTAAAAGTTGCATAAAATTTGCTTAATCAAATAGAAAAATTTCTAAAATGCTGTTCGGGCTAGTTTGTCAAAATGTTTTTGGCACAGATATAATATTTTATCAATTAACTGCGAATAAAATCTTGTCACAGATACTTGCATTCTTGCAACTTGTCAAGGTGAGACTCGAGAGTCCTAGACTCATTATTTGTCATTGAGAATTGCCAATATTTTGCAAAAAGTCAAAGAATGCACTGGTGGGACTTCACTTGTCAAAATTTTATCTTACAAAGATCTATGTTGTCAGAAGCAATTTGGAAAAAGTCAATCATGTCTAGCCATGTTTTCACACCAGGAGGTTATGCTTTTAACTGAAAATATTTTTCTAGGTTAGTACTTTAAGTTATCTTTTTTATTTTAAGCATACAGCAACTGGCATTGGTCTTAGAAAAGAAAAATATGGAATAATTTTGCTGGGAAAGACATTGATATTAGGAAATTGTTAAATTAGCGTTCTGATTAATTTATGAAAATTTAAAACAATAATCTTGTGTCAAGCATAATAATAATCAATTTGGAATATTTCAAATTCCTGTTTTATAGCTATTTTACAAAAATATTTTGCTGCTAAAATTTCTGGATATAAAATAAATGACAAAATGTCATATTTTTTTTCAGACAATGTGGGTCTTTGATGAAGATTCTAATCAGATGGTCAACAGAGAGATCACATATGTACCTGGACTTTACAAAATCTTTGATGAAATCTTAGGTACGGTAATTTCACATGGGCTGAACTGATCTGCTGTTCTACACTAGCTTGTATAAGCTGTTTGTTACAGGTTCACTAGAAATTTTCGTGTAAACATCAGGGCTTTCAATATTTTTCATGTTTAGGCCAAATAAAAAAATATGTGAGTTTACGGTCACCTGACCGACCCTATTTTTTCAGCCGCCGACCCTAACCTTTTTCTTATGGCAATTATTCGACCTTAATTTTTGTTAGCGACCATATAAATTTTTACACAGAATTCGGATAACCATTTTTGTTGTTTAATCAGCAGCAATGTTTTATTTATTCAAGTGCTAGCTTTTTGTCAAAATTGAGAGCAAAGAAGGTAGAAAAACTGCCTAACTTGTCATAAAACAGCTTCAACAAATGACGGCTTACCGGAAATTTCAAAAATGAAATACCGGGAACGACTATTTCCGGTTTTGCTGACAATTTAAAAAAAAAAATGCAGACCGACAGACCCTAGATTTTTTTTGGCATGTGACCGTAAACACACATATTTTTTTATTTGGCCTTACCAGTATTTCACTATTTACAATTATCCTCTCGTCTGTTAAAATCGTTCACCATTTTGGAATGCACTGTCACATGAGTTCAGATGTCGATGACGTCATTTATCCTGCAAACTGCGTCCAGGAATAGATAATCGATTTACTTTCACTTTTATCAAGACAACAGTGAAATTTAAACAGATAAGAACAGATATCTATAGATTTTTGTGCCAAAATGGTGCCATTTTACTACTATCATTTTGACTTAATAATGAAAGTCAAATATTTCCAGAAAAACACAGTTCGTAATGGATAATTTGCATATCCTGTGTTTGTTAACATTCCACTGCACATCTTGACCTATATTTACAACTCCATTAGGCAACGGAAATGGCATTGTTTTCGTTTTGAAATTAAGTAATTCCTTAGACAATTTTCAGATTTTTAGCAGGAATTTGTGGGTAATAAATATGATTTAATATAAATTACATGGAATGGACATGGATAAAGCCAGACTGTAATAGATTTTATGTCTTATAATTTTGCATACATGTAACTATGTGTATATGTTTTATCTTCTTCAGTAAATGCATCCGACAATAAACAGAGGGATCCATCCATGAATTGTATCAAGATTGACATTGATCCGTGAGTTGATTTTCTGTCATACTTTAATTGATTATACATAGTATTATATTTTCATCCTGCAATTATGAGATTTTGAGTACTCAGGAGATCCATGCAGTTGAACCTTGGTCATCTTTGTCTAAGAGGAAACTAGACATTGGAATTGTGACAGATGACAATTAAATGATAATGAATATTATGTTGATTATAATAAATGTGTATGATAAACAAGATCAGTCTATTTTGAAAAATGAACCTATTGTGAATAAATTTGATTGCGCCGTGGGGGCTTTTGTTTGTCTGAAGTTTCCTCCATTGTTAAATTTTCACCCATAGAGATACCTTCTTATGGTCATAAAACTGTTGTATTCATACTTGAAAATACAACCAATCAGAACACCATCTCAAATAAATACTTGGTTCTGATTGAACAACTTTTGGGTACATTTACAAAAATCATACTAGTAAGTTTCATTGACGTAATGTTTGGTCACATAATAAGATATAAATTTTCTTACCATTTCAGTGAGAACAATAAGATTAAGATATGGAATAACGGAAAAGGCATTCCAGTCGTTGAACATAAAACAGAAAAGATGTATGTTCCTACTATGATCTTTGGTCATTTATTGACATCAAGTAATTATGATGACTCGGAGAGAAAGGTCACTGGTAAGTTATGTATTTAATTTGACTAATTTTCATATATATATATCATCTTACGAACCACGTCATTAAATACATAGTAAACACTTTCCAAACCCAGTATTGTTGTATGTTCATTTTTTTTTTTTTTTTTTTTTTGGTTGACCTGTAATGTGAAGTCAGTTGACATAATTATTTAACCAATAAGAAAAGTCTTACATTTCTGATACCAATTTAGGGGCCGTTGTGGTTGTGATCGTATGATAGTTGGATTTAGAACTACCTGTGCAATCAGTGCATATCACCACTGAAGTTGTGAGTGCAAAGTTATGTGAAAAAATTTGTCAGGTCGGTGATTTTCTCTAGGTTAGTAGGTACTTCGGTTTCCTCCACAGATAAAAATGACCCCCACGATATAACTGAAATATTGTTGAAAGTAGCATTAAGCACCATAAACCAACCAAATCAATCAAAATGGTGGATTATGTATGACAGCAGACAGGTGAAATTCTGATGAAGGAATAATATACGATCTGTTTCGGAAATTGATCTAATATTAAAATAGTTGCTTCTGCAATAAAAAAAAATCCTTACAAGAGGGCATACTTTTTGAGAAGAAAAAAATTCAATATGCAGGACATAATTCTCTGCAGGACCAGAATTTACAAAATTCTAAAATTTAAACGGAATCGGTGATGGGTACAATAAAAACCAACCCGCCATGTTTTCAAATATAAACACACGAAATGGTCGCGTTGATGCATCACAGCCAGTTTAAACTATAAAAATACAATGATTGATAGAATCTAATTCCGAGTTGACCGTGATCGTTCCAGCATACCAGTTGCATTTCCGATTTCCGGTGCAAAACAAAATACACAAACAAAAAATTTTGTGGTACACCCGGACCGGCATACTTGGCAGTATTGCCGGTCCTTGTGATTTTCTTCCCGCTCGGTCCGACGAATTTCAAAAAGTCTGAGAGGGATGCCCTCACTTGAGGGGATCAGTTTAATAGCATTTTAATTTCTCAATGCATCTGAAATCTGACCTGATAAGAGAGGAACCTTGTAAGAGCTAGTGTAACTAATATTGACTGTGTATGAACAGGTGGACGTAATGGATATGGTGCCAAGCTGTGTAACATTTTTAGTACAAAGTTCATTGTGGAAACGTCATCTAAAGATTACAAGAAAGCATTCAAACAGGTAACACAATATAGCACATTAGTCCCCTAAGGCTCCTTTAGAGGGACTATAGGATTGCTCTCCCTCTGTCTGTCTGTCTATCTATCAGATTTTATGTTACCACATGTAACATGAAAAAGTTTTAAGATCATTCAATATTTTGTAGAGAAATAGTGCATAATGAAGGGCTGATGCACACAAATTTTTTTTCTTCAAAAGTCAAAATGGCTGAACAGCAACCATTTTTATGTCCCCGCCACTAAGTGACCGGGACATATAGTGTTGCCCATGTCCGTAATTCCGAAATAAAACAGTTGTCACCAACTTTTTTTCGCTATGCTTTGAGATATTGATTTGGTATGTGGGTGTATAATGATGAGTTACAGATCAGGTTTACATTTCGTTCTGGTCCAATGATTTTTGACTGAGTTATGGACTTTTGGAAATTTGGTCAAATATTTAGTTGTCACCACTTTATTTCACTATAATTTGAGATATTGACTTGATTTTTGGCATGAGAGTGTTAAATCATAAGTTACAGATCAACTTTGAAATTCATTCCGGTTGAATGATTTTTGGCCAACTTACGGCCGTTGGGCTTTGAAATTTGGCCAAATATTTAGTTGTCACCACTATTTTTTCACTGATTTGAGATATTGACTTGATTTTTGGTATGTGAGTGTATAGCGATCAAGTTTGAATTTTGTTCTGATTGAATGATTTTAGGCTAATTTACGCACCTTTGTCCTTGGACTTTTAACTTTGGCCAAATATTTAGTTGTCACCACTTTATTTCACTATGCTTTGAGATATTGACTTGATTTTTGGTATTTGGAATTACAATGATGAGTTACAGATCAAGTTTAGCTTTTGCTCCCACTGAATAATTTTGGTCAAATTACTGTCCTTGGATTTTAGAATTTCACATAGTATTCAAATTGTTGTTCCCACTTAATGCAACTGTGTTTTTAGATATTTGATTTGATTTTTGAAATGTTAGTGTATTATTAAGTAGAGGTTGAGTTTATGGTTTATTTCGGGTTGAGTGATCTTTGTAGGACATTTGCCATCAATAATTTACAATGGTTGTTATTACTCAGACCACATGACACTTTTAATTCAGAAAAAAATTCAATGACTATTAAAAGGTAGTGTTTTATAGGTATAGGACTTCTTATTCATATGTAAGTGTTATAGATTCTTGATCATATCAAGATATGCTCAGGCAATATTGTTTCCTTGAATAAATCTTGTGATTTTAAGGAGGCTTGAGGATACAGATCTTAAACAATAATTTGTTATTCTTAGCCTATTACAATACTGAGGGAATTAAAAAGGTGAAACATTTGCGAGCCTCCTTTATATTTGCGACGGGGACATTTGTGTTGTTCCGACACATCTAGTTTAATGATATGTCAAACCGTACTAGTGGACATGTACCACATTGCAATAGTTATCTGACTAACTTAATTAGTTGTAACTTGTATAAACCAAACCCTAAATAAACTGGAATACTGCATACACAGATACATTAACGGAAATCCTAATATGAAAATTCTGGTCAATTTAACCTATATAAACCAAACATGTTTAATACGAACACAAAACTGGTCCCAATGAGATTGATTTTTTTATTACCGACTTGCAGGTGTAATGGTTTGCACATTGGGTTCTATTCTGGGTCTTTTCAAAACAAGGACTATAAAATTGGTATTGGTTGCTTCTCTGCTAAACACGCAGCATTAAGGAGCAAGTAACAAGCAAAAAGACTGTCATACTATATAATTGTTTGTTTTTTTGCGGGAGGCAAATTTCGCGATTTTCCAAATTGGTGTACATTTTTTTTCGCGGTATTTAATTTTCACAATCCTGAGTATTAACCAAAATCAAAGTTATATTAGAATAGCTTTTTGTATGCGATCGGTGGTATTTTAGAATTATATACATGTTCATTAATAGAAAATTGCGTAAGGGCATTTAATTTAATTTTAACATATACAGTCAAACCTGTCTTAGGCGGTCACTCATGGGGAATGTCAAAAGTGACCTCTTAAAAGAGGTTCAGTAAAAACGGACTAAAGTCATCAAATGGATTGCCAAGCACTTTCACGTAATACATTTTGTACATGTATTTATGGATGTAAATGAACATAAGTTATGTTGAATAATGTAGTTTAAAGTTAATTTTTTAAAATGCATATGTATTAACGTTTACACATACATTTGTCTGTATGTAAATAAACAGTTCGATAGATCGTATTGTACGATGTTGCATTTATTTGACGACCTATGATTGGATAAAATCATTCCTAAAAATAACGATGAAGGCAGAGCCATATATGGAAATCTAGAAAATAAGATTAATACACTTTACTGGCCAGTGGAAAATTCCATTCCTAAAAATAACGATAGAAGCAGACTGTAGCATTGTGTAATCTATTATTGCATAATTTTACCTTGACGCTGTCCGAGATAAAGAAATATTGTAATCTATAACTGAGACGACGTATTTGACCAGGCTCTCTACATGTGTGTGTATTTTGATTTAGCATAATTAAACACAACTGCAAGATGATGGTTTATATTTTCTTCTGTCTGTATGTAAATAAACAGTTCGATAGATCGTAATATTAACCCGGTGTCGAGTATAAAATACCAATGCGGATCGATAAAAATCTGAAGCGTCCCTGTGCATTTCAACGAATTTTGAATGGCCAACCTTCGCATATATGAACATATTAAATACGAAAGCTAGAATTTTATGCAACAGAAATGAGAAAATGATAAATCAAAAGTTCGTTCTGCTGAAAGTAGCTTCGGACAAAAAGTTTGATCAACATTTCTCATAGCACAGAGTCAGATTTCTTTCACTTTCCAATGGGCCATTGTTGTTTGTTATTGAACGAAATTAAAGTTTCTTTAAAAACCGTAATGTATTACTTTTCAACAAAATCACTTTCAAAATACTTATAATGGCCACTTTTCCCACTTTACATTTTTTAATAGCTTCATGTTTCTAATTTAACGTTAAAATACGGCTGTGAAACATCTTGTCTCCGACAAACTTTTATTGCACCTGTTAGTGTTGTCATAAAGATTATTTTAATGAGCCTCAATGAACACTGTTTACACCTATTCAATTGTTTATTAGGATCTCTTTTTATCTATGTTTATTTAACATTTAAATTACCAACTCAATTAGTTGTATTTCCCTTTGGCGATTATTTATTATCTTAAAAGTAACCGTATCACGTGATCGATCGTACACATTATGTCATGTGATAAGATGGCCGTTATTAGAAGACGATCTCACAATTCACGCATGAAATAGATGACCGTTGGCCGCGTTAGAGAGGTGACTGTTGAAAAGAATTAAATTATATAGTAATATTAGTTGGGCGGGTCTCAAAGTGACCGTTTATTTGAGGTGACAGGTAAGGCAGGTTAGACTGTATATGTATTATTACAACACGTTTACAAAAATTAAGCACAAATAAATCTCATTGGCAGACTCTGAAACAAAATGTGATCAATTAATTAACACCAAAAATTGTCAACTTACAGGTAATTAAAAATCAGTGAATGGAAATGCTAATAATTAAAAGAGGTTTGTTTATACAACAACGACTTCATGGTAATTAATGTTTTAAAGATAAAAGGGCAATTAATTCCATGTAAAATAATTTACCTGTGCATTGTATTTGTCACCAAATGCATTGTTTTCTGGAAGGATTTTTCCCCCTTTGTTAGGTATTTTAAGAATGGCAGTGAGCATATAACTGTTAAATATTCGTTATATACAGTCATACTAGGGGAGACAGATCTCGTACGATTATTTAAGAAAATAATGATATTTATGTAGTAACGGGCAGAAATTTATACAGGATCTTTTTTTCGCTGATCGATGACTAAAGCGAAAATTAGATACCCGCGAGAGAAAAAACCACTTGTACGGTAATAAGAAAGTTCGTTGGTCCCTTTGACCACAAAATTGTGTCAGACATTTGATCTGCCACCAACGTTTGTCTGGTGACTTTCGCCAGCTCTGCTCCGATGCATTTTTGGTACATTACGGATTGAATCAAATGTTATCGTTGGAAGTTTTTGGAGCATGAGTGTATATCGTGCTCAAAAAAGATTTATGACTTTAGCGCAAGATGTCTTGTGTACTGTAGATTAGGAAATTTATTTACTTATTTGATTTTTGTTATTTTCAGACATGGCTTGACAATATGGGTAAAACTAAAGAACCCACTATTACAGATTCAAAGAATGAAGATTTTACAAGTGTGACATTCTATCCTGATCTACCTAAATTTAAGATGACAATTTTAGACAGAGACACTGTATCATTGTTCACTAGAAGAGCATATGACATTGCTGCAGCATCTAAAGGAGTCAAAGTTATCTTAAATGGAAAAAGATTAAATGTATGTGGCAAAAGTTGTTTATTAAAGGAGGCATGATAAATATATAAGGGGGGTCCACAAATTTAAATAAATTCACAGTATAAACAAATGATAAGGGCTATTCCAGAGAAAAGTGTCTCCTGGGGGCAGAACGCCCATGAAATTTAGGGGTACCACCAATAGATTTAAATTAAAAAAACACCCCCCCCCCCCCCCCCCCCCCCCCCCACCAACAAATTTAAATAAAAAATTAAGTTATTTTTTTCCATGTTATAGATCAATTAAATCCTATAGTTTTAGCTTTAGCTTTTTATTGCAATACAGTTGTAAAGACAATGCATGTATTCAAATGGAACCACCCATTTACATCCTTGTACTAATGCTCTTTACTGATTTCGGATTTTAATGTTTAGACACTTCTATGATTTTAATATATTTTTAGGTGAAATCTACCAAAAATATTTTCAAGGTTAAACAAACATGGCTACCACTTTATACTTACAACATGTACATAGTCCAATGTAGGTGTACGTGTACATGTACATAATGTCTGAAATGGTAGATGATAAGTTTTCCTCATAATAATCGAAATCAATGGCAAAAATGTACATGTTAATGATCATCTGGGAAGTAAAACTTGTATTTGAATTTGCCTTGTATTAAATGATAAACAAGATATGATTATAATCTAACGATTATGAAGTCTCCCAAACCGGCCACTGACAACAGGTTTAAAAAATAAATCAAAAGCTACCTTTGAAATCGAACAATGTTGAATTTTTGCGGTATTGTGGTGGCCATTTTGAAAATGGCGACCGGTAAAAATTTTTCGATGTCGGGAATCAATTCAGGACATCATAATCTACCCACATATGAAATGTCGTTGAAATCGAACAATGTTGAATTTGTGCGGCATTGTAGTGGCCATTTTGAAAATGCAACCGACAGAAATTTTTCGATCTCAGGAATCAATTTGGGACATCATAATCTACCCACATATCAAATGTCGTTGAATTTGTGCGATATATTGGCGGCCATTTTGAAAATGGCGACCAGTAGAAATTTTTCAATGTCGGGAATCAATTCAGGACATCATTATCTACCCACATATCAAATTTTGATGATATCGGACAATGTTGAATTTTTGCGGTATTGTGGCGGCCATTTTGAAAATGGCGACCGGTAGAAATTTTTCAATGTCAGGAATCAATTCGGGACATCATTATCTACCCACATATCAAATTTGGATGACATCAGACAATGTTGAATTTTTACCACCCATTTTTTATGCCGTGTTTTTGGTATTCATTTTGAAAATGGCAGACATCTTGAAAATTTTGAAAACACAGAATTGCTCCTCTAATGGTGACCTATCACTATGTCAAATTATATGTCTCTATCATTATCTATTTAGAAGTTATCTTCATGTACGAAATTTCAAGTTTCCCATAGGATTCTATAGTAACCCCCACCCCCTTTGAACCCCTAAAAATATGGCTTTGACTCCGTTTACCACAAATCTGAAAATTTTAGGATCAACTAGAAACATATATCTATAACTCCACCAAGTTTCATGAAATTCTGTCCAGTAGTTCCTGAGATCTGCCATGGACAAGTTCATTGTCCGTGGAAAGAAAGAAAGGAGAATAATAATAATAATAATAATAACAAGATATGATTATAATCTAACGACTATGAAGTCTCCCAAACCGGCCACTGACACTATCTACCCACATATCAAATTTTGATGATATCGGACAATGTTGAATTTTTATGCCGTGTTTTGGCAGCCATTTTGAAAATGGCAGACATCTTGAAAATTTTGAAAATGCAGAATTGCTCCTCTAATGGTGACCTATCACTATGTCAAATATTATGTCTCTATCATTATCCAGTTAGAAGTTATCTACATTAATGTGCGAAATTTCAAGTTTCCCATAGGATTCTATAGTAACCCCCACCCCCTTTGAACCTCCAAAAATATGGCTTTGACCCCCTTTACCACAAATCTGAAAACTTTAGGATCAACTAGAAACATATATCTATAACTCCACCAAGTTTCATGAAATTCTGTCCTGTAGTTCCTGAGATCTGCCATGGACAAGTTCATGGTGCACGGAAAGAAAGAATAAGAATAATAATAATAATAAGAAACGGAGCAAAAACAATAAGTCTCCAAATGTTGTTTGGGAGACTTAATAATAATAATAATAATAATAAGAAACGGAACAAAAACAATAAGTCTCCAAACGTTGTTTGGGAGACTTAATTAAATTATTGTTTGATTTCGCATATGCTGCCCCACACACTGAAAAGGACACCTACATGTATTAAAGTCATTCTGAGAATAAATTGTTCTACTGATAAGAACATCAGCTCAATAGGAGTGCAAACATGCTAGTCACAGTGTTCTCCCCTAATTTCAAAATAGCACGGAGGTAGGCAGAATAGCACTGGTTATTAGTTATATACCCAAAATTATAATGTTGTGGTTTAAAAAAATTACAGCACTGTAGAGAACAGCCCTTAATGGCCTTCGGGTGAACACTGAGTCATTCAAATGTCATTCTGTGTCACATGTACGTTCTGGGACTTTTATAGTGTTGACATTCTTACCAAATCTTTGTTCTATATGCATCCAATGTAACCATCAATCATGCACACAACCACATACATTCTGGGACTTGGGTATTAATTGATGTCTTTGTTTTTTCCCAATCTTTATTTTGTATCACCATGCATACATCTACATGCATGATATGACTTGGGGCATTAACTAATGCCATTATCTCTTCCCCAGTCTGCATATCTTGTTACCATTAATCATGCATACAACTACACACATCCTGGCTTGGCTACCAAGTGAATATATGGGACTGGGGGACCTGACACCTGCTCTCCCCCTCTTTTATCCCAATTTAATATATCTACATGTGGGCTGGGCAACAACTGCCGCCTTTCGGTCACTTCATTACATACTTATTACACATCACTCGTCATCAGTGCTACCGACACTGTGCATCTTCCCCTGCCAGTGTCAATTTATATTCAGGGTAGAGACAGTCACTGACGGTCGAAACACAAGCAATATATACAAGGGCAGTGTCAAAACCTTAGACCTTTTCCTGAACATCATATCTTACATTGTTACTTACCAATAAATTTGTCCTTGTAATGTTCCAGGCCATTTCAGAATTGAAAACTTTTTTTTTCTGTCTGACATTGGGTCAGACAGGAACTGGGGTTCTGTCTGACCCATGGGCTTTGTGTCTGTCCCACCATTTTTTTGTAATATTGTATATAACCTGTCAAATTTTGTTTTTTATACAGAACTGAATGCAAGATTACCTATAGTCATGATCATTAAACAACTCAATTAAATGTTTTTCTGTATACATATTTTTATCTAAAAAAGATAAGGCAGATATAGCCAACAATCCGTATCTAATGGTCCGATCACGTTCCGAATATTATACATCAATGTCAATTTCCGGTTTACCTACATTTTTAATTTCAGTTAAGAATATGAATCTGTTGTCATCTTCAATATATAAGCATCTCAAAACATATTTAATTAAACACAAACAATCTGAGTGTGGAAGACAAGTTATTTCTGTGCTCAGTAATATATTTCACTTTTAATGTTCCACGTTTTGCAGGTGCTCGTTCCTACTAATTTACTAAAAGGATGTTTACATTTACCTATACAGGAGTTTCGATTACAAAGAGGAACATGTCGGTCTGACATTTTAATAAACTGAAAACGGAATTTAATGCCATTGGCAGTGGAAACTGGGAGTGAATAAATTTCAATCGCTAACTCATAACTGGACGACCACAAAGTAATATTTTCGTAACGACATTGGGACAGACACGGTTCATTAATTAATCGGACCGACCGTTATTCTGCCGGTCAGGTCCGACGATTTTCGCCAACTCTGCGAATTTTCTGGCCAGAAACGTGGTTACTTGATGCCATTTTCATGTAATAAAAATTTCCTACGAAACGAACTTCTTTTATAATTAACAAAATACACCAAAATTTGGTGTATTATCGCACTATAATTATTAAAAGGCCAGTGCTTAAACAAATATAATTATATGATATGAATTTAACTATAAAATAATGAAATGACATGGATTTTTATAAAGTGCATTTTGTCATTTTCTTCGCGAGCGATCCGTAAAATGTAATTACTGACCGGAAAAGAAACGAACGATACAAAAATGCCGATAAAACACAACGAGATGCGATTTACCGATACACAACTGCCGATAAGAGTACAAAAATGCCCCCCCCCCAATACATTCCTTTTCTTTGTGTACACCCCAACCAGCAAATTTCAAATGCAGTTTTACCCCCCACCAAGACAATTTTATATCAATGGCGTTCTGCCCCCAGGTGACACTTTTTTCTGGAATAGCCCTAACTGAAAATATATTTTATATTTTAACATCATTTTGTTATTTACTTATTATGAAAAGAAAGTTTAATTAAAATATATGTTCAATTTTTGAACAGGTTAGACGATATGAAAAGCATAAACTGTTCCAAACCACATCATGCAAGTATAACCTATTCAAAAATTGAACATCCTTGTAGTTTAATTTTTACAACAATATTTAATGATTCCTCGAATTTAATTATGATTATTTCATGGAACAATTTGAATTTTTCGTTGGCGAATGAACATGTTGCCGACGTCGCAATACCAACTCATGTTATCAAGTATAACCAATGTTGCTCCAGGTGGATCAGCCAATCGGATTGCAATATTCACATCAAATTAAATTATTCAGTGATTATCAACTATGCTTGCATTTCATATGATAATAACAAGGGTATAGAATGGATGGCACACACTTCTACCTTGTCCATTAATTTTGATTGGCATTTATATTCCACACGTACACACAATTGAGGAAGGTTTTGTTGTTGTTTTTTAAATACAGTAATCCCCCTCTTAGCCCTTTATCTACTAGTGACGCCTATATGCATCAGTAAAAAATAGCCATGAAATCCTGGTGATGCACCTGTGCGTCGGCGATAACTACTATCAAAATCCTCTTGCCGCATATAAGCGTTTTTTCCGCCATGATGAATAAACCTGGTGACGCATAAATGCGTACGAAAGGGTGATGTAAAACAAGTGCTGATTGGTCGAAAATGGGAATTCTTTCAAATAAACAAAAATAATATTCAACTAGAAAAAAGGTTACGCTTTCTTTTGATATCAAACATATACGTCACGATATAATTTTAGAACAGAACAAAGGATTAAAAGTATGAATGAAACCACATGGAAAATATAAACATTGTCATGGATTCCGATTCAGACATAAGTGTATTTGAGGGATTTTCGTCGAGTGACATAGATGATGGAGATGATCCATGGTTTGAAATAGGATCGGACATTAGTGTTAGTCCCGTTTCAACTCCAGAGACGAGTGAAAACGAAGAATCCGACGAGGAAGAAGTCCGAAATGACACGTGGAGTGAAAATCTCCGTGCATTCCAAATTGACCAGTTTGTATCCTCGACTGGGGCAACATTTGAGCTTGGGTCTTTGCGGACTGAAAAGGTTTTTTTTCTACAATTTCTTCCAGAGAATCTTGTAGAAAGACTTATTACCAAAGCTAATAATTATGCAAAGCAAATGACAGGAAAAGCCTGACGGAAATATGGGCTTTTCTTGGAATTTTCATGATCTTCAGTATTATGCAAGTGCCTAAATATTCAATTGCCTGGGGTTCTTCTACCTTTTTGGGGATACCAGATCTCAGTGAAATAATGTCCTGTGAGAGATTTTAATGATTGTGCAAATATTTTCACATGAATGACACAACAAACAATCTGGCACGTCGGCAACCTGGACATGACAAATTATGCCATATTAGACACAGTTCTTGAAAAATGTTTCATTAAAAATTTATTTCATCAAAATTGGTCAACAAATAATGAAAATATCCAATTTTATAAACCACAGGTAAATATTTACATTCTCTGCCGTCGGCCATTTTGATGCTGCAGTATTCACCCTGGAAACAAGCATCAGTAGTTGATAAGAGATATAAATAGAGTAGAGAATCAGCAGTACAGCTGTAGTAGATAAAGGGTTAAAAGGCCACCCCTTCCGCAATCAAAAAGTGACATAAGTGGAGTGGTCTCTCTTGAGGGAGACAATTTGGTATTGTTTTACTATCGCAGAAATCTGGCCTGCTAAGACTAAGAGAGATGGGAGGGATCTTATCGGAGGATGGAAAAAGTGTGTAAAATGGATTGTTTTTACTATCATTTCTTCATTATATTTACAGGTAAAAAACTTCAGAGATTATGTAGACTTGTATACAAAAGACAAAGTTGATGATAACGATATGCCGCTGAAGATCTGCTACGAACAGCCTCATGAGAGATGGGAGATTGCCGTCACTTTAAGTGAAAAGGGATTTCAACAAATAAGCTTTGTCAATAGTATTGCTACAACAAAGGTATACATGATCCGGGATAAAACTTAACAGGGGCACAGTAACACAAGACCACTACTGGCTACTGAAATATGTGTAGTCTGTTGCTGGGTCCCAGGGCTACTGAAATATGTGTAGTCTGTTGCTGGGTGCCAGGGCTACTGAAATATGTGCAGTCTGTTGCTGGGTCCCATGAATTTATGCAGGGCTACTGATATTGTTATTTGAGTGAGCCCAGTTGGCAACTGCAACAAAAATGAGGATAACTTCAAAATGAAGTATAGTCTTGATAATCAATATAAAAAAAAGAAATTTTTGTTCATCTAGTTCTACATGTACAAATTAAGTGAAGATCAAAAAAAAAAAAATGGAAAGGGGGGGGGGAGGTGTAGAGGCATATACACATGTCAAGTTTGATTTTTGATTCGATGATGCCTTTTACATTTTCTAGAGTAAAAATAGTAGTAAAAAATTCAAAATATTTTTTTTTTGTTTTTCAAAATTTTACAGTAAACATTTGACATAGTCTTTCTTATGGAGTATGTTAACCTATTTTAACATGATACAGTTCAACTATTATCATGAATAATTCTCTGTTGACCCAAGACTATGTGTGGAGAGTATTCGAGTGTGATCAGTCGTGGCTTACCGATACATTTAAGTCCTGGGTAATGAACATTTCTTATTTCTTTTTCAGGGCGGCAGACACGTTGATTACGTAGCAGACCATGTTGTCACTAAACTTATAGAAATTGTCAAAAAGAAAAATAAAGGAGGTGTTGCCATTAAGCCTTTTCAGGTAATAAATAGTTTACATAATGCATTTAATTATTCTTTTTTTCTTTCTTTCTTTTTTTTTTGAAATACCAATAAGAAATTCCTTTATTTGATTCAAATGCTTGCTATATTTTCTTCAACAAATCCAGGCTGTTTGTAAAGTTTACTTATTACATATGATGTACAATTTCAAATAAGCTTTTCCTTATATTGACAAAATACACACTCTTGTAACACAATTATCATAGAATTAAAAATACAACTGTTTTAACTAGTTATCTACTTAAAACTAGATACCCAATTTAGTGCACAAGGCACGTTGCTGAAATAACCTCCATCAGGTACACTCAAAATCAAAAGATTGGAAAACCAAATAATTAACAGTTTGTAGGTATTAGTAGCATTTTCAGAGGATATTTATTTTACATCTCATAACGTAGGTTACAAACATCAGGTTGTGTGAATAAAAAATGACGTAATTGTTACATAATGTTTAGTCAAATCTATTTTCTATTTTCAGGTTAAAAATCATCTATGGCTTTTTGTGAATTGTTTAATAGAAAATCCAACATTTGACTCACAAACAAAAGAGAACATGACGTTGCAAGCCAAGAGTTTTGGATCCAAGTGTACTTTTCCAGAAAAATTTATTACTCAAGTAAATATTTATATTTATTCTATATTACTAAATTCTATTATAATAGATTTCAACTAAAAGTCATTTTTGGAATAATAATAAAACCGTATTCAATGCCTCAGATTTAATATTTACTGGCAGGGTCTAGGACAAAAAGCCCCCCAATAATGAATAGTACAAGTAATTTATATATTGGTATTTTTGCACACATTTTGGACTTGTTGTTCTGCTATTTATGGGTTAACATTATTTTTGGAACTTAAATATAACATAAACAATTGAAATATTTGTTTAAAAGTTATAAATAACCTCGAAGACAGTCAAAATAAAAAATAAAATTGTTTTATCTTTAAAAAATATATTGTAGTATATCAAATAGGATGAGAAAATAACTTACTTTTTACATTTAATAACTTCAAAGGTTATAAATGTAATTATCTATTGCTTATCAATAACAACAATTCCTGATTAATTTCATTTTAAACAACTAAACAGTGCTTTTATTAATTTACACTTTATAAATGAACAAAATGCATGTGAAAAAATATGTTTTTAAAGTATTTTATTTTTTTCTATTAATTCCCTCAGTTTTTTTTTATTAATAGGGGTTAGTTTTGATTTTAAGATATCTTTAATATCACCATCAGTATATAGAAATGTAATAAGATTGTATGATTACTTCATTATGAGGGGCTTTTGTCCTGTTCCCTCATTGTCAGTAAATGTCACGTGATACTTTTTTTTTTGTAATTTAAAATAGAGCATTTATGATAGAATTCTCTGTTCTAAATTAAAAAAAAAACAAGTAACATGTGACATTTATCGCCAGTGATTATTAAATCTGAGTCATTGAATTCATATTTTTATTCAATATATAGAATAAAATAATTACTGTCTTGATTCTGTTAATGTGTGGATTAATTGACCTTTGAAAAAAATGATTTTCTTTGAGCCCAAAAGTCAATAAATCCACATATATATTCACAGTATTTGCCACTGTATAAGCCCCAGCTTTTTTCCTCCAAGATTATGCTGGGGCTTATACATGTACAAATCTTTATATTGTATTTCACTCTACACAGTAGCCTAAATTTTGGATATACATCATTACATGTAGATGCTTTTTAGCTCACCTGATCCAAGAACCATGTGAAATATTATCATTTTGAGCTGCCATTGTCTTCATACATCTGTTAAAAAAAAATGCTGGGCCAAATGGAGTGTTCCAATTGTGGACCTCATCGGAACTTGAATGTTTTGAAATGAACTCATTAGTTGAAATTTACTTGTCACTGGTAACAAGAAATGGGAATCCTAGAACACTGAGTGAAACAATAAAAATTGTGATAAATACCCTTGTTTTATTTTATATAAGAAATATCCTTTTAAATAACAAATGTGGTATTGGAAATATTATAGCCTTGCAATATTTTATATAAGAAATATGTTTTTAGATAAGCAAATGTGGTATTGTTGAAAGTATCCTCAGCTGGATGAAGTTCAAAGCCCAGGCCCAGTTAAACAAGAAATGTCACAGTTCTAAACACTCCAAGTTAAAAGGCATCCCTAAGCTAGATGATGCTAATGATGCAGGTACCAAAAACTCTAAAGATTGTACCTTGATATTGACTGAAGGAGACTCGGCTAAGACGCTTGCCGTGGCTGGACTTGGTGTTGTTGGACGAGACAAATACGGCGTGTTCCCATTAAGGGGTAAACTTCTCAATGTTAGAGAAGCTACACACAAACAGGTACTGATAGTTATTAGACATATTGAATAACAAGAATTTTAAAGGTTGTGACAGGCATTATCACTAGTATCACAGCGAGTATAATAGGAGGAGCAGTGATAATTTATGTCAAGACGTTTACACTGACATTATTATTTTTATCAGTAATATAATGTGTTTCACGTCACAATGACAGATAATTCTCAGTATCAGAGTCAGTTTAATAATGTGTTTCACGTCACAATGACAGATAATTCTCAGTATCAGAGTCAGTTTAATAATGTGTTTCACGTCACAATGACAGATAATTCTCAATATCAGTCAGTTGACGTCACAATGACATAATTCTCAGTATCAGAGTCAGTTTAATAATGTGTTTCACGTCACAATGACAGATAATTCTCAGTATCAGAGTCAGTTTAATAATGTGTTTCACGTCACAATGACAGATAATTCTCAATATCAGTCAGTTGACGTCACAATGACATAATTCTCAGTATCAGAGTCAGTTTAATAATGTGTTTCACATCACAATGACAGATAATTCTCAGTATCAGAGTCAGTTTAATAATGTGTTTCACGTCACAATGACAGATAATTCTCAATATCAGTCAGTTGACGTCACAATGACATAATTCTCAGTATCAGAGTCAGTTTAATAATGTGTTTCACGTCACAATGACAGATAATTCTCAGTATCAGAGTCAGTTTAATAATGTGTTTCACGTCACAATGACAGATAATTCTCAATATCAGTCAGTTGACGTCACAATGACATAATTCTCAGTATCAGATAGAGATGCCGACTTATCGTTATTTCGGCCGCCATTTTGTTTTCCGGTAGCTGCTGATACATGAAAATGCTATTTTTGATGTCAGATTTTTACAGATAATACTATATAAAGATATAATTTTTTTACATAAATTAATTATCTAAACATTGTTTGAAATCTTTAAAAATTTTGTTTCTTTTAATATGGAATCGTTTATATATAACGTGTTCGAATCGAAATCGCTGTTTTCGGAATTTTACCATTCGCGGCACGGTTTTATCACCAAGGTCCCCCATTTCAATGCCTTGCCCGGCATGTTCTTGACATTATATAGTTCTATAATTATTATCCAATTAAAGCGCAGATTCGTAGCTTGCGCATGGTCACAGTCGCTTCCGATTTCCTGATCATGCTAAACGGAAAATGGTCGTCTCAAAAGTTCCAAGATGAACAAATCAATGAAAAATTTGGAGTAGCGTTCTCCGATGGCGATATTTGTATTTTCTGTTACAATATCAACGTAGAAAGCATACCATCTCAACCATATTAGATCGCGAACACGGATGATTTTTAGTATTTAAAACGCCCCTAAACATGTCTGAGGGAGAACGTCGTACATCGTTGGAAGTGGAAAGTAAATAGTAACGTCAACGACGCTGGTTGTAACACAGGTGTTATCGTAGGTATGTATAAACCTTCTTCTCAATGTTTTAAACGTACGATTTATTTTTTGCATTGCTTCTTTTCAAGTAGTTTATGAAAAACTTCTTGTCAATTTATAATGCCTCCAACTTCAAAACAAAAGTAAACAAACCGAAAAGGGGGGGTGTAAACAGAGATGAAAGTTTTCCTCTAATCCGCTGATTTCCTCTTTTTTTAAGGAAAATATTTGGAAATAAAATGTTTCTAGCTTGGTCCAAACAACTAGAAAACGAGGGTATGGGCTCTAGAATAGGAGTTTCCTCTTTTTTCATCAGTCAATCACTTTCTTCTATAGTCTATAGTCTGTGTACAAAATATTTGGTTTTTTTTTATACTCACTCTTCAGAAAGTTAATTCTATTCTTATTTTTGTCATGGTGCTACATTTTTATTTGTATTTGCCAGCTTCCATGGATACTCGACCATGATTGAATATTTACATACTAAATTCAAATAAAAGTAAACAAAATGTTATAACTTATTGCATACATATGTATTTATAGACCAATGAAAAAAAATTACCAGTGTTTCTGCTAATATTCTCGAAAAGGGGAAGGTAGTATAAGTAGACAAAACATATATTTTTACCTAGGTTATACAGAACAAGGATCTGACTTTAACTTTGTCCAAAAATGTCAATAAAAACTTTGGGGTCAATACCAAAAATTTGAAACTCTGGTAATTTTTTTTGTCTAAATACATTGTGAATTTATATTTATTATAATGGTAGTTATGAAAGGATAATAAGTACAATGTAGACTAGTTAGAACTGTTTCTTTGTGGTCCCTTCCAGCTTCTGTTGTTTTTTTCCAGTTTACCTGACCTTATGCTTTGCTGGTCAAAGACATGTGTGTGATCCAAGCTGGCCTTGGGATATTACCTGAACTTAGGACTGCAGGATAATATACAGCTGATCATGAGTTCATAATTTATATCATAATGAAATATTTAGTTTTACATGTAGCTGGATTTATTCAGACGACAATACGTGTGACAATAGATGATGTATTTCAAAAATGCACCAGATATTTCCTGAATAATAAATGAATGAACTTAATATTTTGGTTGTTTTTATTGAACATGTTTTAAGAAGCAAATTAGAATAGTAATGGGCAAGACTGAAACTTTGACACGGAGAGTAGGGTTAGGGGGTGGGTTATGGTGTTTAATGCCACTTTCAACAATATTTCAGTTATATCGTGATGGTCAGTTTTATTGGTGGAGTAAACTGGAGAAAACCACTGATCTGTTGCAAGTCACTGACGAATTTTATCACACAATAATGTGTTATCAAGTACACCTTAAGTTACCATGAGTGGGATTCGAACGACATGGAGAGTAAGATTGAAACAAATTTACTTGCTCAAATTGTAATAAAGGGAAACCTGAATATAAACAGCATCCTATATAAACAACATAACTTTATTTTAAATAAAGTTCCAGGTTCCAGATGTAGCCTTTTGTAGGAAATATGTAAACCGTGCAAATAATATCCATCTATTTTAAACACAAGCTGATCTTAAGGAAGTTCAGTTTAGAGGTGTTTCACTATCATGCTTGTTGGGTGGTTGATGCATATACCATCACTTTCAGCAATTGTACAGCTACATTATGATTGCAAGACATTGAGGTAGGAAAACAAAAACACCTACATGTATATCAAGCCGACCAGTTAAATTTTCGGCAAGGGGTAGGTGTCTGGAATCTTCACCCCTTGGGGGGATTGCATATTGGTGGTATATATGAAATGAAAAGTATTTAGTTTAAGTTATTAGTTACTTGAGGTTATAGATTTTTAAAATATCTTTAATTTGGTACCTTGATGATCAAATTCTGACTAGAAACGATGGAGTAATCTTAAAAAACGTAAATTTACGCAACAAATTTTAAAGCAATGGCAGCCATTTTGTTTTCAAAATGGCCACCATTATGACAATTATTCCGTAATAAAATGCTAAAGCAAATAAGAGGTCATTGGTACAAACCTACATATCCATTTTTTTTCAGTGATATTAATTATATTGATAAAAAAATTGATCAAATTATCTTGGAACAGGTTCCCTGTCTGAGGAATTTTATGAAAAAATGGCAGCCATTTTGAACAAAATGGCCGCCATTTCTTGTGTCGACAAAAAAACATCACGTCCAACAGAATGTGCACATCACTGTGGTATTGTCTTCAAAATTTTGTACGGATATCATTTTTAGTTTAGGAAATATGAAGCTTTTTGTGTCATTTTTCCATATAACTGCTGTGAAACGGTGCCATTCTCAAATAATGTTGAACACTAATTGCACACCCACCTTTATGGATTCATAATTCCACAAAAAGATGTAAAAGGTGATTCATATGTTATAATTGCACTCAACACAAGTATTTCTACACACAATTTCTTCTATTATGATGTCAGATAAGTTATTTTCTGACAAAATTATGGCAATGTGAGCCATAATGGACCTTTCGGTCAAGATCAAAAGTGGCTCCAACACATTTTGGACAATAAAACAAATGACGAATATTACTTCAAACATGTTCAGTTTCATTTTTCTGACAGAACAACTTATAGTCTATGGAAAAAAACAAAAGTAGAGACATTATCTGCTGTTTGCACAAAAATCAGAACTCTAAAACAGTCATTAAAACCATTATTGATGGCGGCCATCTTTGGAAAATTATTGACCAAAAATAGGCAATTTCAAATGCTCATAACTTTTGAACCCTTCATCCGATTTTTACAAATGAAGGCTCAAAAGTCTTCTTAGATTGAGCTCTATCTAATGGTTAAAAAAACAGCAAGCATCCCCTGTAATTGATTTTTGACTGGCATCTCTATATCAGAGTCAGTTTAATAATGTGTTTCACGTCACAATGACAGATAATTCTCAGTATCAGAGTCAGTTTAATAATGTGTTTCACGTCACAATGACAGATAATTCTCAGTATCAGTCAGTTGATGTCACAATGACATAATTCTCAGTATCAGAGTCAGTTTAATAATGTGTTTCACGTCACAATGACAGATAATTCTCAGTATCAGAGTCAGTTTAATAATGTGTTTCACGTCACAATGACAGATAATTCTCAATATCAGTCAGTTGACGTCACAATGACATAATTCTCAGTATCAGAGTCAGTTTAATAATGTGTTTCACATCACAATGACAGATAATTCTCAGTATCAGAGTCAGTTTAATAATGTGTTTCACGTCACAATGACAGATAATTCTCAATATCAGTCAGTTGACGTCACAATGACATAATTCTCAGTATCAGAGTCAGTTTAATAATGTGTTTCACGTCACAATGACAGATAATTCTCAGTATCAGAGTCAGTTTAATAATGTGTTTCACGTCACAATGACAGATAATTCTCAATATCAGTCAGTTGACGTCACAATGACATAATTCTCAGTATCAGAGTCAGTTTAATAATGTGTTTCACATCACAATGACAGATAATTCTCAGTATCAGAGTCAGTTTAATAATGTGTTTCACGTCACAATGACAGATAATTCTCAGTATCAGTCAGTTGACGTCACAATGACATAATTCTCAGTATCAGAGTCAGTTTAATAATGTGTTTCACGTCACAATGACAGATAATTCTCAGTATCAGAGTCAGTTTAATAATGTGTTTCACGTCCCAATGACAGATAATTCTCAATATCAGTCAGTTGACGTCACAATGACAGATAATTCTCAATATCAGTCAGTTTGTTGATACAGACAATGTCACTCAATGAGATCAAAGGGGAAAATGTCCTATTTGCTGATAAATATATACTATTGTTGATTTGTTTTGTGAGAATGGTGTGTATTGATTAGAATAGTGGGTGTATTGACATTGGCTCAAATCTAGTCTTAAATGCCAATTTTGCCCAAATCCTAGAATCACCTCCAAATTGGTTCTGGCTAGTGGAAAATTACATAAAATTTGCTTAATCAAGTAGAAAATAATTCATCTGAAATGCCTTTTGGGCCAGTTTGTCAAAAATGTTTTGGGTACAATCTGGTTAGGATTAGAATGGTGTTCATATTAAACAAGTTCAACTTGTAAAGATTTTATACCACTAAATTTTACATTTCACAAATTTTGGAGCTAGAAATAATTCACTGTAAAAAGCTGTAAGCAGGGTTCACCAAACCAGGCGAAGTGGGCGACTTGTTCGCCTTGGTTTCAATGAAATCGTCCAATTTCTGTCAAAAAGCGAAGTTTTAGTTGCCCTGTCAGTCTTTTCAAGTCAGTATTTAATCATACTTTTTCTTGAATATTCACGTAAAAGGAGCTCCCATGTTCCTGAAATTTGATCCATACAGGGTTTGATGTTCAATATTTTATTCCAAACTCGTTAATTGCATCCTTTTTAAGATCATTGTGCAGCACATTCGTTTTGTGAAGGTATGGGGGGAAAGAAACGAAATTTTTTTTATCGATTTTCGGAAGTCTCCCAGATTTCCCCTCACTTCGCCCTTAACTCAACTGAGAGAGAAGTCAAGTTGCCCTGTTTTTACTATGTGTGGTGAGCCCTGTGTAAGTCAAATGACAGACAATACAATGGCTAAAAGCAAAAGGTCAAAAATAGTTTGATGATACCAACAGGGTAATCAGAAAATGTAAGGACAGACAATACAATGGCCTGAAGAAAAAGGACAAGCAATGATCCATAAAACACTACACAGAAAACTAAGATTAAGCAACACGAATTCCACCCCAAAAATGTGTGGATGAACTCAGATGCTGCGGAAGGGGAAGCAGTTCCTGCTCCACTAGTGGCACCCGTCATGTTACTCTTGTTACAAACCTGGTGATAAGTCATAAATGAGGAAAGGACAGGATTATGATGATAACAAATGGAACATATCTGTTGTCCAAAATACATGTATGAAGCTGTAGATTAAGAACGTAATAAATATCAGAAATTGAGTATGAACATGTTGGTTTTTTTTTTACAGATTATGGACAATGCAGAAATAAATAATGTCATTAAGATCATGGGACTGCAGTTTAAAGAGAAATATGATTGTCCTGAAAAACTCAAGACACTAAGATATGGAAAGATCATGATCATGACTGATCAGGATCAAGATGGCTCCCACATTAAAGGACTTTTAATCAATTTTGTGCACCATTTCTGGCCAAATCTCCTGAAGAACAACGTTGTCGAGGAATTCATTACTCCCATTGTAAAGGTAATACCAGTGCCTGAAATGAGGGCCAGCCTTAGGCTGGCGCGAAATTTTTTTTTTGGGCCAGTAAAAAATTAGTCACTGGTCCAAATGGCATAATAGTGGCCCAGACATTTTATTTATGAAAAAAAGACATCAGATATCAATATATAAACAGTTTTCAGATTAATTGTTTTTTATCAATAACATTAACATTCATTCTTTCACTAGTCTCACGAGGGTTGGGGGGAGGGGGGGGGTGCTCTTCAAGGTAATTTTGGTATGTACAGGTGTGCAGCTGAAATTGCGAAAACACCCCAATGCATATATTGCTATCAAATGAAACCTGAATTTACTTGTTATAACCTTTTTGACAACCTTTACGCCATTGGCTAGGGTGGTCTTAAGAAACGATGCTAGTCCATCGAATGGGGACAATAAAAGGCTGGTTTGTGTAAGGGGAGATCAATGCCATGATCACATTAAAGACATCCAGAAAAGAGTAGACTAATGCCACTACAAGGACCGCTCTTGCACTCCCCAGAGTGAAGAGTGACATCACTTGTTTCAATTCACTATGAAGAAGTGATTTTAAAGTAAAATAACTTCTCAGTTCGGGGTAATGTTAGTTGGTTATTCATTCCAAATAAGTATCTCACTTTGTTGAAATAACAAACGGTGCTAATTTGTAAACAAAAGTTCTGGTTCCAAAAAAGAAAACCACCCTCAATTGTCACTAAAATGTAGCCGTGTACATGAACTATGAAAAGTTTAAAAGAAGTGACAGGCCAGATCGTTTCCGTAGTTTGACAACTGTCAACGATTTTCTCTCCGTTGTTGGGGAAACGTTTTTCAATAATTACCTAAGGATTGACACAAAAAGGTTTCCGATTTCTGTAAAATGAAATTCGTACATGTACATTTTGCAGCAGATTGAATGAATAAATTTCCGAACCGTGGAAGATACCAGATCGCAAACATTATAAGTTGACAGAATTCTCTTTATAGTTCACAACTTTCCACTTCGTCCGTGATTTTTAATAATTAAATCATAAAGAAACAAAAAAGCACGTTTCTTTTCTAATATTTAGTGAATTACATGAAAACGTGTATTGATTGGCTCGATAAAAATACATAATTGGGGAGAACAGTAAATTACATTAGCTGTGTATTCATTGGCTACACAAATGTATTTGGACCAATCGCTGTGCTCGTAACAAACTGTTTTCGACTAGAACAGAAGAGTTATCTACCGTTGAAGTTACAGTAAAATATGTCCGGTTTCGGTAAAACAACAATTTTTAACGGTCTTTTAGGCAATCGCCCAAACGCTTTTTGTTGGGCCAGTGACTACCTAAGCAGCTTTTGGTCACCCGAATAAGATATTTGGCGACTGGGCGACCGTCCATTTCAGGCACTGAATACTGTGTGTGGTTCAGATAAGTGGCAGGGGATAACAATGGAACAAAATAATGTTTTGTCGAGGAATTCATTACTTCTATTGTAAAGGTAATAATGTCTGTGGTTCAAATAGTAGCTAAGGGGGAATGAGAATAGGACACGATTCATTTCTTGATTGAATTGCATATGATGCTTCCAAAATTTAGCATTTGTTCAACCTGATTACTGAATAGAATGCTTTTATTGTTATCCCAATTGTTCTTAACGAGAAATTTTTGAATATGAAACCATAAAGGATTTTATTTTCTAAGATATATGATCAGTATTTCTAAAATCTGACAAGATTAAAATGCAATCCTGCCAAAGTAGACCTGGGAACCTGAGCAATTGTGACGTACAAAAAAAGTATTAAGGCCAAAAAAAAAAAATGTGTGTTTACGGTCACCCGACCCACCCTATTTTTCAGCCGCTGACCCAAACCTTTTTTATCGGCAATTATTCCACCCTAATTTTTGCTAACCACCCTATCAATTTTTATACAGAATTCGGCTAACCATTTTTGTTGTTTAATCAGCAGCAATGTTTTATTTATTCAACCGCTAGCTTTTTGTCGAAATTGAGAGCAAAGAAGGTAGAAAAACTGTGTAACTCGTCATAAAACAAATGACGGGTTACCGGAAATTTCGAAAATGAAATATCGGATTCCGGAACCGGGCACGACTATTTCCGGTTTTGCCGATAGTTAAAAAAAAAAATTAATGCTGACCCTAGATTTTTTTGACATGTGACAGTAAACACACATATATTTTTTTTGGCCTAATGTTCTTTCAGAGATAATTGAATGCTGTTTATAGTGCTCTGCCTTTTGTTATTTTATGCATGAAGATGAATACTAGTACAAAATTCAGGAAACTATTATTTATGTTATAACAGGTGACAAAGGGAAAAACAGAGAAATCATTTTATAGTTTACCAGAATTTGAGGAATGGAAGAGAGAAACAGAGAACTGGCACACATACAGAGTCAAATACTACAAAGGTTTTATTTTCTAACCTCATTCTATTACTACAAAATTGTTACTGGTTGTTTAAAAGGTGTGTACATTCTTGACTGTGGAATAGCTGGTTGATTTCCAACATGATGTTATATTGATATCACATTGACAAATGATTTTTTATATAATTACCATCATTGATTTTATAAGTCCAACTTTGAGAATTAGTGTAATATTTATCTGAAAATATGCTGAGATATATGACTATGACTATTCTATGTGAGCTTATGCCATCACTTGGCATCCGTACGTCATAAGCTTTCACATTTAAATCTTCTCTGTAATCACTGCACCAAATTAAACCAAGCTTGGCAGGGATGGTCCTTGGGTATCTCCCTTTCAAAATTGTGTCTGACGGCCTCTCCTTCAGTTCTTTCAGTCGATTTATACCAATTATGCAAATAAGGCATATTTTGATGAAAGATCAGATTTAAATCTTCTCCTCTAAAACTGCTGAGTAGTTAAACATACCTTTTGTTTTTCTGTGAAATTTTTTTCATCAAATTTATACAGATTATGCATATTATGAGAAAAAAATCACATTAAAATCTTCTGCTCAGAAACTTGAGCTGAAATGATCTTTGGTTAGCCCACTTTCAAAATTATGTTTGACATCTCCATCTAAGATTGCTGGCATTAATTACTATTTGTAGAAATTTCATTAAATGGCAAAAAAAAAAAAATGAATCGTCTGAAATTTTTCTATGAAATTTAAAGGTCAAATTGAAAACCAGGTGAACTTATTACAGTCTCCTATGAACCTCAAAGTTTTTATTTTCTAATCTTCTTTTGTACATAGGTAATGTCAAAATGACTATTCTACAAATAAATGTACACGCATATTTAAGTAATATTTATACCACAGTTTTCCGAGTTAAACGGGTTAAGCATTCGAATGCAAAGCGGGAGATTTAAACGAGGAGGGCGTGGTATAAGTAATTTGTAACATGAATTGACAGGTATAAATTTTAGAAAACTGGTATTGTGCCGTCGATAATTGAATCCCTTGCACGAGCGTCGCATATCTGCATGTATTATTTCATAGTTCTTAGCTGTTGCTTACATTCTTGTATATAAACCATGAAAAGATCAAAGGAAAAAAATGTGTTCATGTTACAACTGTATATTTTCAAAACTGCAGTTGCATCTTCTTTTGTACATATTGTAATATAAAATGTCGTGTTTTAGGTTTGGGAACCAGCACAGCAAAAGAAGCTAAAGAGTACTTCTCTGACATGGACAAACACAAGATACCATTTAAATATGCAGGCGCAGAAGATGATGCTTCTATCACGCTGGTAATATATTGTCTTAAAATTCTACCATGGAAAATATAGAATTTTTTGCTTAACGGTAATGTTTTCTTGTTGATTATAACTAGTGAAAAATGTTTTTTCTAATGTTAATTTCATAGGCCTCTATGGGAAAATATTTTAATTATTACCATCTGAAATAAAAACGTAGATATCAAATTTAGTGCGCACGACATGTTTCTGGAATAACCTTCATCAGGCTCAAAGTCGAAAGTTTGGAAAACCAAATAATTAAAAAGGTTTTGGGAGCATGTAAATCAAACGACCTAAACAGGATCGCCAATGAAACATTTGAAAGTAAATTTAGTTGGAATGTTCTATGGCTTGGATGTTTCTTTACAAAATGAGTCTTGTTGATGAAGTTTTTTTTTTTTTTTTTTCATTTTCATTCATCTTTCAGCATTTAATTCTGATATACAAGTGATCTGGAGTAATTAAAATTCTATATTTAGGCATTCAGTAAGAAGAAGATAGAAGAGAGAAAAGAATGGCTGACAAACTGGATGCAAGAAAGAAAAAGAAGATTAGAAATGGGGCTACCAGAGGTAATAGATGTTATCATTACCGTCATTATGGTTGCATAATGTGCATTCCCTCTTGGCCTTGAAAATCTGCAGAAAAAAATGTGATTTTCTGGACTGAAAAATGAGTGAAGCATATTGTTCTTGTTTATAATGCGTACCCCCTCCTGCAAAATAAAGAATCTATGTAAAATTTAGTGCATTATACATAGGTCATTACGGTAGTTTAGATATTGCAAATTTTATTTTCTTTGACAACTAAATCTGTGACATGTAATGTAGGTATTGGTCTTCTAGCAGGTAGCAAACAGCATCGTTGGTGTAATGGTTAGCGTGGTAACTGTTAGTGCATATTATTGGTCAGCACATACACCCAACATACACATGTCGGCCAGACACTTGACATTGACCAGATATGATTCAAATACAATGTAATTGTTTGCCGTTTTTGATTTGTTTTTTAGAAAAAGAACTAGGACACACTTTGAACTCCACATATACATGTAGTACACAGTCAAATTTCACCAGATTGAGCAATCAATGTGAATGTTATGTGGTTGTATATAATTTTGTTAACTAGCTGCATGAAGTAAATTAAAGTGAGAGGTTGTTGATATTGGTGAAATTGTTGATGATCACTGTTAAAAAAAATTCTTTTCATAAGTTGAAAATAGGACACAATTTCCATATATAAGCTTAAATCAAAAACTTTTTTGTCCTGGAAATTTTGCTATGTATGCTTAGTTACGGTATTTATAATGTTCTTCAAATGAGGTCAAAAATTTATGTAAATTATAAAACAATCATTAACACTGATTTCCCTATTTGCACTTTTTGATACGTACTTGTATGGTAAAGAATCATTGAAAATGTGTGTTAATATATTCATTAACAATGATTCCCTATTTGTTCTTTTTCAGGTGTACTTGTATGGTAAAGAAACGAAACACATCTCTTACAACGAGTTCATCAACAGAGAATTAATCCTGTTCAGTAACATGGACAATGAACGATCAATCCCATCTGCCGTAGACGGCCTTAAGCCGGGTCAACGGAAAGTCATCTTCACTTGTCTTAAACGTAATCTAATCAAGGAATTGAAAGTAGCACAGCTTGCCGGTTCAGTTGCTGAACTGTCCTCGTATCATCACGGTGAAGTAAGTTTAATAAATAACAGGCTAAAAGATTAGATTATACATCATGACACTTGATTAGATTATACATCATGACACATGATTAGATTATACATCATGACACTTGATTAGATTATACATCATGACACAAGATTAGATTGTACATCATGACACAAGATTAGATTATACATCATGACACATGATTAAATTATACATCATGACACATGATTAGATTATACATCATGACACAAGATTAGATTATACATCATGACACATGATTAGATTATACATCATGACACAAGATTAGATTATACATCATGACACATGATTAGATTATGCATCATGACACATGATTAGATTATACATCATGACACAAGATTAGATTATACATCATGACACAAGATTAGATTATACATCATGACACATGATTAGATTATACATCATGACACAAGATTAGATTATACATCATGACACAAGATTAAATTATACATCATGACACATGATTAGATTATACATCATGACACAAGATTAGATTATACATCATGACACATGATTAGATTATACATCATGACACTTGATTAGATTATACATCATGACACTTGATTAGATTATGCATCATGACACATGATTAGATTATACATCATGACACTTGATTAGATTATGCATCATGACACTTGATTAGATTATGCATCATGACACATGATTAGATTATACATCATGACACAAGATTAGATTATACATCATGACACATGCTTTCCCTGTCTGTCATTATCCCTCCACGTATAACTATCCCTCGTGCGATATCTGACTGGAACCTGCTACCACAGCCTATAGTTTTGAGTCGCTCAGTTGAAACATTCAAGACTGCTATGTCCTCGATCAAATAGTTTCACCTCTTTCAATTATGTCATAATTTTCAACTTTTATAAAGCAGTCAGTATTTGGTAGAAGTAGATTGTACATAATTTGATAATGTTTCTATTTTTAGCAATCTTTGATGTCCACCATTATTAACTTGGCACAGAATTTTGTTGGTTCCAATAATATGAATCTCCTGTTGCCGATTGGTCAGTTTGGTACCAGACTACATGGAGGAAAAGATGCAGCTAGTCCCCGTTATATTTTTACTGCTTTAAGGTAATGACAGCTGCTGGTAATATACAGCTTTGTTGGGATAATAAATAATATGGTGCTTGGGTTGTTAGAATCTACTTATGCAATCATTTTAACAGTTAATGTATATACTTGCCTATAAGTCAGAAATGTTTGAGTTACAATATATTTCTGACTTGTAGAGTGTTATCAAGTCTCTTGAGTTAAAAAAAAATTCCTGCCAAGTGTCATTAATTCTATATACATATTGTTAAATAAACGTTAGAGAATAACAAAGAGGCAATAAAAAATGAACAATCCATAGAAATTGGCAACATAGGGCACAGAACCATCATTAACGTATGGTAGATATACTCTAAACAATATTATGTGATCAAGTTTGTCTGTGGTTTCCTCCACCAATAAAACTGACCGCTGCGATATAACTGAATTATTGTTGAAAGTAGCATTGAACACCCAAACCCTATGTGTAGTCGATAACTGAAAATCCAGGTATAATAAGACAAAAGATACAACAAAACATTTAATTTTAATTGCATTTATTTGTAACAGTTTTATCATATATGTTTTTCAGAGTTTCTCTCCCCCATCCAAACAATTGCGGAAATAATTGTGTGTAAAATAAAAAAATAAATGATTTAAAACATATGAGGTACGCTGGGAAGGCACTTTAATTTTTGGACAACCACCCAAAGAAGCAATTTACTGATTCTGGTGACCACCCACAGAAGCATTTTTCAGTGAAATACAACCACCGATAGAAAAATGTTTCTGAATCAAAAGAAGCTTACAAGATATTCATAAATAGAAATGTTCATGATACTTTTCATCTTTTATGAGATACGAAAAACGTGAAGGACAGGCCACAGTGTACTGAAAGTTGTAACTAGCACCATATGAGACACAAGGCTGTTGTAACTTGTAGTGTTGACAATCGGACACCGTGAACAAAATAAACAAGAGCTGGAATTGTTTCAGTGATTGTTTCTTTAATTTCATAACTTCTGAAACAGTAACACATCTGAAAATGTAGGGCCTAGTTTGGAGGCCCACAGTGCCACCGATTCCACGCGACAACAGGGATGACGGCATCAACATCTGCCATAGTTTTCGAAGGGAGATAACTCGAATTCTATGTGTATAACTAACACACAGAGCCAAACACGGTTGTCTGGAAATGGAAACGATGACGACATTACGAATCGAGCGCCAAAACATTACAAAAAAATTAAGTATTCTAGAGATTCTTACAAGAAAATTTTCTTCATATCTTAGTTTGGCGGAAAAAATAAAACACCAAGGCTTTTCCTGACCCAACAACTCATAGAAGCAATTTATGCAGGACAACCCCCAGGTACCTCATATGTTTTAATGAAACGGCCCTTATTATTAAATAGTTTATAATCCCTAAATAATGAAGGATAATAATTTGGCATTATATGTTAAATAACTTTAATTTGATGATAAACTATAACAAATGTTGTATTTTTTCAGTTCTATGACCCGTCTAGTATTCAATCCAAAAGACGACTCGCTGTTAGAGCCAAATTTTGATGATAACCAGAAAATAGAACCAGTCTGGTATTGTCCGATTTTACCAATGGTTCTTGTGAATGGAGCAGAGGGTATTGGTACTGGTTGGAGTACAAAGTTGCCAAATTATGACGTACGAGAGGTCATTGCTAATTTGAAAAGAATGTTGTGTGATGAAGATCCAGTATATATGGTTAGTTCATAATCACATTTCTATTTGTTAGAATCACCTTTGACATTAGGTAACATAACAATCAAACTAGTAAGCTTGATTCCACTGTTCAGCATTTTCATCAGGCCCATTGTGAAACTCGCAATTTATGGGAAAAGCATTAGTGGTGTAATGGTCCGAGTGCGGTAGATAGTGGGTTTGAACACTGGTCGGGTTAAGCCAAAGATTATAAAATTGGTATTTGTTGCTTCTACGCTAAGCACGCAGCATTAAGGAGTAAGAGCAGAACGTGGTTGGCTCTGAATCAGGATAATGTGTGAGTGAAACTTCATGTCTAGCACTATAAGAAATCAACTCAGCTTGTTGATCTAGTACAGAGCTGACATCATCATCTTCTTCTTTTCGTAATGTAACTTGTTCTTGCCATGATAGAGCTGAAAAAATTACTCATTTGGCATTAAACAATAATCACTCACTCTGCTACTCTGTTACGTCGAACTAAAATGATAGTTTCAGAGTTCCTGAAAAGTATCGATTTTGTCGGACAAAAATATGTGAAGTCCGAAAAAAATCGATTCGTTGTCGGTCCACCGGACCGGTAAAGAATTTCCTTTCCGATATTATTTTTCTATTCCGTAATTTACCTTGTCCGGTCAAGGACAAATACTCAGTAATGGCCGGATGGCCGATATCTTTCTCCCCAAATGTAACTCGAATAATACTGCGCCCTCTATCAGCACTAGCGACCAGCGGGAGCGTAATATAATGACTGGATTATTCAGGTTACCCCAAACGCTAAACCTGGGGTAAAACGGAAGCAAGAAAATGTTGCCACCAAGGCGGACAAAAGAAAATATGAAGATAAACGTGATCGTTGTTTTCAGGAGCATTGGCTTGAAAAAATTCCATGGTTGCAACACGACGAGAGGGGTATGAGGTGCACAATTTGTTGCAACTTTTACGATAATTCCAAACAACAGGGGTCTAGTACGAAGAATTTGTTCTTAACAGAGACTGAGGTTACAGTTGTTGATGAGAATGAGGATGAGGGAAGTGATAAAGAGAATGAGCAGGAAGAACAGACAGAACCAGTGAATGTTGTAGAGCAAACAGATGAGGAAGATAGTGAAAGTGAAAGAGGAAGTGAGATGAGTGAGGAGGAAACCTTTAGAAGCATCAACAGAATAATATAATATGTGACAGTGTAGTTAAATGAGTTTTGTTATCATTAATGAACTGTTATTTGTCTAGATTCAATTAATAAAAATAGCAAGAATTATTCGGACTGACAAAACTTGCCCTCTTGTCAGTCCAAATGTCTGACAAGATCAAAATCTTTTCAAGAACTTTGTAGTTCCCTTCGACTTCAGCAAATGAGGTTTTAGCTTATAGCTTACCTGGTTTAATATATAGTATACAGTCAAGCCTGCTTTAGTGACCACCTCTATTAAGCAATAACTTGTGTTATATGACCTTAATTTTAATTTCCCTTCACTGTGCATTTAATATCAATTACAGCTGTATTTAGCAGCCATCTGTCTTAAGTGACCCTATTTCAGTAATCCATTGGAAGGTCACATAAGACAGGTTTAATTGTATATTATTTATTCTAGATGCCAAGATATAAAAATTTTAAAGGAACAATTGAGGAAATCAGTGAAGGTAAATATTTGTGCAGTGGAGAGATTTCAATTGTTGATGACCAGACTGTAGAGATAACAGAACTACCCATTCGTACATGGACACAATACTTCAAAGAAGAAGTGTTAGAAGTCATGTTGCATGGCAACGAAAAGACACCACCATGTATTACGTAAGTTTGAATCAAATTTATATTATTCGATATTACCTGGTTTGGGGCAGTTTACACTTAATAAACCGTGAAGCAGTTTATGAAAAGCATGAACTTTTCCAAACTAGGTTATACAAGTATAACCTGTTAAAAAATTTCAAATATTCCTTAGGGCTGTTCCAGAATTAAATGTGTGTGTGTGGGGGGTGAGAGACACATATTTTTTACCCCCCACCACCCACCAAAAGAAATTGTGAAAGACTCCCATCACCAATAAAAAAAAAAATTATAACCTATAAACCACCACCCATAAAATTCAATTTCAAATTTATTGGGTATCCTTAAGTAACGCTAAATTTACTTTTCTCTCACTTGTCACCAACTCGGCATCTTCGTTTTGTGGGACATTAGATTAGAATATTTTATTGTCAATTTAAGAAGCCCACAAAGGGCATCAATCTTTCCCTTCAAATGCTTCGAAAATCCAATGATGTAAATGTTATCCTTCTTTTATTTACCTTGCTATGTTGCTTCTCAGTCGCCTGATCACTCGCATGGCTCCACAACGAAGGGGGGGGGGTAAATCGATTTCCGTTTCCGGTGACAGGGGAGATAATGTTTCGGATTTCTTGACGGCTGTCAGCATTCTCGGCGGCGTAAAAGTGGCAGTAATTGTCTTAAAACTGAGGAAGAACCACACAAATTAATTGTGTAGGTTTTAATTAATGTCCCCTACCACCCACAAAATTTTATTTCTCAAAAAACCAACCACCCATGTAAAAAAAATAAAAAAAGGAAGCTGCCGCCTGACCCTCCCACACATTTAATTCTGGAACAGCCCTTATAATTTAGTTTTTACAACAAAATTTAATGATTCCTCAATTTAATTACGATTATTTCATGGGACTATCATTTACAGCAGTTGATCGTCAAGGCAAGTTATACTTGATTTTTCAAATTAATATGAATATTATGGATCTGAGAATTTTATAGGCATAGTTCTTTGCAAAAGCAGGAAACCACTAATTTTAAACAAACATAAAACTATTAATGTTTGCCCTTTTCACAGATTTAGTTGACTGAGAGATCATACTAATGCAAATTCACTCTATTCTGATATCCTGTTTACTTCCATCAATGGACCCTGGGCCCGCCACACTTTTTAAAAACAGTGTGACATGACTTCTCTTTCATTTAGTTGACTTTAGGAAGAAGTGAAGGAAAATCTGGGAGACTCCAGAAGAGCTAGCAGATATTTTGCATTTCTTTTCCCGCTACCACATGTCCCCCTAACTTTTATAAAACATGCATGCTGCTAAGAGACCTTATAAAAGATGCAATCAACAAGATTAGAATAAAATATTGAATATCAAACCTTGTATAGGTAAAATTTCAGGAACATGGAAGGTCCTTGGGCAAGAAAAAATATGGTTATTGGTGAAAAATATACTGACTTCCAAAAACTGTCATGGCAACTAAAACTTCACCTTAGGGACAGAAATAGGGTGTTTTCATTGAAACCAAGGCGAAAAAGTCACCCACTTGGTTTGGTAAGCCCAGTTTGTACCTGAATTGTATGTTGAGAACTTAACTGGGTTTTTTTTCTTCTTGACTTTAATAGAGATTACAGAGAATATCACACAGATGCAACAGTGAAATTTGTTGTGAAAATGACGCCTGAGAAATTAGCTCAAGCTGAAGAAAACGGATTACATAAAGTCTTCAAATTGCAAAGTATTATTTCAACAACTTCCATGGTATGTTACCTTTGTAAGAACAACTAAAAAATTATGTATTATACATTACCAAATATATAACCACATCGGTGATGTAATGGTATGCGTGGTCATCTCGAGTGCAGTTGATCATGGGTTCAAGTCTCAGTAGAGTAAAACCAAGCAATATGAAATTAGTATTTGTTGCTTCTCCTCAAAGCACACAACACTAAGGGGTAAGAACAAAGACTTGGTTGGCTCTGAATCAGAATAATGTGTCCGAGTGAAACGACATGTCTACTCGTTGACAGTTTTTTCAGTGAGCTAGTACTATAAAATTCAACTCTGTGTGTTTGCCTAGTTAGTACACAGGAATGTTGGGTTTTTTTCAGTTATTTAACTGATTTCAGTTATTTTTGTGTGAAAAACAAATTCTGGAAATTGCACGACAGTCAGAACTGGACAAAAATGGCCTTTTTGAATGTGGTTGGTGGTTGTATATGGTTTAAGCTATTTTCATTGATTTTCAGTTATTTTATTTTCTATCCAGAATCATCTCCGAGTATAAAGCTGTCTTCATCTCATAAAAAAAATCCAAATCTAAGTCTAGAACAAAGCGGACCTCATCATCATCATCATCTCATTGAAAATTAACTTGTTATCGCCATGATATAGCTGAAAAATTTCTGAATTGGCATTAAACAACAATCGTTCATAAAATGTAATTTAATCTCGCCATGATATAGCTGAAAAATTGTACATTTGGCACTAAATAATAATCACTCACTCACTCGTATCCAAATACTTTTTTTAAGGTGTTATTTGACCATTTGGGTTGTATAAAGAAGTACAATAGTGTTGAAGAAATTCTTAGAGAATTTTATGACTTGCGGTTGGAATTCTACAAGAAAAGAAAGGCATACCTTGAAGGAATGCTTGAATCAGAAGCTCTTAAATTAGACAACATTGCTAGGTTTATACTGGAGAAAATTGACGGCACAATTGTCATTGGTAAGTTGGAGACTTTTAATTCGATTGGTTGATTTATTATTGCTTAACGTCCAGCAAGCAGTATTTCGGCTATATAATTCAGCTATATTCAGGACAAGAACAAGCTATATATAAAAGCTATACTGGTATAGGAATGAGGGAAGGAATGGGTCAACAACTTATCTGACTGCCGCCACTGATATTCTGTACTCTACTGGTTGTAATATGTAGTCTCTGAGATTGTTATATCAGCTGAAAATTGATGTCAATCATAACCTCAAGTTATGTAAACAAATTTATTTATAAAGTCACTTCAGAGCATTGAAATAAAAACCAAAAAGTTTCTTCTCTTTTTTTTTCTTTCATTCTTTAAATTTCTGACATTTACATTGGGACAAAAATGAAATTTTGGGGTTGTCCCATTGCAAGTATTTGAAATTGAAAAGCTTTTATAAAAAAAGGGGGGGGGGTGTATCAAGGAGTACTTTTTATGACCAGTTCTGGTAAAAAATATATTATTTTTTTTTAGAAAATAAGGCAAAGAAGAATTTGATTGAAACGTTAGTGAGGAAGGGCTATGATTCAGACCCAGTGAAGGCATGGAAGGAACTCCAAGGCAGATCTAAGGTAGGTACATTGCAAATTACATGGATCCCAGGTACTTATGATCAAATAAATATTGTTACTGGCAGGGATGATGATTTTTTTCAGTTATTTAACTGATTTCAGCTATTTTTCTCGGATAAAAATATTCTGAAAGTTGAAGGACATGGTAAGAACAGTTAAAAAAGGGGTGTAGATGGTTTCAGCTATTTTATCTTCTAATCAGAATCATTCCTGTATTGGGGACATTTGAGAAAATAAATTAGAATATACAGTGTCTATGTATGTTTTATATTGATGGTGATACTAAAAGTTATCTTAAAGAATTAATATAAAAAAAATGATATTCAAAAATAATGTTAATCCATAAATAGCAGTATAATTAATAAGTCCAAAGATACAAATATCTAAACATGGTTTGAGATCAAATACAGATGTACAATGAATTAAAATATAGAGGTTAAAAAAAAGTCTTGAATCATGTTATAAAATACAAAGCAAATTTTACATATCCGAACAGTTAAACAAAGACACATATTAGGGGGCTTTTGTCCTAGACCCTGCAATATATTATATATGTTTTTGCTATCGTTGATTGGTTTTGCAAGAATGGATTTCCCCGAGTAATGTCGCATCAAAGTTAAAGCCTAAGAATTGAGATGCAAAGTCCATTTTGTTTATTTAGGATTTGTCAAGACGACGTCAATATAACATCATGTTAGAAATCAACGATATGTTTGTATCACACTCGATAATAGATATTATTGCATATACAGAACAAATGGGAAAATTATAAGACATTGATAATGTTATATTAGGTACGATCAAGGCTGGATTATGAACTTTTGGGGGGCCCTGGGGGCTAATGAAATTAAAGAGTCCCCCTCAAATGGAGATACCCTCTAACTCGACCGCATCCATCTTGAATATTTTTTACTCATGATATATTTTAGTGACATTCACATAGCTTAAAGTAAACTTGTTACAAATTATTTAGATAAATTAGCTTGAGGGGCCCTAGGTTGCAGCCTATAGAATAATCTGGCCCTGGTTGTTAAATATGTGTGTCCTGTACATCAATACATCATTTCTGGAACAACCTTGAACAGGATGAAAGTGTGTCCTGTACATCAATACATCATTTCTGGAATAGCCTTGAACAGGATGAAAATTATGCAACATTGTTAGAAGCTTTAATATGTTGGAATGGATCCAAATTATATATTTGAACCCTGATAAAACCCTCATTAATCCTTGATCCATATCCTGTCTGAATAATACATTTTAATTACATGCATCTTCTTTCATTTATGCAGAATGATGAAGAAGATGATATTGATGATGACGCCAGCGATGTTTCATCGTCTTCCGGTCATGATTTTAACTACATCTTAGGAATGCCGTTGTGGAATCTAACCAAGGAGAAAAAAGATGAGCTTCTAAAACAAAGAGACAATAAGGTATAAGTTTCAAATTATGTAGCCTGTGATTACCGTAAGCGACTGTATATTATCCATATCCCTTTTGGCTCCCAAACCTAGTTCTGGTACATAATCTGCATCAACTTTTGTGTGGAGGACAAGTGTGTGAATAAAGCTTAAAATTTGGCAAGAAAAATGTGTTCAAATCCTGTAGATTGATTATTTAATTTTACACAAATGTAGAATTGTTAATGCAATGTATTTTCTTGTTTGTTATTGTAACAAACAATTGTGTGTGTCAAAATTTAATACATTGGGAATAAAGGCAACAGTGAACATTTAGAAAGAGTTGATGAATACAGGTATAAAATTTAACAGGGTCCCAGTAGTTTAATTGACTACTGTAATTTAAAATATTTCATGTGGAGTCAGTTTCTGAACACCAACAATTTTTGTTGAGCTACCAAAAAATTATAATTTATGGAGCCCGCTGTCTCTTTGAATCATGGTTGCAGTTTATCCAATTTTCATATTTATTGTCAGTCTTGTTACCTAGATTTCAGATATTAAAAATGTTATATTTTAAAATTATTTTTTTTTTTTATTATATTTTACAGAAAGAAGAACTGGACTTGCTGAAGGGTAAATCAGACAAGGACTTATGGGAGGAAGATTTAGAATTGTTCTTAAAGACATTAGATGTAAGTCATGAGTGATTTGGAGGGTTAGGGTTATGGTGTTTAACACCACTTTCAACATTATTTCAGTTTTATTGGTGGAGGAAATCAAGAGTACCTATAGAAAACCACCTACCTGCCGCAAGTCAGTGACAAACTTTATCACATAATGTATCGAGTACACCTCACCTGGGCAGGATTCGAACTCACATCGTGGGTGGTGATTGGCACTGATTGCATACCATACGATCACAACCACGAGTGATTTGTAATGTTGTTCTTGTTGACAACATTTTGGCCTCGGGGCACTAAGTTTTACTCATGTCGGTACGTCCGTTCCTATGTAATCCTGCGTTAGGTTTCTACTCCATAGTTTAATTCCCCTTCAGCAAATCATTTGAAATTTATACACAAGGGGTGGGATCATAAGGAAAGGCTAAGTTTGATTTATACACAAGGGATGGGATCATAAGGAAAGGCTAAGTTTGATTTATACACAAGGGGTGGGATCATAAGGAAAGGCTAAGTTTAAATTTATACACAAGGGGTGGGATCATAAGGAAAGGCTAAGTTTGATTTATACACAAGGGATGGGATCATAAGGAAAGGCTAAGTTTGATTTATACACAAGGGATGGGATCATAATGAAAGTTTAAATTTATACACAAGGGGTGGGATCATAGGGAAAGGCTAAGTTTAAATTTATACACAAGGGGTGGGATCATAAGGAAAGGCTAAGTTTAAATTTATACACAAGGGGTGGGATCATAAAGAAAGGCTATGTTTGATTTATGCACAAGGGTTGGGATCATAAAGAAAGGCTAAGTTTAAATATATGCACAAGGGGTGGGATCATAATGAAAGGCTAAGTTTAAATTTATACACAATGGGTGGGATCATAAGGAAAGGCTAAGTTTGATTTATACACAAGGGGTAGGATCATAAAGAAAGGCCAAGTTTGATTTCAGACTTCACCACTATTTCTGTTCTGGAGTTGTCTCCCATGTTTACTTTATCTGGAAGCGGAGGAATCTGTTTCCTACGGACACATTCTTCCATGTTTCAACCTTGACGATTCGTCCTATATAACCAAGGGACACCTCGGTTGTATGTGTAATACCCATTAGAGGGGGAAATAGGTTGTATTTCCATACACAGAAGTTTCATTGTCATTTATATTATGCCTGTTTCCGATTCAATAGAATGGCCCAATTTTATGATTTGTAGCTAGTTTTGGTTGCTTGACCTTAAAGACAATGCTTAATACAAGATAGAGAAAACATGTTTAGAAAGCAGAAGATTAGTTGACATCAATCTGCAGTCAAACCTGTATTTAGAGGTCACCTTTAGGACAAAGAAAAAGAGGCCTTATAAGACAGGTGACCTCTTAAAAGAGGTTCAATTAATATGAAATTTTTTATGACAGGACTAGAAAATGGTGACCTTTTAATACAAGTGACTGCATGGGCAGGTTTGACTATATGCTTATTTTATCCTGATGCAGAATTTTTGTGGTTCGTTCTAACACACCAAATTTAAATCTATCGAAATTAGAAAGTTGTATATGTACTTGCATAACATTTCAATTTCATCACAGGAAGTGGAGCAAGTTGAAAGAGACGATGAATCTGCATCATTCAATAAGCCTGTAAAGATCAAAGGTAAAGCTAAACCCAGGAAAGTGATGGAACTGGAAACCAAACCTTCTCCAATGGGTCGTCGTGTTGTACCTAGAATTGACTCCACTATGAAGAACAAGGTTCATGCAGCTGCTGCCAAAAAAGCTAGAGACAAGGTACATTGTAATAGTCGTATTAGATTTTATTTTGTTGGAATTCAACATGAACCATTATTGATTCCTTCCTGATGCCCCAAAAAGTTGAAAGGGCATGTTATTAAAAGTGAGAAACCTACAGTTGTAATACACAAAAAAAGAATTATCTTAAAATTTTACTCCTGACAGAAAGAATTTTCATTTCAATTATATATATATACACACAAATAAATCTACCTAAAAACCAATTAAGACGTAATCTTATTATCCTGTTTAAACCAAACTATAAATAAGATAAAGTCCCAATGTTAATTTTTACCTGTATAAACTGAACACAAAAGCAGCTCCCAAAGAGGTTTAGTTTAGACATCAATGTCAAACAATCTAAAACAACTAGCAAATGTTACTAAAAAGAACAGAAAGATCGAGCAACACAAACTCCACTGAAATCCAGGGGTGAACTCCGGTGCTCCGGAAGGGTAAGCAGTTCCTGCTCCACATGTGGCACTGGTTACAAACCCGTTGATAAGCAAATCATTTGAAATTCATACACAAGATGAGGAACCATAAAAAGAAGGCCAAGTTTGATTTCCTTTATCCTGTAGTTAGAAGCAGGAGCATATGTATTCTATGGATACATTCTACCATTTTTTTCTAAAATTAATAATATGCTATATACAGTATAACCTCGTTATACCGCCACCATCTGTACAGCCAGATTTTGGCGATAAACTGAGTTAAGGACAGAAAACCGGAAGTCAACAGTTTGATTTTAAATTTGGAATGACTGACGGTTTGATTTTGACAAGTTTACCGGAAATGAGTATTATCACTTGCAATTTTAATATATAAGTTTCATTTTGACAGTTGTAGAAAATTTCGGCATTTGTAAATTTAGCAGAATTTATTTTATCGAATTTGAAAAAATTTCTAAAATTAATAATATGCTATATACATGTATTTGATTTTACTCTCTTTTACAGATTAAAAAGGAAGGAAAGAATTTGAATGAAGATGTGAAGAAAGAGGAAGAAGAAGAAGAGGATGATGAACCCATGAGTTTGTTTGATCGTCTGAAGAAGAAAGATTATAAAGTAGAGACAATCTCTAACAGTGCTGAGAAAGCTCAACAAAAAGAGAAAAAAAAGAGAGGTAGGGGTCATATTTGTATCTGAACATTGGGTACATGCACAGAACGAAGACAGACAAAGCAAAAATTACAACACCGAAAACTGAAAAACATGAGAAACACAGACCCTTTCAAAAAGCTGGAGCGAACAATGGAGCTTATGAAGGGTAAGCCGTTCCTGTTTCTTACAAGACACCCACTGTGTAACTCATATAGTCAAGTCTGATCAAAGTCTTGTTGGTGCTAGATGGAAGAAAACATCTACATACAAGGGAAAGGATCCTTTGCCAACTGAGAAATGGATATTTCGTAACGGTCAACCAGGTTTTAATGACGATCATAAAACAATTTGTAGCAATGACTCGACCTAGGAGCAACATAGCTTTGCTTGGGAAGCTTTTCTGAGAAATGGATATTTTGTAGCGGTCACCCAGGACGTAATGACGATCATAAAAATTTTGTAGCGAGGACTCGACCTAGGAGCAATGTAGCTTTGTTTGAGAAGCTTTTCGTCAGCAGCTGAGCTCTGTTCAGTAAATCACTGTACTAGAATAAATCTGTATTTTTTTTCAGCTCCTAGAAAACCCAAAGATCCTAATTCATCGACATCCCCGAAAAAGAAAGGAGGGAAGAAGAGAAACCCCTGGTCAGACTCAGATGATGAAGCATCAGATATATCTGATGAAGATATTGACGGAAGTTTTCTAGAAACAGTAATACCAGCAGATAGGGGACCCAGAAGAGCTGCTGGTAAGATATATTCTCTTGTCTATTTAGAGTAGGTTTGGGTCCATAAAACTAGTTTAACCCAGCAGCTTTTTATTGAAGTGCCTGTACTAAGCCAGTGAGCAGTCATGTATATGTGTAATAGGGGCATCACTTCCTTGATTTTTTTTGTTTTTGGAACTGTTGTGACAGTGATATTTTTAGTTATTCATTTTTTAAAAGACTAATAGCGAGCATCGCAAGATGCGAGCTAAACAGCAACATGTGTGTAAGGATATGAATCAATATATACGATCAATACCAATCGGAAGTGGATTCTAAGTTTCACCATAGAATGAACAATCGGAGTGAATCACCGGAAATAGCCTATTAATTTGAATAAAAAATAACTATCCAGTTTAAGAATAACAAAAAAAAATTAGAAAGGAACCCGTACAGCTTCTTTACACGAAACGATTAATTTATTTAAAAAATGGACAATCGTTAGACCTTCTTGTTTCACCCCTAAAAAAAGTCGTCCCCGATATATCTTGGCCCTAAAAAAAAGTCTTCTCCGATATATCTCTGCCCAAAAAATCTCCGTTGCAATGGAATTAACTGGGTAAGTCGAAATGGTGAACAAAGAAAAATAATCAAGATTAATGAAGAAAAAAACCCAAAACTACTATTTGTATATGTCTATGCATAGATGCGATGCTCGCCTGTAGGCTGTGCCTAATCCATATTATATTAGAGATTAAAATGAATAAATTTAGGGACTGCTTTGTTTTTGTCTGTTAATTTACGACTGTTTCAGCATAGTATCTGTTAAAACTGTATTCCTAGTGATAAAGTTATATGGAGGTGCCTTTTTAATAAACACAGATTTGATTGTATTACCTCCAAACTAGTTTCTAGCTCACCTGTCCAAATATTATTATCTGTTTATACAAGGAAACATAATTATTTTTTGTTTTGATAGTATCAGAAACCTCATTGTAACATGTTCCAATAATATCTTTCAGCTAAGAAAACTCAGACACATTTTATCATGTTCCAATAATATCTTACAGCTAAGAAAGCTCAGACACAATTTAAAACAGACTCTGATGAAGAAGCAATCAAATCTGACAGTGATGACAATAATGAATTCAGGTCAACTAATTTAGAAAATGGAGGGTACGAACCAGAGAAAATTTCTGATATTGATGATAGTGATGATGACTTTAGATCCAAACCACCAGTCAAGTATGTTTATATGAAGTAATTTCCTCAAGTTTTTTGTAAATGAATTATGGGCAGTGGACACCATTCAGTGATTCGGCTAAGCACTGGTCTTGGGACATTTGTCCACCTATTTCTCAAATTGTCCTGAAGAACTTTATAAAAATTAGTTTAATTACTGAAGATTTCAAAGTCAAGCTGAAACACTGCCATTTCTCCAATTCTTAGCATGATTTAAACCAGTAGTTAACATTTTTAATCACCACAGTGTTATAAATTTCTCAGAGCTCCAGATAATTTTCATGTCCAAAGGGTAATTACCCCCTACTTTTGAAAATGATGGGTATTTGCATATTTCCTTTGCACTGTTGTACTCTCTACTTCAGAAAAGATTGCTTACATGTACACTTTTAAAGTAATGTTTGACACAAGTGTTATTCAATAAATGCAGGATGCAAGTGAAATGTATATCTCTGTTTAATTTGACACGATTGTGTCATTCAGTGTGCCCACTGAGTTTTGAAACTAGGGGTACAATGGGATACAATTGCTGTTTTTTCCTTATCTTTGTACCCCTGCATATAGAAAGTTCCTACAATTTAGGGGGTACAGGGCCTATTTTGGGGATAAAAAAACCTCTGCAGAGGGTAAATGGGCATGCTGTCATGTTTATTATATTAATAAAATGTTGTAAATATTTTGTTCTGTGTTTGCTTTATATAACTGACACCACACCCTGACAAGCTATTTGCATAAGTACTACATTAAAATACAATAGAAGTTTAGAAAAACATGTTCTTGTTCATTTTCAACAAACGTGTTCCCAAATTTACTTTCGTTTTAGTTCTTACTTGTCACGTATACCACTCCTTAAAAGGAGCACCGCATTTATTTGTAACATTGACCGCGATTGGATCTTTTGATATCGATGCTTAGAAAGGCAAATATTCGATACCCCTCGGATGTATACACTCTCTCCTTTGAAAAGTATAAAGGAAAGTAATTACAGGGAATTTCTCAAAGACAAAAATGCATTGTTAATGTACACGACTATTATCGTTAACAGCGTACAAGTACGCTCCTAATTGGGAAAGTTTGCTTACATAGCAATATGTATGCGTAATGTGTACACTCTGATCTGATAATACATGCGTTTTTACTCATTTTTATAGCGTAAAAAACGCAAATACGCAGCTTATCTGGAGCTCTGTTTCTGCATGAGAATTCCAACAATTTCCTTTCGATGGTTATTACTGACAGAAATTAACAACTTAAAAAAATATTTCTGACGTTTTAGTGACAGAAGAAACAGATACTCCTTCTACTACCAGTGGAATACGATATTTCTCCCATTATTACGGCATTTTAAGCCCGCTTAACCAGTGGTGGAAAAATCTGTAATCCTCTAGAGGATTAAAATGTCTTGTACCTTTCTCCGCTTTTCTCGTGCCTGTCCTAGCAACAGAATTGTGTAGAGGTCCGCCAAAGGATTTTGAAATAAAGTTCGTGTTAAATAATGGGAGAAACAAATTCTCCTTCAGTTGCCCATATGGGTTACGATATTACTCCACTCTCGAGAGTTAAATTTAACTCTCTTGAGTGGAGAAATATCGTAACCCACGGGCAACTGAAGGAGAATCTATATTTCTCCACTCTCAATAATTATATTTTCAAACAAGCCCGAGCTTTAAAATTTGGAAATTTAACTGTCATAATTGGAGAAATATCATAATTCACTGGTAGCAGAACCACATCAGTGGTGTAATGGTTAGCACGCTCACCTCGAGTGCGGTAGATCCTGGGTTCAAGCCCATATCGGGTCAAACCTAAAACTATAAATTGGTATTTGTTGCTTCTTCTCTAAGCACACAGCATTAAGGGGGGGAAAAACAAAGACTGGTTGACTCGGAATCAGAGCAAAATGTCTGCGTGGAGCGACATGTGTACCTGCACACCGTTGTTTCAATGAGCTAGCACTATAAAACCTTTAGAACTAAGTGTGTTGGTCTAGTACAAAGCAGACATGATCTCATCAAAATAACTTGTTTTTTCCATGTTATATCGTTTATAAAAAAAAAAAAAAAAAATTCTCTTTTGGTGTTAAGCATTGCCAACTCGCTCATTATACTTTTCTATGAATGTAACTCTGATTTATTGTTTGTTTTTTTTAATCATTACAGAAAATCTAAACCAGCCATTGAATCTGATCAAGAAGATGTGTGGGATAAAATGATGTCGTCTGAAAAAGGTATGTGTAGTACTAAAGGATTCTGGGGCAGCATTATACAATGTACACGTACAAACGTTGTTGAAATTTGATAACGATAATCAGTTTAACATTGTTTCTCCTATTCTTAACATGTTTAACCAGTTAGTTAAATTTCTACATGAGAATTCCATCCAATTTTCTTTCGAAGGTCATTAACTACAATTATTATACTTTATGCAAATTTCTTTAATAATCCAATATTTTTATTGGACAGACAGTATGCATTAATTTTCCATAATTTCTATTTGCTCCACCCATACTTGGCAACATGTTATAATTTCGACGTAAATCCAACCCATACAATAGCAACATGTGATAATGTGTGAAATTAACACCCGCTGTGACCGAAGATTGCCGAACCGGAAAAAATTAACACCCGCTCCGGCCGAGGTTTTCCGATTCGTCACACTACTTCCGCCATTACTGTACCAGACGACAATGGACAGTTCCTGATATCCTTAAAAACATGGCATTTGCCAACATAAATGAGGACAACATTTCATCTTTGTTACGTAGCAAGGACAGTAAGTCTACGCAGCGTTCTGTGGCGAGAAGTATCAAACTTTTCAAAGACTATTTATTACAAAAAGATGAATCTGTAGACTTTGAAACCTTCTCGAAAGAAACATTGGACGAACTTAGCATGCTCTGTAATTCTTACCACAGCTACAAATACTAGTTGTGTGAATCAGATCCGTAATGATTACATTTGTCAGTATAGCTCAGCTGGGAGTAATGTTTCGAACACATATCATAATACTGTAGCAGCTTTGTAGATAGAACTTTATAAATACTTTCTAAGCCAGAGGAGCCTTTGGAAAGTTATATTAACCTCGCATGACGCTGATATCGGAAAACCCCTACTTTTAATTTTAGCGTCATGTGAGGTTAATATAACGTTCCAAAGGCTCCTCTGGAATGATCTAAATAGTCTTTGCAGTATGCATAAATCTTTCTTGTTACCATTAAAATTTACCCCAAAAAAAACACATGTAGTGTTTAATGCCAATTCACAAAACATGGCCCAGAGAACATTAATAACAGTTTCGTATAATAAAACAATTACTGACTCATTTCGATTAATATAAGGATCTATCGTTCCAAGATATATGATATTTACTTCGGCCTCGGTAAATATCATACATCTTGGAAGGATAGATCCTTATATTAACCTCAACAAAAGTCAATAATTGTATAATATTAACTTGCTTACAAATAGTCAAACCTGTCCATGTGGTCACCTGTATTAAAATGTCACCTTTTTACTTGTCCTGTCATAGATTATTTCATATGAATTGAACCTCTTTTAAGAGGTCACCTGTCTTATAAGGCCACTTTTTTTCTCTTCCAAAGGTAACCTCTTAATGCAGGTTTGACTTTTTACTCATTGGAGAATCTATATATGTTTTTTCTCAAGTCCAAGGCACACAACCTTATTTTAAATTAAGAAAGGAAATATAATGAAGATAATCAATTAGTTGAACCTTTTTTGTTGTAATCAATGGCACTACCTATTTTATTTTGAATTACAATCAAACCTGTATCAAGAGGTCACCTTTGGGACAAAGAAAAAGTGACCTCATAAGACAGGTGACCTCTTAAAAGTGGTTGAATTCATATGAAAATTTCTATAACGGGACCAAAAAAAAGTTGACCTTTTAGTATAGGTGACTGCTTAATACAGCTGACCGATTGGACAGTATTCAAGTTATTGATGAGTGAAAGCTTATCAATGCTACAAGGGTATCATATTTTCATTTTATGTGCCAAATTTTGAACGATATTCGACCAGAAGAATGTAAATTGGTTTTTATGTATTGTTGAACTTTTTCTCTTTCCGTCCACCAAATCATTGTTCTGATCTGTATTTGTTTATAATTACATGGGAACATCTCGTCCACCAAATCATTGTTCTGATCTGTATTTGTTTATAATTACATGGGGACATCTCGTCCACCAAATCATTGTTCTGTATTTATTTATAATTACATGGGAACATCTCGTCCACCAAATCATTGTTCTGATCTGTATTTGTTTATAATTACATGGGGACATCTCGTCCACCAAATCATTGTTCTGTATTTGTTTATGATTACATGGGAACATCTCGTCCACCAAATCATTGTTCTGTATTTGTTTATAATTACATGGGAACATCTCGTCCACCAAATCATTGTTCTGTATTTTGTTTATAATTACATGGGAACATCTCGTCCACCAAATCATTGTTCTGTATTTTGTTTATAATTACATGGGAACATCTCGTCCACCAAATCATTGTTCTGTATTTTGTTTATAATTACATGGGAACATCTCGTCCACCAAATCATTGTTCTGTATTTTGTTTATTTACATAGAACCAGAAGCATTTACACTAGATAGTGATAGTGACAGTGGATTACATATTGAGACTGCACCAGTACAAAAATCGGCCGCCAAACCAAAGGCAGCCCCCAAGAAAAAAGCAGCAGCAGAAAAGAAAGGTTGGTAAAACAACTACTTTGTTCTTGAAGAAAGATTATGTCTTCCACGAAGTTAAGTCATTTTGTTCTTCCTAATTTCTTTTTGAAGAGGTAGTGTGTAATTTTGGGCTTTTGTCTTCATGAATATGGATGAAATATTGTAGTTTTCACAAAATAAATAATTACATTACTTCAGTTTTTCATTGAAATGTTACAATATGATTGGTTATGAAGTGGTCACATGATTATAAAAGTGATGTTTCATATCCGAATGAAACTCAAATCCGAACTTGCACGTGCCTCCATTACGACGTCAGATGTAAACAATCAATGGCGTAGTAATTTCCAACAGCAAATAATCTTAACACAAATAAAATTCACAACGAAAAATTCAACTATATTAAATTTTGGTGTGATTTAAATATAATTATAAGAATTGAATGCATTCTTTTGAAGTTTCATTGGGGCATGAAAGCGTTGATCGAACTACATTTTCAACATGAAGCGCTACTGCGCTTCATTGAAAATGTACTTCGGTCAACACTTTCATACCCCAATGAAACTTCAAAAGAATGCATTCAATTCTTAAATAAAGACAATTTGACTTTTTATTTTTGAAACAGTCTATTTGATGTTAATTTATGTTTTCAATATATTCCCTTGTTTAGATAGATTACGGAAAAAATATCTTTTAATTAAGAACGATTCTTCTAAAGAATTGTATAAAAGACAGAGAAATTTCGTTAATAATAAAAAGAAACAGACGAAAGAAAAGTTTTATGTAAATGTTAATGACAACTTAAGTGATCTAAAATCTGTAAATAGTAAGCTGTATTATAAAACTATTAATATGTTACTCAAAAGTGAATGCCCAACTAATGACGTACCCCCTCTACGAAATCCTAATGATATAGTTACCAGTAATTTGTCCTATGAAGGCGTCGAGAAATGCGAGATATTAAATAAATATTTTTGTTCTATAACAGATTTAGAAGATGATGAGATAGATCTCCCTGATTTTGACGATAGGGGTTGTAATACTTTAACTACAATAGTAGTGAGTGAACAAGATGTAATTGACGTTCTAAATATCTTGGATCCCAACAAAGCTGTTGGACCTGATATTATTAGTAATAAAATGATAATTGCTGTTAAGAACGAAGTTGCAAAGCCATTGTCTTTACTATTTAACAAATCTTTTCAATGTAAAATATTTCCTAACAACTGGAAAATTGCATTTATAATTCCGTTATTTAAAAGGGGCGACAAGTCTTTGCCATCAAATTATAGACCAGTATCTCTCCTTTCATGCGTGAGCAAATGTATTGAAAAAATAGCTTCAACCACTTAATATTTAACAGCCTTCTCTATAAGTTTCAATCTGGCTTCATTCCAGGATATTCTACAACTCATCAACTAGTTGAATTATATCATAATATTTTGCTTGCATTAGATAACAAAGAAATGACTAGTATTACTTTTGCTGACGTGAGCAAAGCTTTTGATCGAGTTTGGATTAGAGGTCTCATTTTAAAGCTGGAAAGATATGGTGTAAAGGGAGAATTATTGTGTTGGCTGAAAAGTTACTTAAGTAATAGATGTCAAAGGGTTATTATTAAAGATGCAATTTCTAGTGTTGGAGAGCTCAAGGCTGGTGTGCCCCAGGGGTCAGTATTGGGTCCCTTGTTATTTCTTATATTTATAAATGATATAGCGGATGACATGCTAGGTCTTGGTAGACTGTTTGCTGATGACACGTCAATTGGACATACCGCGCATGATGAAAATACACTAAAAAATATGATAAATATTGATCTCAAATATATTCAAAAATGGTCAAAAAGATGGCTTGTAAAATTTAACCCAAGTAAGACTGATATTATGGTTTTCAGTGCTAATAATCAGCAGAACGACTTGATTTTTGATTTTAATAGTACACTTATTCAAACAGTAAACACTCACAAACATCTAGGAGTAATTTTTAGTTGTGATTGTAAGTGGACTAAGCATATTAATACCATAATTGAAAGAGCTTCAAAACAATTAAATATTTTGAGAAAATTAAAATTTAAACTTAATAGGCAATATCTGGAAAATATCTATATTACATTTATTAGACCTATATTAGAATATGGATCTGAAGTGTGGGATAATTGTGGAGCTGTCAACTCTGATAGATTGGAAAAAGTACAAACTGAAGCTGCACGAATAGTAACAGGGCTTACTTCATATGCTAGCTTAGATTCTATTTATTGTGAAACTGGGTGGGAAAAGTTAACTGTAAGACGGGAAGTTAAAAAACTTAACTTATTTTATAAAATCATAAATAATGAAGCCCCAGAATATTTATCAGAGTTGATACCCCCAACAGTTGCCGAATCGAATAACTATAATCTACGAAATCGTCACAATATAAGTCAACCAGCAAACAGACTATCAAAATACCAAAACTCATTCTTTCCGTCCACTATTAAGACCTGGAATACCCTTGATTTAAATATTCGAGAAGTTCCAACCTTTTTCACATTCAAAAAAAGGCTCCAATTTAAATATTTTAGAAATAAGAAAATACCATGTTACTTTTCGTCAGGTGACAGGTACTTGAATGTTTTGCAAAGTAGGTTAAGAAATAGATGTAGTGCATTAAATAGTGATTTATATCGTGCTAATTTGATTCCGAATGCATTATGTTCATGTGGAAAATCGGATGAAACTGCTAAACATTTTTTATTACATTGTAAACATTATATTGTACAAAGAAATATTTTTCTTATAGGAATTCGAGAAATTAGTAATGATTTACCAATCGATGAGCTTACTTTATTATCTGGCAATGAAATTCTCAACGACGAAAAAAATACAAAAATTTTCTTACAAGTTCAAAAATTCATTCAAGACACAGGTCGTTTCACAATAAATTGACTACTGTATGAGAATGTGTGCTGATGTTTATATTGTTTACCGTTCGCGACTGACCTCGAAAGTTTATTTCTATTGTTCTTTTTTTCTTTTCCTTTCTTTTTTTTTTCTTTTTGTTTACAACAGTATGCGACAATGGATAACTCATCTTTAATACCATATTATAATACACAAAGTGAACTAAAAGTACTTACATTTGGAGAAATAATGTATTATCAATCCAATAACTTAACAACACGTGCTATAGGTCTATGTCCCAGTTTTCTTTTTTTATACTCGGGTCTGTTTGATTGGTTACATTTAATGGTATTCCATTGTTGCATTCTGCTTTATTGCTACATTTTTTGTTTCATGTCTTCATGCGAAAATTTTAGAGAAATAATGTAATAATAATGCTTATCATATTGTATATTGTATGTATATGGAGAAGACAATACTAAGTTGAAAAACTTGTGTCTGATCCTTTTGTCATTATTTAGACAATAAAATATGTTTAAATTAAATTCAATTCTTAAATAAAGACAATTTGACTTTTTATTTTTGAAACAGTCTATTTGATGTTAATTTATGTTTTCAATATCTTCCCTTGTTTAGGTAGAAAAATATTACACAAATCACAGGCACTATCTTTCTGAAATCAAAAGGACCTCTCTATTTGTTGGTACAGTGACCTGTCTAAATTGAACCTCCTTGGGACCAGCTTTTGTGTTTGGAATAGACAGGTGTTCAGTTTATACTGGTTAAATTAACAAAGATTTTGTATATTGGAACCTTCTTTAAAATTCGACTTGAGACAGGTTTCACCGTATATTACAAAGTATAATGTAGTAATTTAAGTAGTCAAACCTGTATAAAGAGGTCTCCTTTGGGACAAAGACAATGTGGCCTTTTAAGACAGATGACCTCTTAAAAGGAGTTCAATTCATATGAAATTTTCTGACAGGATAAGACAAAGGTGGCCTTTCAATAAAGGTGACCACATGAGCAGGTTTTGACTATGTAATAATGTAGTGTATAAACTACCATTATTTGATGCACCTTAACCATGCTTTGTAAGCAGATTATATAAAAAAAAACATGGTTAATGTGCATCAAATAATGGTAGTTTATACACTACATTATACTTGTTTTTCATTCCATCAAAACTATGCATTTATTCAGGTTGGTTCTATTCTATTAAAAAAAGAACTTGGAGAAAAAGGAGATTGTCACTTATTTCAGACATTTATAGAGAACAGTCACAATAAGCATTCTTCTTAAGCATTTTTTTTCACGGCTAGAGTTCTGTCACGTTGAAGACTTCATTGATAGACGGGAAAATCAAAAATTCAAGTACTGTATTGCTCATTAACTTTTGATGGCAGTTCTCACGACTTGCACCAGTTCTCCATCCCAAGACCAGTAAAACTTTGTTCAGACCAGTAAGTTTTTATCCCCTTGCCAACGAAGTTGCGAAGGGATATAGTAACGCTACCGTCCTTCCGTAACATCCTTATGAACACTAGAATCAACATCCTTCAATGGATTTTGACCAAACTTGGTACATACTTAGTCCTTAAGAGAATCTGGAACCCTATTGCTTTTCAAGGTCACCGGGTCAAATTATTTAGAACTATATAAAAATAAATTCAAGAATTTGATTCAGACCAGTAAATTCAAATTTTCATTTTGAAGACTGTCAGACGGTATCACAAGTTTCAGATACATGCATATTGTCTTTCATGTTCACTTCCTGTTAAATAGAAATAGTTCATATATGTTTCATTAATTACTTTTCCAAAATAACATGTAGATAAAATATTAGATTGGTATTCTTCCTTGGAATAGAATCAAATGGATAAGTGGACTTCATATTTTGTTCTTTTCATTTCATCATTTTATTCACATTCTCAGTAGATCCAAAGCAGCCTTCCATCTCTGATGCATTCTCTAAACCAGCTGCCAAAAAAAGTACAAAACTATTGTCATCCAAAGATGCTAGACCTTTAATGATAGATGACTCAGACGAAGACACGATAATAGCTCAACCAGGTGTGAAATCCTTGCATGATGTTCAATCCATAACGATGCTAATACATTTATTCAGAGATGAAAGTTTTCCTCTGATCAGCAGACTTCCTTTTTTTTTTCTAGGAAAATATTTGGAAATAAACAGTGATTCAGCTAGACTTCGAAATCTTCAGGACAATTGCCAGTTTTATCAAAATGTCTTCAGGACATTCTTTAATAATTAAAGTTCTTCGGGACAATTTGAAAAATAGGTGGGAAAATGTCCCGAGACCGGTGCCTAGCTGAATCACTGATAAATATGTGTCAAACTTGGGACAAACGACTAGAAAATGATGGCTTTTATTTCAGTGAACACTTTCACCTTTGTTTATTTGTATGTCCTCATTGTCATTGGGAGTTCAACATTTCCCCCTTGAAATTTTACATTAATTAAGATCTTGCATCTAAATTGGGGGAGGCTTATTGTTAATGCTCAGACCTCCCATGTAAATTGTGTGGGGGGACCTTATTGTTAACAGACCTCTCTTTCTAAATTGGGGAGGAGGGTTTTATTGATAATGATCAGACTTCCCATTTAGATTGGGTGGATATTATTGTAACCGATGTTTCTTTCTATACACATATTCTTGTAATTGCATATAGTACATAAAAAAGAACACCTTTGGGCTATTCCATTTAAAAGTGTATGGTTGGTTAGGATGGGACATTCGTTAGGGATAAAAAATGGTCCATTAAATAATGTTAAAAATAAAAGAGAAAAAGATGTTGATTGTGGGTCTATTTTTTAAATTCTGTCCAACCCTTATGAAACGTTATTTAATGTGTTGAAATTTTGTAAATTATTACTTCATATTTTATGAATTGTAATGCCTCAGGATAACATTTTAACAATAGACAAAATATTGCAAAAATGTTCTTGGCTGAAACAGAGTAATATTAAATTTCTATTTCTCTATTATACATGCTGGTCATGATTTCTAAAATACACACTCCCATGTTAGAAAATTGTTGAACTCCCAGTAATATTGTCAGACAGGATAATAGCTTTGTTACTTAGCTGTTGTATTTTAATGATTAGTTCAGACTTTAACACAAGGAGGCTGGTAAATAAAACAGCTATGCTAACAATGGTGTTTCTCCACAGCTTGTCTTTCCAAAGATTTCTGTGTTAGTTACAATCAGTCTTTCGTGTCAATACATAACATTGCTTTTTTCCCTCTTACTTTTTTTAGGCTCATGTAAGGTAACCTTTCCTTCACCTCATACCATTCAATTACGCTAGTCTTTTTTAAAGGGCGTGTCAACTAACAATATACCGGTACCTTATAGGGTCATGTAAGGTAACCTTCCTTCCATTCACCTTTTATCATCCAATTATATTAGACAATTAAAATATATTGACAAAACAGGCTACAAATTGATCTCCAATAGCAAAAACATTTGAAACAAATTTGTCCATGTAAATGCAGACGAACATTATTATTGTGGTGTTTTGTGAACAATAAACATGAAACATGTGCCCTCTATTATAGAAAAACCCCCAAAGGAAAAGAAACCCAGAAAACCTAAAGTTTCTAAAAAGAAAAGCTCTGATGACGAAGATGATAAACCACAGAGAAAACCTGTCGAAAAACGACCGAAGAAGGCAGCGTTCTCAGACTCTGATGTGTCGGAGGAGGAATTTATGCCTAAGAAGAAGGCTGTGACAAAGGTACAAAAAAAATATATCGTAGTCAAATTTTATTTCAGGAAATGGTGGAGAAAATTAAGTGCATGCATGTATATAAAAATACCTCTTAATATACAGAAAGGTTAAAATTAATTGACATGGTAAAAAACATCTTTTGGAAACTGAATTATCCATTTTGTAAGAAATGATATGGATGTAAATGAACATATCCAACATTACACTTAAGACACAAATTGAAGTAAAAGATTAGATATGGATGTAGATGAACATGAGAGACTATCCAACATTATACTTGGACACAAATTAAAGTAGAGGAACAGCGCTTTCTACATGCAAAAATCAGGTAACTTGACCGGTATCAGGTATGTTACTTGTGTTTGATATTTATAATGTTCATCTATAATCATGATTAACATTGTTATCAGTGTAAATACATGTAGGAAAAAGATTTTTTTTTAATCGTTATAAAATTTTTTGCTTATTTCAGAAAAGAAGGATTGATGACAGTGATGATGATTTAGGCTTTGATCCTGAAATTGTATCTGTAGTACCAAGAGCAACAACAGGACGTTCACGACCAGCTGCCAAGTATACATTTGACTCGGACGAGGATGAAGATTTCTAGATAAAAAGTGTGCATAGAACAAGAAAAGAAAAACAACATATCTGTTGAAGAAATTAATTGCAATAGTTGATGAAATAAATATTTATGTTAATTATTTTCATCAACATTTGACTCTGATGACGATCACGATTTCTAAATAATAAGAGACATGTTAAATGGTGTCTAAAGAACAAGGAAACGAACATATCTGTTTTAGATATTAATTGCAATAGTTGACGAAATAAATATTTATGTTAGCTTCTTTTAATCAACATTTTTATTGCGATTTTGGTTGAATGTACGTATTTTTTTAAGAAATCTTAATTTTTATTTTGTAACATAAAGAATTGTGTATGTATTTTTAAACTCGTCTCGTGTTGTCGTCCATTATATTATTATCATTGGATAGTTGTAAATATTTGTATCCATATACGCAAATTTGCACACCTGAGCAAGACAAAAGTATTCAATATACATTTGAGGATATTTTAAAAACGAAAGTATTAATCTGCACATGGCTTCTTCTAATGAAAAACAGGAATTATCTCCCTTTAAAAAGTTATACAAGGGAGACAATAAAACAACCTCACTTGTACATCAAGCTTAGTAAAGGGAGATCATTTGTTAGCATTTTATTTCCCCCCAATTCATTCATAGCATATGTATGAACGTCATTCCCCAGGTCGTCTGACATGTGGCAATGTCCAGTAAAAGGTTATTCATTACTAGACAAAATGACCAGTAGGAATCTGAGCACCTCCTCTGTGGAGTATGTGAATGTCCTGTAAACTTGATGCTGGGTCCAGTAATTTGTACTCCTTTACTGGACCAAATGTCCATTCAACTTCATTTTACCTTGGGAAACACTGAGTATGATGTTAGTAACATTCATTGTTTTAGGTTCTCAAATGATTTATAAAATGTATGTTTTATGTCTGGAATATTTGTTAGGTGAAATAATAGAGACAAATATTGATTATTTTGCTAAGACTATCATTAGAGTTTGACTGCACTGGGGTACAGCTGTTCAGGTGATGACATTCTCTTGTTAGCTCACTTGACCCAAAGGGTCATGTGAGGTATTGACATCAGTAATCATCAGCCAACACTCAAAACAAAAACTTTCTTCATTATTAATTTGATTTGTGTATAGATTTTTTTTTCCATTGAATTCCTTTGAAAAAATCCTTTCTGGTGTATGTCAATAGAGTTGTAGCTTTTGCCATTTCAGATTAGTAACATACTTTTCTCAAAATATAGACTTGATTCTGTATGAATGACCAGGTGAGCCTCTAGTTTAAAGAAAAGGGTCAGTAATGAACAATTATATCATGTGGTTATATACTAACTATCAAGGTCAAATATTGTAGTTTATCCTGCAATCGGTACATTTGCTGTACAAATATGCTATACGAATACATTTTTGCTTTATTCGTACTAGACGAATAAACTTTCCTGGTACCCTGTAACAGCGGAGGGTGCAGACAAGTATGAAACTGGTACTAATGTAACACGGACCACTAAGAAGACACCCTTGACAATATTTATGAAAGGGGAGGAATGATGCTTGTTTCTGTACTTTTTGTCTAAATCTGACAAGTTTTCCGACTTTTGACATTGCAGAATAAACACAAAATAGGTACATTGTCGTTAAATATAAAATTCATTTGTACTCGCTGCGAAACAGGCCTGAAAAGCTCGCCAAAGGCTCGTTATTCTGCCTGTTTCTAAAGCTCTTACAAATAAATTTTATATTTACCGACAATGTACGTATATTGTATATTTATGGGGAATTATTTTTTATTATTGTATTGTATAATGTAAGATTATTGTCAATATTTTCAAGTTAATTTAATTTTGTTTTCAGTCATTCCTAACATTTGTCAGACATGTGGCAAAGTCCAATAAAAATTGGTTTGGTCCAGTAAAAAGTTATTTATTACTGGATCAAATGACCAGTAGGAATCTGAGCACCTTCTTTGTGGAGTATGTGAATGTCTCGTAAACTTGATGTTGGGTCCAGTAATTTGTACTTCTTTACTAGACCGAATGTCCATTCAACTTCAATCTACCATGGGAAACACTGTTTTCAATTACAAATGTTTTTGTCCACTTTCACTTAATTTTTTTTTAGCCAAATCTTTGCAAAATAATGATAGCTATCCACTAATTTGCTCAAACTTCTCTTGATCCTTTCCTACTTGTACTTTCCTTCTGTACATGTAATGTTGTATTAACAATAATTAAAATAATTGTGTGTAAATGTGTATACTAAATGAGTCATTCATTGATTGTCACTCATCTAAATCTGAAGAAAGAAATGAGACAGAAAGAAATGCCTATGCTTATTGTTTTACCAGCTACGGTTAGTTTTGAATTGATGCTGTTGTTTTACATCTGCCATGTTTATTATCACCATAGCAACCATCTTTAGATCTTGTCTAAAAATAACTGCTCGGAATTAAATAATGTATAAAACTACACCATCATTTTGACTTCAATCACTGTTAATAGTTGAGTATGTATGATAAGAATGCTGTGATTGTGTGTGAATTTGTATACATGTACTGATTCTGTCATACATTGGTTCAAGAGTCTCATACTGTTTGAATAAAATATTCAGACATCAAGATATTGTCTTATTTTTGTTCTAATTGAGCCTTTAATGTCAAATATTTATTTCTGTCTACCTTGACTGTTGGAATCTTACAAAATGTACGGCGGACATAACTCACTGCATTTAAAATCTGCTATATATTATATAATCCTCTTTTTCATTGCTTGGATTTTGAATCTCTGCTTTTAAACAATTTATCATGTATTCCGCAGGGTGGAACTTTGTAAAGAATCGCCCATAACCATACATGTAGTGTAAAGTTTAAAATCCATTGTTGATAGTGGTTTCTAGGTAGAATTTAACTATCCTTTGCCAAACTCTAGCATTCAGTGACAACCACAATTAGTTTCAATCGTTCCAAAATCACAACAACAAAACAAAATTGCAATCTTCGGGGGAAAAAAGGCAAAAACAAGAGAAAAGTTATTAAAATAATAATTATTATGAAAAGAAATTTTACAGGGTGATGGTCAACAATTCCACCAATTTAAAGAAAAGGAACAACCACCTCTTTCTTCAAATTTTTTAAGATTAAAAACACCACAACATGTGGTGTAGGAAATCCAGGTGATGACTTGATATGGCCACAAAAATGTGTTATCTGCAATGGTATCTATAGACTATTTTCATATCATTATGTACAGCAGTGGAAGTACTCTGGATTTGTGATTGATACAAGCTTGTTGAAGAACCATTCAGTGATCAGTAATAAATAGTTATCTTGCTTCTAATAAGATCCATTATAGACTCCATCAATAACGTGTTTCCCACTGAAATGCTGTTATGGTAAAGAAGGATCAAAGAAAATTCACATAAAGTTTGAGCTCTAACAATAGTAATTTATTTGAGGAGGTAAGGGTTATGGTGTTTAACGCCACTTTCATTTTATTGGTGGAGAAAACCACTGACCTGACCTGCTGCAAGTCAATGACAAACATCACATAATGTATGGAGTACACCTCGCCTTGAGCGGGATTCGAATTCACAAGGTTGGTAGTGATGGGCACCGATTGTATAGTTAGTACGGCCCACTGTTTTGGTAAAATGACAGAATATTCACAAAGTTGGGGATACAAAAAAGTAGTTTATTTGATTGATTGATTTTTTGTGTTTAAACGCCACTTTCAACAATATTTCAGCTATATCATGGCGACCAGTTTTATTGTTGGAGGAAGCCGGAGAGAACCACCGACAATGGGCGAGTCGAGTGCACCCTTTTTTGTAATTTACAAAGCCGGGCGCGAACCCACCCCGTATTGGTGATAGGCTTGTACGAGTTGTTAGATCCAGCGACCTAACTCATTGCGCCACCCGGGCCCCCTAGTTTATTTGTAAATTTCAAGATATAATCCAATAGAGTACTGTATTATGAAAAGAAAGTTTAAACTGATGGTCTTCAATTCCACCATTATCAACAAAACCAACAATCACTTCATCTTAACTATTACATGCATATTAAATTACTAGTATATCTTCTGGCATAATCATCTGATTTCCAACCATTGTAAAAACGAAACGTAAACAATACTACAATTATCATGAACGAATTTACGGGAAAATGTGTGCATAAATTAAGATGGGTGGGTTGGGTTTATGGTGTTTAACGTCACTTTCAATAATATTTGGGTTGTATAGTAGCGGTAAGTTTTATTGGTTGAGGAAACCGGAAAAAAACACCGACCTGCCGCAAGTCACTGATAAGCTTTATCACACAATGTCGTATCAAGTCCACCTCGTCACGAGCGGGATACGAACTCACAACGTTAATGGCGATAGGCACTGGTTGCGTACGTGGTTACAAATTCAACTACCATACCATCACGATGACCCCCTATTGACAATATATTCTTTGTATACAATTATTCGTTAGATAGAGAAAGTCTCTTCTTAGAGGATTAAATTTACAGCAAGCCAAAAATTTCAGTTTGCCATTGCCCTATCTGTCATTTTCCGTTATTCTGTTGGTAATTAAAAAGACGCCTCGACTGTCCACGTTTGAGTATTTAACAGTTCTTTATGGAGTTCTTCTAAGTCTTCAGAAAGTGTTTTTATTTTAATGGTCACACCCTCTTCAGTTCAGTAATTGCCAAATTTGTTTATCTCTCTGTCTGCTATGTGAAATACTTCTAGTTCAACACCTAATTTCACAGCTTCATCCAAAGTTGCCGGATGAGCTTGATGTACAAGCAAACGAATATCGGAGTTGTCTATAATGCATCGATGAAATTATCCTTGCCTAAATGTTCTTGTAATTCCAATAGAACTTTTTCATATGCTTTACGAATGAAACGTTTTGTCAACACTGGCAACGATATGTCTACGTTTCCTAATATTCTTCAGTTGAACACGGAATAGTGAAGTTTTGTTTTCGGTGCCGAATTAAATGCATCACACAAGGTTTTATAATGTTTCCTCTAGAATGCTTCAATATCAGCAAGAACACCTGGCGCATTACCACGATGACTAGATGCTAGGAACATAAAGAACACCTGACGCATTACCACGATGACTAGATGCTAGGAACATAAAGAACACCTGGCGCATTACCACGATTGACTATAGATGCTAGGAACATAAAGAGCACCTGGCGCATTACCACGATGACTAGATGCTAGAAACATAAAGAACACCTGGCGCATTACCACGATGACTAGATGCTAGGAACATAAAGAACACCCGGCGCATTACCACGATGACTAGATGCTAGGAACATAAAGAACACCTGGCACATTACCACGCACGATGACTAGATGCTAGGAACATAAAGAACACCTGGCGCATTACCACGATGACTAGATGCTAGGAACATAAAGAACACCCGGCGCATTACCACGATGACTAGATGCTAGGAACATAAAGAACACCTGGCACATTACCACGCACGATGACTAGATGCTAGGAACATAAAGAACACCTGGCGCATTACCACGATTGACTATAGATGCTAGGAACATAAAGAACACCTGGCGCATTACCACGATGACTAGATGCTAGGAACATAAAGAACACCCGGCGCATTACCACGATGACTAGATGCTAGGAACATAAAGAACACCTGGCGCATTACCACGCACGATGACTAGATGCTAGGAACATAAAGAACACCCGGCGCATTACCACGATGACTAGATGCTAGGAACATAAAGAACACCTGGCACATTACCACGCACGATGACTAGATGCTAGGAACATAAAGAACACCTGGCGCATTACCACGATGACTAGATGCTAGGAACATAAAGAACACCCGGCGCATTACCACGATGACTAGATGCTAGGAACATAAAGAACACCTGGCGCATTACCACGATGACTAGATGCTAGGAACATAAAGAACACCTGGCACATTACCACGCACGATGACTAGATGCTAGGAACATAAAGAACACCCGGCGCATTACCACGATGACTAGATGCTAGGAACATAAAGAACACCTGGCACATTACCACGCACGATGACTAGATGCTAGGAACATAAAGAACACCTGGCGCATTACCACGATGACTAGATGCTAGGAACATAAAGAACACCCGGCGCATTACCACGATGACTAGATGCTAGGAACATAAAGAACACCTGGCACATTACCACGCACGATGACTAGATGCTAGGAACATAAAGAACACCCGGCGCATTACCACGATGACTAGATGCTAGGAACATAAAGAACACCTGGCGCATTACCACGATGACTAGATGCTAGGAACATAAAGAACACCTGGCACATTACCACGCACGATGACTAGATGCTAGGAACATAAAGAACACCCGGCGCATTACCACGATGACTAGATGTTAGGAACATAAAGAACACCTGGCACATTACCACGCACGATGACTAGATGCTAGGAACATAAAGAACACCCGGCGCATTACCACGATGACTAGATGCTAGGAACATAAAGAACACCTGGCACATTACCACGATGACTAGATGCTAGGAACATAAAGAACACCTGGCACATTACCACGCACGATGACTAGATGCTAGGAACATAAAGAACACCTGGCGCATTACCACGATGACTATAGATGCTAGGAACATAAAGAACACCTGGCGCATTACCACGATGACTAGATGCTAGGAACATAAAGAACACCTGGCACATTACCACGCACGATGACTAGATGCTAGGAACATAAAGAACACCTGGCGCATTACCACGATGACTAGATGCTAGGAACATAAAGAACACCTGGCGCATTACCACGATGACTATAGATGCTAGGAACATAAAGAACACCTGGCGCATTACCACGATGACTAGATGCTAGGAACATAAAGAACACCTGGCGCATTACCACGATGACTATAGATGCTAGGAACATAAAGAACACCTGGCACATTACCACGCACGATGACTAGATGCTAGGAACATAAAGAACACCTGGCGCATTACCACGATGACTATAGATGCTAGGAACATAGCTTTTGTTTATCTCTCCGATTATTTCCATCCGATGCCAACTCAATGTGCACTTCATAGTCCTCCCAAGCCACTGTTACATCATAATTGTAGTTGCGACGACAAGTTTAACCGTTTCCACACTCGTTGACTGTATCGGACTAGATGATGAGGGTTGCGGAAATATTCCTTCATTAGGACAGTCAATTTTTTACTTTAATGTTTCTTATTCCCTTTTCAGTCTATGAATCTCCTAGCTGTCCATTCTACAACATTGTTGGTGTACATGCGAACAATACAGTTCTCCTCAGGACAAAAACCAATGTCTTGATGGTTCTGGGTCTCGCACCTGTAAATTGGATGTCCTTTTCTGACGTAACTTCGGAATGCATTCTAAATACATTGTACATTCAGTGACAAATTAATTTAAAAGCACATTTCATTTCATTTCCAATATAACTGTAATGCTTTTTTCAAATATTACTCTCACTTCCATACTAATATTAGAAATATAAGAATCCACCACTGCCAACATAAATCGTGACGTGACCCAGGCAACATGGCTGACAGGCAAATCCACACTAATTAATAGATTCTGAGCTAAATATATAAATGATGAATCCATATTCTATATACAAGTTTATTCTTAAACGTGCCATTCTTGAGACATATTTTTAATAAATAACTTCATAACAAAACTTATAAAAACAGCATCATAAGTAATGAATTACAGAGGAAAACATCTTGTTTAACTGTTCAGACATGTAACCATTAGTTACCGGTATTAGAATTCCTTCTTCTTCTTCTTCTTCTTCTTCAAAATACAGGATTAGACTCTAAGGATAAAGTGGATCCCATGTCATTAAGTGTATCACAGGGGCGTAGGAGCAAGAGATAATTTCCCTATTTTCGGCAAAAATGTAAGAAAGAGCTGAATGGTTGGAATGAAAAAAAGGTGGATCACAAAGAGTATGCTTACTTTGAATCCAAAATGTGTTTTTTGTTTTTTTTTGCTTGTCGGTTTTGAAAACTTGCATCCTAAACCTTGCCCCATATTTTCCTGTCCTCATGATCACCTAAAACTTGCCCTCACTGACTGTCCGACCCACTCCTAAACCCGGCCCCTTTTCCTGTTCCTTACCTTACCTTACCTCTGTATCTTTACATCCTTCTAAGGATAACCATGCCATTTGGCATGTAGAACATCCCATCTCCAATAAAAACCATGTGTAGTATTTACAAGTGCAGCATTATAAATATTAACAATAAAAGTCCATGATATATATACACGGTGCATACGCATAAAATGTAATAAATCCAGGATAAAAAGTCTCTGCTAAAACATTAGGGTTTAAGATAGTTGACGTTCCTTGCGTAAAATATATATGATTTTAAAATATAAAACTGTGATTAAACACGTTCAATAATGAGTCTAAAAAAGAAAGCTTATCTTATCGTGTTACTGTATTTGCACAACAGATCAATAATGATGGTGGCTGTATATTAGTAGCGCCGGATTATTTATGCCTTTTCTTTAATTTCCAATGAATGTTCAAGATTTTGTATCTCTCACTGTGGAGTGCATACATTAGTCTCCTTATATGATATTCAATTTGTCTGATTTGATCATCTGTTAATCTCAACACTTTCGATATTCTGGTGATGTCTAATAGTATCTGCATTTGAACTGATGTTGATTGTTGACATAGGTCGTATTCCGTATGATGAAGGAATATATCCTGAATCTGCCGTAAGATCGGGTTTCGGATATTTGATAGCTCTGTGCAGTTCAACAATAAGTGTTCCAGAGTTTCAGTTTCTACTTTGCATAGTTGACATTTCGCATCTTCGTCGGCATACATTTTTGTTCTAATAGTTTGCAATATATATGTTCCTGTTAACATTTTCAGTTTTGGTGGAATTCTACTTATTTCTATAGATGATGAGCATTTAATTTTCAATAGTGGATGTATATTTCCCTGTCGGTAGTCTGCGGAGTTTAGGTATTTCAATCTCGGATAGTATGAAGCCATTGAAGTTATGAGTTCTTGCCAGTAATTTTGAATTTCTCTCTTTATTGATGTTATCCACAGCCTTTTTGTCATAGGATTGTCCAAGTAGTACTCTGGGTTTTGCAGGTTGTATTTTATCAACATTTTCTTAATTTCTATAAACCAGCTGTTACTGTTGATGGTTTTTGTTCTTAGTTGTTGCCTTGCTAGTAATTTTTCTATGCTTTTCTCTTCTTGGTTGCAGATGTTATTGAAGAAATTTAATGCTCGTATATGTAGTTGAGCTTCAACTGGCAATGTTCCGGATAGTAAATAAACTGCTGGGTCGGGTGTATTCGATGGTAATGATAGTAGTTGTTTGAGAAGCTTCTTTTGATATCGTTCTAACTGTTCTAGTGCTGTGGTCTTTGGGGTGATTAGTTCCATACCGTACATTAATACTGGCGTTATGTATGTATTGAATAAATGTATTAGAGTTTCAGGATCTAGTCCATTGTTGCCATGGAATCCTCCTCCAAACAGACCATAAGCGCTTCTTCTAGATTTCTTGATATTCTCTTCTACATTTACTGTCATGTTGTCAGCTAATGTGTTTGTTCTTATTATTCCCAAATGAATGGCTTGCTTTACATTAGGCATTACATTATTTTCAAGAATATATTCTTGATCCTTCATACTTTGCTTTCTCTTGTTTGGTTGTATGTTGATGATAACACTTTTAGCTGGCTGAAGTTTGTATCCTTCCATTGTAGCAAATTCATGTGCTATATTAATCATGACTTGCGTTTCATGTTCACGTATACTCATTAGTGCTACATCATCTGCACATGCACTAGCATTACAGTTTACATTTCCGATTTTCATTCCTAGATACGAGTCACTAAGATTGTTTAATAGAGGATTTATGTAGACTTTGTATAGGTCACTGCTTAGGATACCTCCTTGTCGAACTCCTTGAGTTACTGGGAATTGTTGTGATATTTTGTTATCCCATTTTACCGAACTACTAGCTTTCTGGTGCATACTGTTGATTAGTGACCAGTGTTTGTCCTGTATTCCAGCATGGTATGCCCGTCTCATCAGATGACTATGCATAACAACGTCATTGCATCCAGTAATACTAGCTGACATTCATTTTTGTTATCTGCATTTTCTCTGTACGTTTCTTCAACTGGCAAAGCAGAATTTAAGGGTGATGATCCTTTAGTGAATCCACGTTGTATTGGATTCTGGATTGCCAGTATATTATTGTTTATCCAGTTTTTTATTATGGTTTCAATTGTTTTATTGATGACTGGTAAGACGGTTATGCCTCTGTAATTTATCACTTCAGCTATATTCCCTTTGTTCTTAAAGACCGGTGTAAGTAGGCCTACTTTCAGAATGTCGGGTACACTGCCATGATCAAATATGGCGTTTACTATTTGTAGCAATATGGTTATCATTTGTTCTCCAGCATTGATGATATGTTCAATGGTGATGTTGTATATATCTGCCGACTTCCCTGTATTGATGGATTTGATACTTTTTTCCAATTCGGATATTGTTGCCACCGGTATCGCTTTATTTTTGACAAGCTGATTTATTAGTTGGATTTCTTGTTCTATTTTCCTGTGATATTCACTCTCATTATTTTGGTTATTTGTTGCTAGTTGTCGAAAGTGTTCTGTAAATCCTTGTAGTACATTTTCCTTTCCTGAATACGTTTCACCATTTACATAAAGGTCGTCAATAAGATTATGCCCTTTTTTCCTGTTGTTTCTTACTAGCATATGGAATAATCTCATGTCTCTAGTTCTTGTGTCTAGTATCATGTCGCGTTCAGATTCTCTTTGTTTCGCCTCTTCGATGCGTATAGCCTTTCTAAAAACTTTCCTGCTCAATATTCTCTGAGAGTATATTATATTTGTTGGATTCGTTGGTTTTCCGTAAGTTACCCATCGTTTGTAGTTACTTCTCATATTTTCTAATAGATCCTTGATTTTTGGAGTCCACACATTAAGCTTAGGTTTTGCCGAATATCTAGCTTTTCACAGTTGTGCTTTTTGTAGCAGCTTCATTCATGATTGTACATATCTTTTCTGTCAAGTGTTCTGTATCGTTTAATGTTCTTGTGGTCTTGTTTAAGGTATCAATAGATTGGTCTGTTAAAGCTTTATACAAGTCTATATCAATCTCTTCCCACTTTACCTTCAGACGAATATTGCTGTTTCCCCTTCTTTTAAGTTCTTGATGTCGTGGTCTAGCATTATAGTCATTTTTACAGTCACTTCTACGCAGCCGACAAATATTTAGTTAATTAAAAGGTGAAAATAACACAGTAGTTTGGAAAATTTTATGCTTGCTTTTACTTTTTTTTACTGAAATTTTGGAGTCGAGGCCATAGCTACATTTGTAGTACACAATGGTTCCGAAAATGAATTTCCGACTGTTTTAATTGTGCGGATGCTATTAGAATCGTTTTCAATTATTTAGCTTATTAGATTCCATCAGGAAAAATGTTTTTTAAGAAAAAACATACGTTTGCATCATGTGGTCTGTGAGTAATAAAAAAAAATTACTCCCAGATGTGGTGTACTGAAATAATATTGTTCGTTAATAATCATAACAACGGTGATCCGAGTTATTCGGTTACATCCGTCATTACATTCAGCTCTTATAATGAAATATAAGCGGTTTGAATAACATTTCAAATCAAAACACGTTTTTCTCCCCTGCTCTTGTTTAGTTGTTTTCAACCTGAACAATGATACAGCAGTATATCCTCGAATAGTTATTCATACCAAACACAATCAGGTTTGTTCCATTTCTTTCTGTATTCGCTTCGTTTTGAAAACAGGACTTCTACGCCGTATTTAAAAAGCCAAGATCAACATGATCGAGTAGAGAATGACGGATGTCGACTACGGGTAATCTTGGATTCTGATCATACACGTAACAGTCATATTATCCAAGCCCCTGCGTGTTGAAAAACATTTAAACTTGACTCGGATATCATGTTCATTCGGATATTAATTAAGAAACCTTTAAGACCTTTTTGTATATTCTGTGTGCTTAAAATAATTTCGTTCTGTTCATTTGAGATTCTAATATGACAGCCTATATATCGTCAACCAGTATATGTCAGTATATAATCTACCTTTAGCACCTGTGCACTAAAATTATCGATTGGAAACAAAAAAACATAATTTAAAAAGTTTCTGTAATGAATAAAAGCCTACAAGGCCATTTCCGTGAGGTCATACACAACAACTACACATTATATTACTTTGTTTACATGTATACACAAATATGTGATGAAAATGCACTCATCTGGGGTTTTCCCAGACGGATGTTCCGGCCACCTCCCACGTGAAATTTTGACGACGTAAACAACCAATATTCGTATTCGTATGTAAAGGGGGCTAAGCGGAACAGCCATTGTGTGGCGGATTCTAAGGTCGCCTAGTGTCATAAAAATTACCGTATTTGTCATATTATAAAAGAAATAATTCATGGCAGCCGTAGATTTGTGTACATTTAACCATGGGTTGGGCATTTATATTCGTATTTTATCACTCGCTAACGCTTAGGGAAAAAATATTCGAATATAAATGCCCAACCCATGGTTAAATGAGCACAAATCTACGGCTGCCATGAATTATTTCTTAAGTGTAGTCTTACCACAGGCACAGGTTAAAAGTTTAAGATACTAAAACACCTTCTTTAGGCAATCGGCTGATATTGTGAAACAATGGATATCTAATGTGTGTATCAAGAACAATCGAAAAAGTGATCCATTTTGCAGCTCTATCATGGCAAGAACAAGTTAAATGTGGTGATGAGGTCTGCAGTGTACTAAGCCAACATGCTTAGTTGGATTTTTATAGTACTAACTCACTGGAACAAAACTCCATGGATAGACATGTCGATCCACTCTTACATGTTTTCCTGATTTTGAGCCAACTCGGCTTTGTTCTTATTCCTTGATTCTGCATGCTTTGCGGAGAAGCAACAAATACCAATTTTATAGTCTTTTTTTTTACCTGACCGAGGCTCAAACCAGCAGATCTACCACACTGGATGCAAGAACGCTAACCATTACAGCACCGGTGTTGTTTTTAATCGAAAAATAAATGATGAGATACTTCGCAGTTGACGTTACAACAACAAGATGGATCTGAAACTATATTTACTTGGAACAAGGCATAGTTTGAAAAGAATCAAAACACCAAAGCTAGGTTAACACAATGTTAAGAATTCAAAGTCCAATGATGTTTTTTTTTTAACTTGACAGATGTTTTCAGTTTTGAATTTTGAAATAGAATTGACATTTCAAAATTATGGGTTTAAACTATTCTAATGATGAAAAGTTGAAGGAATAAATGAGTCGTAAGTATGAATCGACTGTCTGCAAAATGGTATTATAATGTTACTTTTAGTTACACAATGAGCTCTTATGGTATCAGTAAGATTTTTATGCATTTTTCCCCATTGACTTCCCTGGAAAAACATCTGTCTGAAGTATTACAAGAGATTTGTTGTAGCTTTTACCATTGCAGACATACTAGGGGACCATAAGTGATCAATGGCCAAAATATTATGAAAAACAAAGTCCTATTTTATAGGATGGGGAAATCTAATAAAAAAAAATACTTGTTCTTGGAAATTACAAGGCGACTTGAACTTTTTTTTGACCATCCTGAAAGCGAAGTCAACCTCCATAGACGTGAGCCCTGTTCTTGCCATAATACATGTATAGCTGAAAAACTGCTCACTTGGCATTAAATAGCAATGGACATGAAATTTATTTAATATATAAATAACTTTTAACCTAGTTATTATACTGATATCAATTACATGCATTTTATTTGGTTTCATTCAGTTCTTTATTTTATTTTTTTCAATTCACAGGAGTGAAAAAGGTTAAGATGGCCGACAAGCCAAAATCACATGATGATGAATCACTGAATTTTGACAAATTAGAAAAGGAGTTAAATGTTGCTGTTAATGCTGACCAGAGATACTGGAGAGAGAATGATGCCAAGTTTAGAGCTCTCCACCAAAAAGTTGCTACTTATGATGAATTTAAGTCAGTAAAACAAAAATCTTTCTAATCATCCTTCTAAAAATTGATTTTCTTTTAGTTTTGTTGTAGAAACATTGTTATTGACAACAGTAAGGGACTGACCTTATTATGTGGGTGGGAGGGGATGTATTTGCTCTGATAGAGAAAATTTCTTTCTCTCGAAGCAAAAATTAGATTACTTATTAACTTATCTTTGGACATGGAAAATATTTTACCATCCTTCTACTAAAAATAGATTTGATTTTAGTATTGTAGCAAAAGTTGTTACTGACAACCATTTTAACTTTTAATTGGGTGTTAAGGGTATGTTTTTTCTTCCGATTGAGAAAATTTCATTCACTCGAAACAAAAATCAGATGAATATTTATTATTGGACATCAAAATGATTTTACAAAACACTTTTCGCTAATAACTGCAGGGTCTGATTATTTTATTTTATTGAATTTTTCAGGTCTATTATTTTCTTCTATAAAATTTGGTAACAGAAATCTTCTTTTTTTAGCTCACCTTGCCAAAGGCAATGTGAGCTTTTGCCATCACTTGTCGTCCGTTAACATTTCACATTTTAATCTTCTCCTCTGAAATCCCTCAGCCAAATGAACTAAAACTTGGTAGGAAGCATCTATAGAAGGTCCTCTCTAAAGATTGCACATTTTGTCCCGATCCATTAACAAACATGGCCGCCACAGGCAATTCTTGTTTCTGATTGGAAAATCTTCTCCTTTGTTAAAAGAAAGATAACTCTTGCCTAAGCTATTAAAAGAAAAATAACTCTTGCCATTATCTCCCTTAGAAATTAACTAATGCTGATATAGTGTAGCATGGTTATTCTATACATTACAAGTAGGTATTCACATTTCAATATTCTTTTTAGCAAACCTTGCCAAAGGCAATATGAGCTTTTGCCATCACTTGGTGTCTGTCGACTGTCATCCGTTTACTTTTCACATTTTAATCTTCTCTGAAAACCTTCAGCCAAATGAACTGAAACTTGGTAGGAAGCATCTATGGAAGGTCCTCTCTAAATAGTGCACATTTTGTTATGATCCATTACCAAACATGGCTGCCACAGGCAATTCTTGTTTCTGATTGGCCGATTTTTAAAAATCTTTTCCTCTGAAACCGCTTGGCCAAATGAACCGAAACTTGGTAGGAAGCATCTACATGTATGGAATACCCTCTATGAAGATTGCTCATTTCGTCCCGATCGGTTTGCAAACATGGCTACCACCGAAACTTGATAGGAAGCATCTATGGAATATCCTCTATGGAGATTGCTCATTTCGTCCTGATCGGTTAGCAAACATGGCCACCACATGCAATTCTTGTTTCTGATTGGTCAATTTCTAAAAAATCATCTCCTTTGAAACTGCTTAGCCATATGAACTGAAACTTGGTAGGAAGCATTTACATGTATGGAAAGTTCTGTATTAAGTTTCCTCAAAGCAGAATGAAAGGTGAGCCTCTAGTTTTTTTCAGGAAAAAACATAGCTCCACCCCCCCCTCCACCCTTGAATTTAAATGGACATTCCCTTAAAAGAATCATGCTTTCCATAGATGTTGCTATTCATATAATTTGTAGCTCACCTGTCCAAAGGCCATGCAAGATTTTGCACCATAATTTGCTGTTGTCTATGTCCATTTTCCATTAATTGTTTTGTTATTTTATTTGTCACCTTAGAAACAATGAGACCATCTGTAGATGATCCTAAAAACAATTCCTCATTTCAGTACGATTAAATATTGGATTCAATAAGGCCAAGACGTACATGTCGGTCAAGACGACATACTTATTATCTGTTCTTATCAGAACATTCTCAATAGATAGAAGAAATCTTATTAGCTCACCTTGCCAAAGGCAATGTGAGCTTTTGCCATCACTTGGCATCCGTTGTCCGTTAACTTTTCACATTTTAATCTTCTCCTCTGAAACCCCTCAGCCAAATGAACTGAAACTTGGTAGGAAGCATCTATGGAAGGTCCTTTATAAAGACTGCTCTTTTTGTCCCGATCCATTTACAAACATGGCCGCCACAGGCAATTCTTGTTTCTGATTGGCCAATTTAAAAAAATCTTCTCCTCTGAAACTGCTTAGCCAAATGAACCGAAACTTGGTAGGAAGCATCTATGGAAGGTCCTCTATAAAGATTGCTCATTTCGTTCCAATCCATTAACAAACATGACCGCCACAGGCCATTCTTGTTTCTGATTGGTTGATTTCTAAAAAAATCTTCTCCTCTGAAACCGCCAGACCAAATGAATCGAAACTTGGTAGGAAGCATCCTTGGAAGGTCCTCTATCAAGATTGCTCATTTAGTTCCAATCCGTTAACAAACATGGCGCCACGGGCCATTCTTCTTTCTGATTGGTTGATTTCTAAAAAAATCTTCTCCTCTGAAACCACTTTCCCAAATGAACTGAAATTTGGTAGGAAGCATCTATGGAAGGTCTTCTATAAAGATTGCTCATTTCGTCCCGATTCATTAACAAATATGGCCGCCACAGGCAATTCTTGTTTCTGATAGGCCGATTTTTAAAAATCTTCTCCTCTGAAACCACTTGTCCAAATGAACCGAAACTTGGTAGGAAGCATCTATGGAAGATCCTCTATAAAGATTGCTCAATTTGTCCCGATTGGTTAACAAACATGGCCACCACAGGCAATTCTTGTTTCTGATCGGTTGATTTCTAAAATATCTTCTCTGTTAAAAGAAAGATAACTCTTGTTTAAATATAGATATCTGTATTCAAAATGCAGTTATCTCTATACAGATTTTTAAAAATCTTCTCCTCTGAAACCACTTGGCCAAATGAACTGATACTTGGTAGGAAGCATCTATGGAAGGTCCTCTGTAAAGATTGCTCATTTCGTCCCGATCCGTTAGCAAACATGGCCGTCACAGGCGACTCTTGTTTCTGATTGGCTGATTTTTTAAATTCTTCTCCTCTGAAACCGCTTGGCCAAATGAACCGAAACTTGATAGGAAGCATCTATGGGCGGTCCTCTATAAAGAGTGATAATTTCGTCCCAATCTATTTACAAACATGGCCACCACAGGCAATTCTTGTTTTAGATTGGTCGATGTCTAAAAACCTTCTTCTCTGAAACTGCTTTACCAAAATGAGCCGAAATTTGGTGGGAAGCACCTATGGAAGGTTCTGTATTCTATTAAGTTTCCTCAAAGCAGAATGAAAAGTGAGCGACACAGGCTAAGCTCAGTGCTGAGCCTCTAGTTTTTAGTATATTTGTACTCGAAATAAATTTATATGATAAAGTTTGTCAGTGACTTGCAGCAGGTCAGTGGTTTTCTCTGAGTACTCCGGTTTCCTCAGCTAAAAAAATGACAATCACGATATAACTGAAATATTGTTGTGTTGAATGTGGTGTTAAACATCTATAGCCCATCAGTTACTCATTGTACCAAGATTATGCAAATTTATTATCTACTGTGAAACCTATCTAAACCAATCCTCATTAGGACCAACTTTTGTTTTTGGTTTATACAAGTTTAATTAAGGTGATACCATACACTTCAGGTAAAATTTGATCTGCTCGTTTAATTTTCTTTTTTTTTTGGCAGTGTGTTTGAATATATCCACTGTAATAAATATCAAAATTTTAACAAATTCCAACCAACAGACTCAGAGCTATGAATTCACTAACCACATAGCAGCTTTTCTCTCTGTGGTTTTGATCACCGAGATGCTTGAAATCTGCATACAAACATCATATCAAAATGTTCAACTGATTTTAAAGAGTTATCTCCCTGTAGTGTATGGTACCCACTTAACAGAGATTTTCAACACCAGATCTTTATTTCTACAGGATTCTGACTTAGGGTTAAGGTTATGGTGTTTCATGCCACTTTCAACAATATTTCAGTTATATTGTGGTAGTCTAGAAAGGTTTCACTATTTAATGTTTTAAGTAATTCAATTGGTGTTAAACACTGCATATTTCATATGGTAGTTGAAATATTCCTTGACATGTTTGTTTTTTAATTATAGAGATATCGTAAAAGCTTCACACATCAAGCCACTGGAAAAGGGAGACAAAATGGATAGCATTAAAGTGTTTAATCAACCGTGGAATATCGCTGCGGCAAAAAACTCAAAAGAAGACGACAAAACGAAGACGGGAGAAATAGTTCAGGTAAAATGATGGTTTTATGGTCAACTCGTACCAACGTCAACTCGTACCAATGTAAACTCGTACCACAGTAAACTCGTACCACTGTAAACTCGTACCAGCATCGTAATTATATTTATCGGTAATTTGTGTAGTTTTCCTTTGAAGTGTGTCGATTGATAAAGCTTATCTCAACGTACTGGTCGTGATATCAAAATTATTAGGTCAGTCCATATTAGACATGCATCAACTACCACGCATGAATATACTTGTTTTAAAAAAAGATTGGTTGCATCATCAAAATCAATAATACGGGAAAAGGTCAATGTCGTGGTCTCAAAACCAAAATGATAGAAAACCAAGAAATAACTACTTTGTAAAGATTGAACATCCTTAGGCTTACATTGTATATACACTGCAATATCTAATGATGATTTAAAATTTAAATCAATCCAATTACCGAAAAGAGCTAAAATTTAATACAACATAGCACTGATCAGTAACAGGGCCGGGAAGATTCCGTTCTGGCTCACCTGATATACCCCGTGATAAAGTCAGTCCCAAAAACAAAATGCCTAATATTCTGTATTAAACGTATCCCTTTGTATCAAGTGTGTCAAATGATACTAAGTAAGGAATTTTATAAATAAAGTGTAATTTGGCATGTCCTTATGAAGAACATTATGTCCTCAGCATAAATGTTGGTGATGTTGCATGTCTCATACATTAAACCAGATAAATAACACAGATTTGCAAGGTAAGTGAAATTCTTTAATATGTACCGGAACGGACCAGACATCGTTTCCGGATACAAACACTGGAAACTTCTTTCTTTTGTCAAGTTATTGAATTATGTTTTCTTTTGTTGTTTTGTTTACATTTTTTATTGGTTGGTATATTATGCAATTACTGCACTTGAACGAGATCAATATTAGGTTTTATGGAGCAGAGTACAACAATATTGAACGAGGCGAAGCCGAGCCGAGTTCAATATTGTTGTACTCTACTTCATAAAACCTCATATTGATCAAGTTCAAGTGTAGTAATTGTTTTATTACATAAGGCTCTATTTTACTATAATTTTGAAATTTTGAAAATTTTATCATTTTAAAATTTGTTGAAAAGTTTGAAATCTTATAAAAATTTTAGAAAGTTTTGAAATTTTATGAAAATGTTTACTTTTTTTTTTTAATTTTTGAAATTTGAAATTTTTTTATCCTTTTGAATTTTTTTTCAACATTTTGAAATCTTATGAAAATTTTGAATTTTTTTGAAATTTTAGAAATTTTGAAATAATTTTAAACTTTAAAAAAAAAACTGAAGAAAATATAACTAGTATATTTTGGAATACTAGTAGCTAAATATGGAAATGGACAAAAAGCCAGACACATATTCTGTGACCAGCGAATTGAATGAGGCCCATTGTCCTTATCCCATGTTCTTCAATATAGACATATAGGGCCAAACATCGAAAAAGATGGAAGATTGTAAAATCTGGGACACCTGAGGGTAAATCGACAATTTACTTCAACAATGGAAAACAATTTTGCAGGAAAATGCCTGTGTAGCCTGGGTAAGATAGAAAAATATTTTTCAACTAAATTAATAGACTACTTTATCCAACGAGTGAGAAAGAATTTACTGTATTATCATTTTATATCATTTCAGAACAAGAACATTCCAAAGAATGGACAAGAGTTTGTGCAATACTGGAGACGTTATCTGAAGTCTGTAGGGGACCAATATACTTATCTTCTAAGTGTCGGTGGAGAGAGCTTGTCAAATATTTTTAAAACAGAAATCAGCTTCGGACTCTTAGGAGACATTGTAAAAGCCCTTGAATACCACATAGTGGACTCAGACGTTGACGCTGTCGTTGGAATTCTTGAAGGACTTGGTCAAACAAATAGATTTTCACTTTCGATACAATTTTTAAGTTCAGCGGAGAAAGACAAAATGAAAACTTTGTTTGATAAATTAAATAGTATGTGTGGAGACAGTCACTCAGAAATGTTACCAAGACTGGATTCTTTGTGTGAAATTTATGAATTAAAAAAGAAATAGCCAATAGTCATTACTTTGCATCTAAAGAAAGACATTTGTTTATATCTATCTGCATTGTCGTTCGAGGGCTAATTATCAAGAGGGGGAAGTTGGGATCCCGTTAACTGATTTAACCCTGCCATATATCATATATGTGCCTGGCCAAGATCAGGACGTGGATTTTCAATGTCACATGTTGTGTTCAAAGGTTTGTTGTGAGCGATACATGTAGTGGTTTGCTTTGTTGATATTGGTGGAGTTATTGAACATCAATGTTTAAACTTTATTTTAATAATAAAAACATGTTTCCCTAAACCAATAAAACACTTGTTTACTGGCTATTCACACTATTTCAAATTTATTGTCCCAATGACAACATCTCTTTCTTAGAACCTTGTCCTCTACAACATTTGATGGCCCGGGTAGCTAAATGAGTTAGGTAGTTGGATTACCTAACAACTCATACCAGCCTATCACCAATACGGCGTGGGTTCGCACCTGGCTTTGTAAATTACAAAAAAGGGTGCACTCTACTTGCAACCCAAGTGATAAAGTTTACCCGTTGCTTGCCCATGGTCGGTGGTTCTCTCTGGGCACTCTGGCTTCTTCCACCACTAAAACTGGTTGCCATGATATAGCTGAAATATTGCTGAAAGTGGCATTAAACACCAAAAATCAAATCAAATCAAATCTCTTTCTTCCTGCCCACTTCGCATCAGGAAATAGTTGGTGTCTCTAGGGACATAAACTTGCTATTGTCTTCATAACCAGTATACTGTTACACTGTAGGAATGTCCTTAAGATTACTGTAAATTAGTAAGAAAGGATATGAATGTAAATGAACATGAGAGACTATCCAACTTTATACTTAGACACAAATAATTAAAATAAAGGAACAGCTTGTAGTAAGAAAGGATATGAATGTAAATGAACATGAGAGACTATCCAACTTTATACTTAGACACAAATTAAAATAAAGGAACAGCTTGTAGTAAGAAAGGATATGAATGTAAATGAACATGAGAGACTATCCAACTTTATACTTAGACACAAATTAAAATAAAGGAACAGCTTGTAGTAAGAAAGGATATGGATGTAAATAAACATGAGAGACTATCCAACTTTATACTTAGACACAAATTAAAATAAAGGAACAGCTTGTAGTAAGAAAGGATATGAATGTAAATGACCATGAGAGACTATCCAACTTTATACTTAGACACAAATTAAAATAAAGGAACAGCTTGTAGTAAGAAAGGATATGAATGTAAATGACCATGAGAGACTATCCAACTTTATACTTAGACACAAATTAAAATAAAGGAACAGCTTGTAGTAAGAAAGGATATGGATGTAAATAAACATGAGAGACCATCCAACTTTGCACTATGACACAAATTACAGTAAAGGAACAGCTTGTAGTAAGAAAGGATATGGACGTAAATGAACATGAGAGACTATCCAACTTTGCACTATGACACAAATTAAAATAAAGGAACAGCCTGTAGTAAGAAAGGATATGGATGTAAATGAACATGAGAGACTATCCAACTTTATACTTAGACACAAATTAAAATAAAGGAACAGCTTGTAGTAAGAAAGGATATGAATGTAAATGAACATGAGAGACTATCCAACTTTATACTTAGACACAAATTAAAATAAAGGAACAGCCTGTAGTAAGAAAGGATATGGATGTAAATGAACATGAGAGACTATCCAACTTTACACTTAGACACAAATTATAGTAAAGGAACAGCTTCTAGTAAGAAAGGATATGAATGTAAATGAACATGAGAGACTATCCAACTTTATACTTAGACACAAATTAAAATGAAGGAGCAGCTTGTAGTAAGAAAGGATATGAATGTAAATGAACATGAGAGACTATCCAACATTATACTTAGACACAAATTAAAGTAAAGGAACAGCTTGTAGTAAGAAAGGATATGGATGTAAATAAACATGAGAGACCATCCAACTTTGCATTATGACACAAATTACAGTAAAGGAACAGCTTGTAGTAAGAAAGGATATGAATGTAAAGGAACATGAGAGACTATCCAACTTTATACTTAGACACAAATTAAAATAAAGGAGCAGCTTGTAGTAAGAAAGGATATGGATGTAAATGACCATGAGAGACTATCCAACTTTATACTTAGACACAAATTAAAGTAAAGAAACAGCTTGTAGTAAGAAAGGATATGAATGTAAATGACCATGAGAGACTATCCAACTTTATACTTAGACACAAATTAAAGTAAAGAAACAGCTTGTAGTAAGAAAGGATATGAATGTAAATGAACATGAGAGACTATCCAACTTTATACTTAGACACAAATTAAAGTAAAGAAACAGCTTGTAGTAAGAAAGGATATGGATGTAAATGAACATGAGAGACTATCCAACTTTATACTTAGACACAAATTAAAATAAAGGAACAGCTTGTAGTAAGAAAGGATATGAATGTAAATGAACATGAGAGACTATCCAACTTTATACTTAGACACAAATTAAAATAAAGGAACAGCTTGTAGTAAGAAAGGATATGAATGTAAATGAACATGAGAGACTATCCAACTTTATACTTAGACACAAATTAAAATAAAGGAACAGCTTGTAGTAAGAAAGGATATGAATGTAAATGAACATGAGAGACTATCCAACTTTATACTTAGACACAAATTAAAATAAAGGAACAGCTTGTAGTAAGAAAGGATATGAATGTAAATGAACATGAGAGACTATCCAACTTTACACTTAGACACAAATTAAAGTAAAGGAACAGCTTCTAGTAAGAAAGGATATGGATGTAAATGAACATGAGAGACTATCCAACTTTATACTTAGACACAAATTAAAGTAAAGAAACAGCTTGTAGTAAGAAAGGATATGAATGTAAATGAACATGAGAGACTATCCAACTTTACACTTGGACACAAATTAAAGTGAAGGAACAGCTTCTAGTAAGAAAGGATATGAATGTAAATGAACATGAGAGACTATCCAACTTTACACTTAGACACAAATTAAAGTAAAGGAACAGCTTCTAGTAAGAAAGGATATGAATGTAAATGAACATGAGAGACTATCCAACTTTACACTTAGACACAAATTAAAGTAAAGGAACAGCTTGTAGTAAGAAAGGATATGGATGTAAATGAACATGAGAGACTATCCAACTTTACACTTAGACACAAATTAAAGTGAAGGAACAGCTTCTAGTAAGAAAGGATATGGATGTAAATGAACATGAGAGACTATTCAACATTACACTTAGACACAAATTAAAGTAAAGGAACAGCTTGTAGAAAGTAAGAATATGGATGTAAATGAACATGAGAGACTATCCAACTTTACACTTAGACACAAATTAAAGTAAAGGAACAGCTTCTAGTAAGAAAGGATATGGATGTAAATGAACATGAGAGACTATCCAACTTTACACTTAGACACAAATTAAAGTAAAGAAACAGCTTGTAGTAAGAAAGGATATGGATGTAAATGAACATGAGAGACTATCTAACTTTACACTTAGACGCAAATTAAAGTAAAGAAACAGCTTGTAGTAAGATAGGATATGGATGTAAATGAACATGAGAGACTATCTAACTTTACACTTAGACACAAATTAAAGTAAAGAAACAGCTTGTAGTAAGAAAGGATATGAATGTAAATGAACATGAGAGACTATCCAACTTTACACTTAGACACAAATTAAAGTGAAGGAACAGCTTCTAGTAAGAAAGGATATGGATGTAAATGAACATGAGAGACTATTCAACATTACACTTAGACACAAATTAAAGTAAAGGAACAGCTTGTAGAAAGTAAGGATATGGATGTAAATGAACATGAGAGACTATCCAACTTTACACTTAGACACAAATTAAAGTAAAGGAACAGCTTCTAGTAAGAAAGGATATGGATGTAAATGAACATGAGAGACTATCCAACTTTACACTTAGACACAAATTAAAGTAAAGAAACAGCTTGTAGTAAGAAAGGATATGGATGTAAATGAACATGAGAGACTATCTAACTTTACACTTAGACACAAATTAAAGTAAAGAAACAGCTTGTAGTAAGAAAGGATATGAATGTAAATGAACATGAGAGACTATCCAACTTTACACTTGGACACAAATTAAAGTAAAGGAACAGCTTGTAGTAAGATAGGATATGAATGTAAATGAACATGAGAGACTATCCAACTTTACACTTGGACACAAATTAAAGTAAAGGAACAGCTTGTAGTAAGAAAGGATATGAATGTAAATGAACATGAGAGACTATCCAACTTTACACTTGGACACAAATTAAAGTGAAGGAACAGCTTCTAGTAAGAAAGGATATGGATGTAAATGAACATGAGAGACTATTCAACATTACACTTAGACACAAATTAAAGTAAAGGAACAGCTTGTAGAAAGTAAGAATATGGATGTAAATGAACATGAGAGACTATCCAACTTTACACTTAGACACAAATTAAAGTAAAGGAACAGCTTCTAGTAAGAAAGGATATGGATGTAAATGAACATGAGAGACTATCCAACTTTACACTTAGACACAAATTAAAGTAAAGAAACAGCTTGTAGTAAGAAAGGATATGGATGTAAATGAACATGAGAGACTATCTAACTTTACACTTAGACACAAATTAAAGTAAAGAAACAGCTTGTAGTAAGATAGGATATGGATGTAAATGAACATGAGAGACTATCTAACTTTACACTTAGACACAAATTAAAGTAAAGAAACAGCTTGTAGTAAGAAAGGATATGAATGTAAATGAACATGAGAGACTATCCAACTTTACACTTAGACACAAATTAAAGTGAAGGAACAGCTTCTAGTAAGAAAGGATATGGATGTAAATGAACATGAGAGACTATTCAACATTACACTTAGACACAAATTAAAGTAAAGGAACAGCTTGTAGAAAGTAAGGATATGGATGTAAATGAACATGAGAGACTATCCAACTTTACACTTAGACACAAATTAAAGTAAAGGAACAGCTTCTAGTAAGAAAGGATATGGATGTAAATGAACATGAGAGACTATCCAACTTTACACTTAGACACAAATTAAAGTAAAGAAACAGCTTGTAGTAAGAAAGGATATGGATGTAAATGAACATGAGAGACTATCTAACTTTACACTTAGACACAAATTAAAGTAAAGAAACAGCTTGTAGTAAGAAAGGATATGAATGTAAATGAACATGAGAGACTATCCAACTTTACACTTGGACACAAATTAAAGTAAAGGAACAGCTTGTAGTAAGATAGGATATGAATGTAAATGAACATGAGAGACTATCCAACTTTACACTTGGACACAAATTAAAGTAAAGGAACAGCTTGTAGTAAGAAAGGATATGAATGTAAATGAACATGAGAGACTATCCAACTTTACACTTGGACACAAATTAAAGTGAAGGAACAGCTTCTAGTAAGAAAGGATATGGATGTAAATGAACATGAGAGACTATTCAACATTACACTTAGACACAAATTAAAGTAAAGGAACAGCTTGTAGAAAGTAAGGATATGGATGTAAATGAACATGAGAGACTATCCAACTTTACACTTAGACACAAATTAAAGTAAAGGAACAGCTTCTAGTAAGAAAGGATATGGATGTAAATGAACATGAGAGACTATCCAACTTTACACTTAGACACAAATTAAAGTAAAGAAACAACTTGTAGTAAGAAAGGATATGGATGTAAATGAACATGAGAGACTATCTAACTTTACACTTAGACACAAATTAAAGTAAAGAAACAGCTTGTAGTAAGATAGGATATGGATGTAAATGAACATGAGAGACTATCCAACATTACACTTAGACACAAATTAAAGTAAAGAAACAACTTGTAGTAAGATAGGATATGGATGTAAATGAACATGAGAGACTATCCAACTTTATACTTAGACACAAATTAAAATAAAGGAACAGCTTGTAGTAAGATAGGATATGGATGTAAATGAACATGAGAGACTATCCAACTTTACACTTGGACACAAATTAAAGTAAAGAAACAGCTTGTAGTAAGATAGGATATGAATGTAAATGAACATGAGAGACTATCCAACTTTATACTTAGACACAAATTAAAGAAAAGGAACAGCTTGTAGTAAGAAAGGATATGGATGTAAATGAACATGAGAGACTATCCAACTTTACACTTGGACACAAATTAAAGTAAAGGAACAGCTTGTAGTAAGAAAGGATATGAATGTAAATGAACATGAGAGACTATCTAACTTTACACTTAGACACAAATTAAAGTAAAGGAACAGCTTGTAGTAAGAAAGGATATGAATGTAAATGAATATGAGAGACTATCCAACTTTACACTTAGACACAAATTAAAGTAAAAAAAGAATGCATTCATTGCATTCTACATTTCACAGTCACAGTAGGGTCTTCAACAATATCCATAACTCATACCTTGAAATGAGTGTTGAACAGACCCTAGACTACAGTTGATACTCTTTACTACTTCTGGTAAATGCTCCATACAATGTTTGCACTTTTACATAGATTGGCAAAACAAACTGTCCACTATTTTGATATGTTGTTTAACATAGGCATCCATTGGAAATATGTAAGGAAAGTTTGAAGATAGCAAAGGGGTGGTCAGAAGATGTAAATCGAAGGACAGACAATGCAATGGCCAAAAGAAAAAGTACAAAAATAAAAACAATGGTTAACAAAATACTACACAGAAAACCAAAGATTGAGCAACACGAATCTCACCAAAACCGCTGGAAATTCAGGTGCTCTGAAAGTGTAATCCGTTCCTGCTCCTCTAGTGACACCTATCATGCTACTCTTGTCAACAATCTCGGAGTGTATTGAACTAATTAAAATATTTACATGAATAATCATTCGATGTATTTTACAAGTATGGAATGTTGGAGTCAGACTTGAAAACCACAGTGGTTGGACTTGAAAATTACAGCAGTTGAACATGAAAACCACAGTGGTTAGACTTACAAATAACAAAATCACAGCAGATGAACTTGAAAACCACAGTGGTTAAACTTGAAAATTACAGCAGTTAGACTTGAAAACCACAGTGGTTAGACTTGAAAACTACAGTGGTTAGACTTGAAAACTACAGTGGTTAGACTTGAAAACCACAGTTGAAAATTACAGTGGTTAGACTTGAAAACCAAAGTGGTTAGACTTGTAAACCACAATTGTTAGAATTGAAAACAACAGCGGTTAGACTTGAAAACCACAGTGGTTAGACTTGAAAATTACAGTGGTCAGACTTGAAAACCAAAGTGGTTAGACTCGAAAACAACAGTGGTTAGACTTTAAAATTACAGTGGTTAGACTTGAAAACCACAGTGGTTAGACTTGAAAACTACAGTGGTTAGACTTGAAAATTACAGTGGTTAGACTTGAAAACCAAGTGGTTAGACTTGAAAACTACAGTGGTTAGATTTGAAAACCACAGTTGTTAGACTTGAAAACTACAGTGGTTAGACTTGAAAATTACAGTGGTTAGACTTGAAAACCAAGTGGTTGGACTTGAATACTACAGTGGTTAGATTTGAAAACCACAGTGGTTTTACTGGACTGGGGGGGTACATAGGACTTGGCTTTGAAATTACAGTGGTTATACTTGAAACCACAGTGACTGAATTTGAAAACCACAGCAGTTATATTTGAAAATTACAGTGGTTAGCTTGTTTGCAAATATTGTGATCTTTTATTTTGAATGTTATGTTAATTAATAGGTCTAATCTTCCAAATTACTTTTGTTTTTGCCCATGTCGTATTAACCGTATTATATCTACCTACACCAGTTATGTAGAAGGGTCTTGTAGTCATTACTATGAATGATATTTCTCTCAATTTCACTGGGTTTGAACCATGGTCAGGTCAAACTAAAGACTATAAAATTAGCAAATGCTACTTCTTGGCTAATCAGTGAGCATTAAGGGAGTATGACTTAGTTTCGATATACAGTTGATTTTTCCATAAAATTTTAACATATCATTAATTTAGATATGAACTTTCTAAATTTGCAAAAAGTGTTAGGGTTACGGTTATGGCGTTATATATCGTGGTGGTCAGTTTCAGGGGCGGATCCAGGGGGGGCTCGCCTAATTGGAAAAAATATGATTTTTTTGCGTAAAATCGTGATTTTTCACATGAAATAGCTCAAAAAGTTTCGCGCCTCCCTCCGCAATTGGAAAAAATATGTTTTTTGGCGTAAAATCGTGATTTTTCACACGGAATACCCCAAAAATTTTCGCGCCTCCCTCCGCTCTGCGCAATTTTTTTAAGTGCGCCCCCTAATTCGAAATCCTGGATCCGCCCCTGAGTTTTATTGCTGGAGGTAACCGCAGTACTCATAGAAAACCGCCGACTTGTCGCAAATCACTGGCAAACCATGGGCGCGATTCGAACTAACAACTTTGGTGGTGATAGACACTGATTGCATAGATAGTTGTATATCCAACTACCATATGATACCCAACTACCCAATTTGTCCCCCCCCCCCCCCCCCCCAAAAAAAAATACCTAGACGTGCTCGTTTTCGAGATTTTCCTTTTGTGAAAATTGACAGAAAAACAAATATATTTTTTTTTTCATTCATAAATAGATGAAAAGTCTCCATGTATAACTTTGATATTTTGCAAAGAATAAAAAGAAGATTCTATCATTGATTTTTTGTTCATACTGAGATATTATGTAGAAAATAACTCACATATATCAAATAAAAACTTAAAACATATGTTTTTGCTCACAAATTGTCAAAAACTATGCAAAATCATTACTTGTTTTTGTCCAATGTTACCAGGTTACCCGCAGTTCTTAACTTGATTTACAGGCTGAATTCACATTTTCTTCAGATAGAATATTGCATTATAGAGGGGCTGTCGTGGTCGTGATCGTATGGTAGTTGGATTTACAACTACCTGTGCAATCAGTGTCTATCACCACTAAAGTTGTGAGTTTGAATCCTGCTCATGGCGAGGTGTACTTGATACAACATTGTTTGTCAGTGACTTGCAGCAGGTCGTGGTTTTCTCCGGGTACACCAGTTTCCGCCACAAATAAAATTGATCGCCACGATATAGCTGAAATATTGTTGAAAGTGGCGTTAAACACCATAACCATACCCCCTAGCATTCACGATTTATTATTGTGAAAAAATAAAGACAATTTTGATAAGTAAGTAAATTTAATTTAAAGTCGGCATATATATACAAGCAAACAGGCAACATGACAAACAGTGAGGAGAGTTATATTAATTCAGTATTTGGCCTTAATTATATTTTGATTTAATTGAAACCGATGTTGAATGTGCAAAAATGAAATACACCAAAATATTTAACTGTTGCTCCAATATAAATAAATGCAATTTCATATAATGATAAATTGCTTAGACGGTTATTTAAAGATCCTCTCTTTGCTTTCAACTTCGCTTTCTCGAATTCTGTAGATAATCTACGTTTTTAACTCACCTGGCCCAAGGCCGTTTAAAACTGACATGCAAATTGAAAAAAAAATGTTACTTGGTTTCAAAGCATACCTAAGTGAACAGTTTTGCTTCCATGCATGAATTTCAGCTGTTTCTAAATTTTTTACCAAAAATGTTTATGTGGGGGGGGGGGGGGGGGGGGGGGGCAAAAATATAGTGTGGGCTATGTGCCCCCCCCCTATCTCAGTCTCCTTCGCCCCTGGATATAATAGAAATAGTGGCCGTTCGGATTTCAACCGGAATATTGACAGATATTGATTTTCTTTTATTAACGTCGACTCTTCAGTGAATGAGGTAAAAATGTACCGGTGTCTGTAAATTTTGCAATGATTTTTACAAAATCTTGTGCAATCAACACGTTTTCTAGACTAGTACGTTATACATCTACATTCCGAACATCAAATATGGAGGGAGTTTATGTTAGATGCATCCCCAGTGATGAAAAAATGCAGATCACTCTTAATTACAAACGTCCGGGAGGGAATATAAAAACATTTAACATGGAGAGATTTAGGGTCGAAGAGGTACACATACATGTAATAATAGTGACTTACAATATATCATGACACGCTGTATTTTATGCAGGATGGTGGTTGTTTTTCTCCAGTGCAATTCAAGAGTATTTGATGGTTTAATGAATACATTTGAATGAAAGTATTTGTAAAAAGACTCGTCACATTCCTTTCTTTGTCCACAGGGATTTGCCCCACTGAATTGTTTTTTTTTACTATCAATGTGCTATCCACTTAAAAATCACAAGGGAGGAACTTTCAACTCGTTCTATTTTTATTTCTCTTCAATTTCTTACAGATCTTTTAAATAATCTCCTTTGAAATGATTTGTCACATAATTTATCCTTAATACACATCCAATTATCGATTCAAACATTGATGAGTTGCCATTTGGACAGCCACTCCGGCACGAAGGGAAAGTCGAAAGTTCTGACTCTCGGCGCCTTTGCTATCACCCAAAATGCACAAGAAAGTTAGTAAATAGATTAAACAGACAAAAAGTTATATCAGTATCACTAAGAAGAGTGGTACAGTACAGAAAGGGACATACCGTGATTGATCACTCCGAGAGACATAATTTTTAATCCTTTAGACATATCATCACGGACATAAACCCACTGTGATAGACCTAAAAAGGACCATAAAACAAGGTGGTAGGGATTAAATTTTATGGCTCTAGGTCACTTGTGCGCCGATTGATATTTTACCGCCAATTAAGAGATTAGCGTTACCTGTTCTACCTGTTGACTTTTAATATCGTAAGCCGTAATTATTGCTACTGAAGGATGTATTTTTGACAATTAATTTTGTATCCCGCAACTGAACTTTATCTTGTTTAATTTTAATTTCTCATTTTTTTTCTTCTATTGGGTCGAATTCAGTATGTATTGAATTTTTCGTAAATACGGGCTACTTCATAAATGTATTTTTTGCAGGCACGGGGTTTTGAAGCACAGACTTTGCAAGTGCAGGTTTTGTAGTGTTTAGTTGGTAAAGAGCAGACTTCAAATTGATTATTGGTTTATTTTGTGTTTTGGACTTTAACCTCTCGTATTGAAAAAAATTAACAATTCAAGTAAACTGTTTTACACACTTGGCTTGTTACGTAATTCCGTTATAGATGAAAATAATTTTCTTTAAAATTGCAAACAAAAACCTATAACTAAACTGGGTTTTTTTTGGCTGTATTTTGTCACAAATTTATTGGGTTGAAAGCCAATTAAGATTTGAATTTGAATAAATAAATAAACTGGTGACATTTAATTTTGGTCAGATACTGTGTAATGTCAAACATTTGTAGGGGTAAAATCATGATAAAGGTTAATTCTTTATTTCCTTTCACGTTTCTAAACTTTCTGCAGATTAGCCGCTAATTTCCAAAATATATCCGTAAATTTAGTGACTTTTGGACATGTAGTACTTCTTTGAATGATCTGTTTATAAATATTTGTTTCGTTAATTTTTAATCAAATTCTTCAATGACCGTATAAAAATTATTTAGTACGTATTTCTACAACCAAAAGGGTTTTAACTGGGTTTTCTACGAAGATTAAAATAAAAAAAATTACTGAACGTATAAAAATTATTTAGTACGTATTTCTACAACCAAAAGGGTTTTAACTGGGTTTTCTACGAAGATTAAAATAAAAAAAATTACTGAACGTATAAAAAATATTAGTGAACTAAAATGTAATATTGAACTGGAAATACGCTTTAAAACGTAACAAATCACGCATATCGCGCATGTGTTTATGAAACTTCATTTGTGCACAAGCCAGATCACGTGTACGCGTGTCAATAAAATACTAGGTGTATACAGCCACGGTTAACAATCTTTGAAACAAATTTGCACAACCCATGATTTCACTGAATTGAAGTTGAATAATCATTTATTATTTACATTTTATTCATCAATTCAAATGAACTCTCCGTTCTCGTGCTATTTTCTCGATCTCGGGATTTCATTCTCGGGATTACGTTGAAGGATGTTTTACGTTTTGAGGAAAGAAATAAAGATGTTTTTTTTAATTCTGAGGGGAATCTGAGACTACCTGAAAAAAAAATACGTGATATAAAAACGTAATTTCACCTGTACATCTTATCTGACTAGTTTACCTGTAAAACAACACACTTGATTACAAGATTAACACCTGGTGTTTTATTGCCCCCTGATCACCGACATGAATTAAAATTTTTAATCCTCATCACTCTCCTAGACATGACCACTATCACGGCGATTGATCACGGTATGTCCCTTTTTGTACTGTACGTCTATCACAGTGATTTATCACACTATGTCCCGGACTGTACTGTAGCTTTGAAACAACTAGAATGGTGGTCAGAAAATTTGAGGGAAACGCCATCGTAGTCGTTTAAAAAATATCTTATAATCCTTGTATGAAAGATACCGAAAGTTTTTCACTTACACAAGTCAGCTGTTAGACGTGTCACTCAAGTCTGAGACATTATCCTGATTATGAGTCATACAGTCTTTGCTCTCACACCTTAATGATGTATGCTTAGCGGAGAACCAATAACCAATCTCAATTTTATAATGTTTGGCTTGACCCAACTGGTGCTAAAATCCACAAGGTACCACACTCAACACGATCTCGCTAACCATTGCACCACATTTTTTAGATCACAAAATTTGTATATTGTACAATGTACTTGTCTTTTTCAGGTTGGTAAAACTATATTACGACTTAAAACTAATATACTGAAAACTCTTATCAAAAAGAAAAAGAAGAAAAAAGAAGACCAAGCTGAATCGACAAGTGAACCAGACTTGAAAATATGGATGTCCATTAAGGGGGCTTGTGTAGATGATGATAAAACTCCTGTTCATCAGGTCTTCGTCAAAGGGGCCGTCCTACACATTGAGGATCAAAATTTCCCAGTGGAAGTTAATTTGCCTACAGTATTAGCCCTAATCTTACCAAAAAATATAATGGTTGGTTTTCCTATTTATCCCAAAATACAAGTAGAATTCTGTGATTTGCAGGACTGTTCCTTTGTATGGTATAAGGAAAAAATAGTTGACGAACCATCAAAAACAGCCAAAACAACTAAATTGTGTGTAAAGGTTGGAGATACATTTTCCTATACTCCATTACTTTCAGATCTGGGTCATAAACTTAAAGTGACATGTATACCAAAGCTTGGAGAACGCTGTGGAGGAGAATTCAGTGTACTGTCTAAATGTGATGTTGAGGCTGGGCCTGGTTTGTGTCCCTTTGAAAATAGACATATGTACACACAAAATGTACTGGATGATCATGGGTAACTATAAATTTATAACATGTATTATAAAAATTTTAAAATTGTGAACCATTTTGTCCTAATCAATATTATGTACATGTATTAAGAAAATCATTACCAATTTAATGTTTGTTTGTAATGTGCATTAAGTTAGAAAAAATGGTTGAATGACAGAGATATACAGGTTTTTTTAAAATTATATAGAAATGACAAAATGGATATTGACCTTTATTTTGTCATAAGTAAGAATCTTACTGACACTAGCAATAGGCAACACCTGTCTTGGCTACTATATGATACAAATGTAGTTTACATATACCGATGTAACCAGTGCCCTTCCACTGATTGAGTTTGTCAGTTACCGGTAGACTCCAGGGGCGGATCTAGGATTTCAAGTTAGGGGGGGGGGGCATATTTAAAAAAATTGCGCCGAGCTGAGGGAGGCTCGAAAATGTTTGGAGTATTTCGTGTGAAAAAATCACGATTTTATGCCAAAAAATCTTAATTTTTCAAATTTTTTAGGGGGCGTGCGCTGGGTGCACCCTCCCCCCCCCCCCCGGATCTGCCCCTGGATGTCGGTACAGTCTTACATGTACACATGTATGTGACCAAATTTGTCAGTGACTTGCGGAAAGTCAGTGGATTTACTTTGGTACTAAAGTCTGCTTCACTAATAAAACTGACAGCCACGAAATACAATGTAACTAGAAATTGTGAAGTTGTATTAAACAGACATAATTTTCATCTTCTGTGCAAGAATGACATTACAACATTTGAGTAAGAGGTTACAAAGGTCATTCATTTAACAAAAGTTTCTCTTTATTTGTTAAAAAGTAATCTTTTTCAAGCATTATGCTATTTGACCATATTTTTTCTTAAATCATGAGTTCAAATATCCTGCTTATGGCAAGGTGTACTCAATACAGCATTATGTGATAAAATGTGTCAGTGAATTGCAGCAGGTCAGTGGTTTTCTTCGGTTACTGCGGTTTCCTCCACCAATAAAACTGGCAACCACGATATAACTGAAATATTGTTGACAGTTGCGTTAAGCACCGTAGCCCTAAATCAAAAAGGCAGAATTCAATCATTTACTGTGTAATTCTCCAATGAAACATTTTGAAAATATGTTATGTTTGTGATTTTACTACTTTCTACAATTTTTTGATTACCAAAGTATTTTTTTCTTTCAGAATTCGAGTGATCAGTTATAACATTCTTGCTGATATTTATGCAGATTCTGACTTCAGTAGAACAGAACTTTTTCCATACTGTCCACCATATGCCTTAACTATAGATTACAGGAAACAACTCCTCGCAAAAGAAATTACAGGTAGTTTTGACTAAGCATAAGAGATAATTTTTCCATATGCCTTAGCTATAGATTACAGGAAACAACTTCTCGCAAAAGAAATTTCAGGTAGTTTTGATTGAACATAAGAGAGAAAAGGTCTGAACGTGTGGGAGAAGGGATCTTGTAGTATTTCTAATCCCCATGGCAATACCTTCCATTAGTTCCTAACTGGCTCCTAATGGATGATCAAAATAGGCTTATTTTTTAATGATTAATAAACCAGGCCTTGTTGATAAAACATTTGAGAACAAGTTTGTGACGACAGGGTTGGGCGGGAAATACCAGTGGCGGGAATTCCCAGTGGTAATTACCGGGAAACATCGTCCTGGGAAATACTCTAAATTTTAGCTCAAGCGGGAAATACTGGGAAATATGATTTTTAGACAGTGACGTACTCGAAAAAGTAGCCAATCAGGACACTGTGTCCAACAAATACAATGTTCTGATTGATTGGATGATTTTGGAGTGCAAAAAAATCATACTCGAATGTTTTATTACCGTAAACTCTCGTATTTTTCATCAAGCAGCTATAATTTTATTAACTTTTTTCGCTCATGATCACCTGGCTTGAAGGGTCATTCATGTGAGATATTTCCCTCACTTGTCATCAGTTGCCCCCTCTCTTCTGCTGAAAAAATTTAGAAACTGCAGAGATCAGAAAATAAGCAGTAAATCACCAGATTTAAGGCTAAAGCTGTACGCTGAGATGCCGAAAGACTTTTTTTTTTGCTTGCTTGTCAGTTTTGAAAGGTTGACCGACCCTCCACTTTCTGGTCCACTCTGGAAGCTTTCGCAGCTCTTCTATCTCGACCTTCATAAATGCTGTATTTCTTTATGTCTCATGATTGAAATATCATTATATTTTTAAGTTATTATGTGTTTTTAAGGTTATAATGCTGACGTAATTTGTCTTCAAGAAGTTGATAGAAAAGTGTACATTAATGATCTGCTACCAACTCTTGATGTACTTGGTTATGACGGGGCTCTACGGGTAAAAGGCGGAGAAATGCCAGAGGGAGAGGCTATTTTCTTCAGGAAATCTAAGTTCAGGTTAGTTTTTGGATATGAATAGGATCTTCAAATGAAAATTTAATTACAGTAAATATCATAAAAAATATCTATTCTTGAATATTTATATCCGCGATAACCCATGACTATAACCCACGACTGATTATGCTCAGAAAATTCTTCACAAATTACCTATGAATCAACTACAGAAAATCCTCATAGTCATGAATTATGCATGAGTTAATTTAAGATATTTTGATTTGTACCGACAAATTGCTTTACTGCCAATCAAATCATAGACTATTCTACCAATACATGTATCAACAAATTTAAGAACCACATCTTACCTTAACTCACTGAACACAAAAAGGGGCACAAAGACATACAATGTTGGAAGTTCAGCATTTATTATTCATTGATTGATTATCGATGTTCATTTTTTTTTGTAAATACCACAGACCTTAGCACAGTGGCGGACCTGCATATTTGAAGCTTGTACTGTTATGGGGTCCCTTCACAATTTGACAAATTACAGGGTCATTTTGAGGCTTATAATTCTATAACTAAAATAGTTTTGTTTTAGTAACAAACACTTAAAAAATCTCCATTGATTTTGTTGAAAAATTCATTCATTAAAAAAAGTGTTTCAGGTGCCTCTCCCAGATTAGGGGCCCTGAAGCTTCAGCTTCATTAGTTTCATAGTAGATTTGCCACTGCCTTAAGCACACAACAAAGTGCATGTCTAACATAAATATAGAATGTAATCAACAGTTATGTTTTGATTTCAGGCAGGTAGAAGATTGTAGTATAGAATTAAGAAAAGCTATCAATAACGATGTACAATATGCTGATATTAAAGAAAAAATTTCTCAAAATGAAGCATTAAAACAGGAAATGGGTGACAGAGGAACGATTGTACAGGTAAGAACTTTAACTAATGGGTGACAGAGGAACGATTGTACAGGTAAGAACTTTAACTAAGTAAAGCCTGTTGGTTTTATTTTCAAACTACAGTCAAACCTGCCTATGTGGTCACCTCTATTAAGCAGTCACCTGTGTTAAAAGGTAACTTGTCCGGTCATAGAATATTTCATATGAATTGAACCTCTTTTAAGAGGTCACCAGTCTTAAAAGTCCACTTTTTCATTGCCCTAAAGGTGACCTCTTAATACAGGTTTGACTGTATTTTGAAGTTAAGAAGAACAAGAAACATGTTTACAGTTCATCCTTAAACTTGTTACAGATCAATAAAAAATACTACATATGTATAAGAACAAGAAACATGTTTACAGTTCATCCTTAAACTTGTTACAGATCAATAAAAAATACTACATATGTATAAGAACAAGAAACATGTTTACAGTTCATCCTTAAACTTGTTACAGATCAATAAAAAATACTACATATGTATAAGAACAAGAAACATGTTTACAGTTCATCCTTAAACTTGTTACAGATCAATAAAAAATACTACATATGTATAAGAACAAGAAACATGTTTACAGTTCATCCTTAAACTTGTTACAGATCAATAAAAAATACTACATATGTATAAGAACAAGAAACATGTTTACAGTTCATCCTTAAACTTGTTACAGATCAATAAAAAATACTACATATGTATAAGAACAAGAAACATGTTTACAGTTCATCCTTACAGATCAATAAAAAATACTACATATGTATAAGAACAAGAAACATGTTTACAGTTCATCCTTACAGATCAATAAAAAATACTACATATGTATCAGAACAAGAAACATGTTTACAGTTCATCCTTAAACTCCTTACAGATCAATAAAAAAATACTACATATGTATAAGAACAAGAAACATGTTTACAGTTCATCCTTACAGATCAATAAAAAATACTACATATGTATAAGAACAAGAAACATGTTTACAGTTCATCCTTACAGATCAATAAAATATACTACATATGTATAAGAACAAGAAACATGTTTACAGTTCATCCTTACAGATCAATAAAAAATACTACATATGTATAAGAACAAGAAACATTTTACAGTTCATCCTTACAGATCAATAAAAAATACTACATATGTATAAGAACAAGAAACATGTTTACAGTTCATCCTTAAACTTGTTACAGATCAATAAAAAATACTACATATGTATAAGAACAAGAAACATGTTTACAGTTCATCCTTAAACTCCTTACAGATCAATAAAAAAATACTACATATGTATAAGAACAAGAAACATGTTTACAGTTCATCCTTACAGATCAATAAAAAATACTACATATGTATAAGAACAAGAAACATGTTTACAGTTCATCCTTACAGATCAATAAAAAATACTACATATGTATAAGAACAAGAAACATGTTTACAGTTCATCCTTACAGATCAATAAAAAATACTACATATGTATAAGAACAAGAAACATGTTTACAGTTCATCCTTAAACTTGTTACAGATCAATAAAAAATACTACATATGTATAAGAACAAGAAACATGTTTACAGTTCATCCTTAAACTTGTTACAGATCAATAAAAAATACTACATATGTATAAGAACAAGAAACATGTTTACAGTTCATCCTTAAACTTGTTACAGATCAATAAAAAATACTACATATGTATAAGAACAAGAAACATGTTTACAGTTCATCCTTAAACTTGTTACAGATCAATAAAAAATACTACATATGTATAAGAACAAGAAACATGTTTACAGTTCATCCTTAAACTTGTTACAGATCAATAAAAAACACTACATATGTATAAGAACAAGAACACATTTTTAGCAATTTTCCTATCTGCCTTCAAAATGCGAAGATTTTTTTTTCCATGACGATTGTTCAAACTTTTCATTCTCCCCGATGTTTTGGCATTTTCTGTGTAGCCACAAATATCATGCCTTCTATAAACATAGTAAACTAGTGTTTTGCATATTTTCAACATACTAGCTACTTGTCAGTACGAATGACCTCCTTTAACTGATTCTACCATGGAATCCCTCTCTGGCCTACAAACAAATCTTTTAATCTTGTCAACATTTTGCTTTCAGGAGTAATTTATATTATATGTAAAAAGATACTGATAATAATAAATGATGCCATTTGGGAATTTTCAAGATTTAATTTAATCACAAATTTATTAGGGAAGATTACGCATAAAATGCTGAAATTAATCACTGAAAAGTGACATAATGTTACAAAATATAACACGACACCATTATCATTCCAATACATTTGTCCGTGCACTGTATGTAGTTTAAGCACAAACTTTAAATGAACTCAAATGTATATGATTTTAAGTAGATTTTTGTGTAGCCAACAACAAACAGTATTTTTCTATTATAGGTTTTAGTTCTAGAATCGTTAATCAACCCTGGCTGTAGACTTTGTGTAGCCAACACTCACCTGTTTTTTCACCCAAAAGCCTGCTGTGTTAGATCTCTACAGACAATAACTATCATCAGACATCTAGAGCAAATTATGAAGGAGCAACAATCTCAAGTAATATTTTAATCAATGTTATGCTTTGTATCGTTATGAACAAGAGTTGTTTCCCTTGAAAAAATTTGATAGATCGAATGGGGTCACTGCCAATGTAAAACATGCTAAGTTGATTCTAAATCTTTCAGCATATTCATACTTAAAATATAATTATGTAACTATTACTATAATGAAAGATTATATTATGAAAAGAAAGTACAGTCAAACCTGCCCACGTGGTCACCTGTATTAAGTAATCACCTGTATTAAGTAATCACCTGTATTAAGTAGTCACCTCTATTAAGTAGTCACCTGTATTAAATAGTCACCTCTATTAAGTAGTCACCTGTATTAAGTAGTCACCTGTATTAAGTAGTCACCTCTATTAAGTAGTCACCTGTATTAAGTAATCACCTCTATTAAGTAGTCACCTCTATTAAGTAGTCACCTCTATTAAGTAGTCACCTGTATTAAGTAGTCACCTCTATTAAGTAGTCACCTGTATTAAGTAATCACCTGTATTAAGTAGTCACCTGTATTAAGTAGTCACCTGTATTAAATAGTCACCTCTATTAAGTAGTCACCTGTATTAAGTAGTCCCCTGTATTAAGCAGTCACCTGTATTAAGTAGTCACCTGTATTAAGTAGTCACCTGTATTAAGTAATCACCTGTATTAAGTAGTCACCTGTATTAAGTTATCACCTGTATTAAGTAGTCACCTCTATTAAGTAGTCACCTGTATTAAGTAGTCACCTCTATTAAGTAGTCACCTGTATTATGTAGTCACCTCTATTAAGTAGTCACCTGTATTAAGCAGTCACATGTATTAAGTAGTCACCTGTATTAAGTAGTCACCTGTATTATGTAGTCACCTCTATTAAGTAGTCACCTCTATTAAGCAGTCACCTCTATTAAGTAGTCACCTCTATTAAGCAGCCACCTCTATTAAGTAGTCACTTTTATTAAGCAATCACCTCTATTAAGTAGTCACCTCTTAAGTAGTCACCTCTATTAAGCAGTCACCTCTATTAAGTAGTCACCTCTATTAAGCAGTCACCTCTATTAAGTAGTCACCTCTATTAAGCAGTCACCTCTTTAAGTAGTCACCTCTATTAAGCAGTCACCTGCCAATGTAAAACATGCTAAGTTGATTCTAAATCTTTCAGCATATTCATACTTAAAATATAATTATGTAACTATTACTATAATGAAAGATTATATTATGAAAAGAAAGTACAGTCAAACCTGCCCACGTGGTCACCTGTATTAAGTAATCACCTGTATTAAGTAATCACCTGTATTAAGTAGTCACCTCTATTAAGTAGTCACCTGTATTAAATAGTCACCTCTATTAAGTAGTCACCTGTATTAAGTAGTCACCTGTATTAAGTAGTCACCTCTATTAAGTAGTCACCTGTATTAAGTAATCACCTCTATTAAGTAGTCACCTCTATTAAGTAGTCACCTCTATTAAGTAGTCACCTGTATTAAGTAGTCACCTCTATTAAGTAGTCACCTGTATTAAGTAATCACCTGTATTAAGTAGTCACCTGTATTAAGTAGTCACCTGTATTAAATAATCACCTGTATTAAGTAGTCCCCTGTATTAAGCAGTCACCTGTATTAAGTAGTCGCCTGTATTAAGTAGTCACCTGTATTAAGTAATCACCTGTATTAAGTAGTCACCTGTATTAAGTAGTCACCTGTATTAAGTTATCACCTGTATTAAGTAGTCACCTCTATTAAGTAGTCACCTGTATTAAGTAGTCACCTCTATTAAGTAGTCACCTGTATTATGTAGTCACCTCTATTAAGTAGTCACCTGTATTAAGCAGTCACATGTATTAAGTAGTCACCTGTATTAAGTAGTCACCTGTATTATGTAGTCACCTCTATTAAGTAGTCACCTCTATTAAGCAGTCACCTCTATTAAGTAGTCACCTCTATTAAGCAGCCACCTCTATTAAGTAGTCACTTTTATTAAGCAATCACCTCTATTAAGTAGTCACCTCTTAAGTAGTCACCTCTATTAAGCAGTCACCTCTATTAAGTAGTCACCTCTATTAAGCAGTCACCTCTATTAAGTAGTCACCTCTATTAAGCAGTCACCTCTTTAAGTAGTCACCTCTATTAAGCAGTCACCTCTATTAAGCAGTCACCTGTATTAAAAGGTCACCATTTTCTTGATCTGTCGTAGAAAGTTTCATATGAATTGAACCTCTTTTAAGAATTTATCAGTCTCCCAAAGGTGACCTCTTAATACAGGTCTGACTGTATAAACAGTGATGGTCAACAATTTCACCAATATCAACAATCTCCTCTCGCATCAAATCATTTAATACATAAAAGACCATGATATTTGTCGTTGGACATCCAGTTCCTGATTAGTGGAGCAGGAACTACCTACCCTTCCGGAGCACCTGAGTTCACCCTCAGTTTTTAGTGGGATTCATGTAACTCGATCTTTAGTTTTTTATGTATGTTTTGTTGATCGTTGTTTGTCCTTTTGTACTTTTTCTTTTGGCCATTGTGTTGTCTGTTCTTCTTCGATATACTGATTCTGATTACCCCTTTGGTATCTTCAAACTCTTCTTGGACAGGTAAAAATATGTGGCAGGGCTAAACCAGTTAATGGGATCCCAACAATCTTTATAATATGATCTCAAACAGATATAAAAAAGAATTAAAAAAAACTTTAACAGATTCAATTTCACTCAAAAAAACCACACAAGAATTTTGTCTTTCGTTTGACCCTTGACCCGGCTCAATTACTGCGATCGAGACAAACCGTTATTTTTGTTAGAGATAATGGACTTGGACTGTATATGATTTTAAATGTGATCTTTTTCAGGGTTATAGAGTTTCCTTGATATTCTGTGGTGATTTTAATTGTTAAGAATGTTATCTTTTTCAGGGTTATAGAGTTTCCTTGATATTCTGTGGTGATTTTAATTGTTAAGAATGTTATCTTTTCAGGGTTATAGAGTTTCCTTGATATTCTGTGGTGATTTTAATTGTTAAGAACGTTATCTTTTTCAGGGTTATAGAGTTTCCTTGATATTCTGTGGTGATTTTAACTGTTAAGAATGTTATCTTTTTCAGGGTTATAGAGTTTCCTTGATATTCTGTGGTGATTTTAATTGTTAAGAACGTTATCTTTTTCAGGGTTATAGAGTTTCCTTGATATTCTGTGGTGATTTTAACTGTTAAGAATGTTATCTTTTTCAGGGTTATAGAGTTTCCTTGATGTTCTGTGGTGATTTTAACTGTTAAGAATGTGATCTTTTTCAGGGTTATAGAGTTTCCTTGATATTCTGTGGTGATTTTAACTGTTAAGAATGTGATCTTTTTCAGGGTTATAGAGTTTCCTTGATATTCTGTGGTGATTTTAACTGTTAAGAATGTGATCTTTTTCAGGGTTATAGAGTTTCCTTGATATTCTGTGGTGATTTTAACTGTTAAGAATATTATCTTTTTCAGGGTTATAGAGTTTCCTTGATATTCTGTGGTGATTTTAACTGTTAAGAATGTGATCTTTTTCAGGGTTATAGAGTTTCCTTGATATTCTGTGGTGATTTTAACTGTTAAGAATGTGATCTTTTTCAGGGTTATAGAGTTTCCTTGATATTCTGTGGTGATTTTAACTGTTAAGAATGTTATCTTTTCAGGGTTATAGAATTTCCTTGATATTCTGTGGTGATTTTAACTGTTAAGAATGTTATCTTTTTCAGGGTTATAGAGTTTCCTTGATGTTCTGTGGTGATTTTAACTGTTAAGAATGTGATCTTTTTCAGGGTTATAGAGTTTCCTTGATATTCTGTGGTGATTTTAACTGTTAAGAATGTGATCTTTTTCAGGGTTATAGAGTTTCCTTGATATTCTGTGGTGATTTTAACTGTTAAGAATGTGATCTTTTTCAGGGTTATAGAGTTTCCTTGATATTCTGTGGTGATTTTAACTGTTAAGAATATTATCTTTTTCAGGGTTATAGAGTTTCCTTGATATTCTGTGGTGATTTTAACTGTTAAGAATGTGATCTTTTTCAGGGTTATAGAGTTTCCTTGATATTCTGTGGTGATTTTAACTGTTAAGAATGTGATCTTTTTCAGGGTTATAGAGTTTCCTTGATATTCTGTGGTGATTTTAACTGTTAAGAATGTTATCTTTTCAGGGTTATAGAATTTCCTTGATATTCTGTGGCGATTTTAACTGTTAAGAATGTGATCTTTTTCAGGGTTATAGAGTTTCCTTGATATTCTGTGGTGATTTTAACTGTTAAGAATATTATTTTTTTCAGGGTTATAGAGTTTCCTTGATATTCTGTGGTGATTTTAACTGTTAAGAATGTTATCTTTTTCAGAGTTATAGAGTTTCCTTGATATTCTGTGGTGATTTTAACTGTTAAGAATGTTATCTTTTTCAGGGTTATAGAGTTTCCTTGATATTCTGTGGTGATTTTAACTGTAGTCCTAGAGGTGGAGGAATTCACTTTATTACAAAGAAACATATAGGTCCTGATAACTACAGCTGGAGCATAAGTAAGTCGTCATAATTAGTCAAACCTGCTCATGCAGTCACCTCTTTTAAGCGAGGCGAGGTGTACTCAATACAATATTATGTGATAAAGTTTGTCAGTGACTGGTTATTCTATATTTATTACTACAAAAATCTCTACCTATTTTATTTCAGACACTAAATTAACATTAGAGGTTTGGGCCCATAAAACTAGTTTAACCCTGCCACCTTTTATTGAAGTGCCTATACCTAGCTAGGAAAGTGAGCAGCCATGTATTTGGGTGTTAAAGGTATCAATTTTCCCTCTCTTTATGATTTTGATATTTGATTTTCAAATTGTTCCGACGGTGTGGTATTTTTTGTTTTCATTTTATTACATTATTTAGAAACTGTAAATTTTGAATAATAAATGATTTATTGTCTATATCTATTTTATTTCAGATGCTAAATTAACATTAGAAGGAATGGACTTCTCTCACGGTCTTGATTTAAGAAGCGGATGTGGTATCGTTGACTACACAAATTACGCGGGAAATTTTCATGAACATTTAGATTATATATTTATTGACCAATCTTTAGAAGTGACACAGGTTGTACCTAACCCAGAACACAGTGAAGTAGAACAACACATAGCTTTACCTAGTGTGGTATTCCCGTCGGATCATATAGCACAAATCTGTGACTTAAAATGGAACTATGTACTTGAATGATATTATAAAGATTGTTAAAATAATTGTTGGTGATTTATTTATTATAGGCAACCCATGATTTTATATATGGTTTTGCTGTTGACTGACCTTTCACGCCAAAATTTTCCTTACCCCCTAAAAAAATTGATGAAGGATAAAGATTTTTTTTTCTATTTTAGCAAGTCTGTTTTTATTGCCGTCACTTGGCATCGTTGTCCGTCTGTAAACTTTCATACTGTTGATATCTTCTCTCAACTGGATTAATTTGAGCCAAACTTGGTTGGTCCTCTTTAATAATTGTGTCTGACAGGTAATGTCAACCTTCAAATATGGCCACCATTACTAAGATAGGAATAATTAATTTCAACATCTCCTATAAAACCACCAGGCGAATTTTAATCAAATTTGGCTAGAAGGGTCTTCTCTCAAAACTAGAAGTGACACAGATTATAGATTTAAGAAGCGGATGTGGTATCGTTGACTACACGAATTACGTGGGAAATTTTCATGAACAGTTAGATTATATATTTATTGACCAATCTTTAGAAGTGACACAGGTTATACATAACCCAGAACACAGTGAAGTAGAACAACACATAGCTTTACCTAGCATGGTATTCCCTTCTGATCATATAGCACAGATCTGTGACTTGAAATGGAATTATATACTTGAATGATATTATAAAGATTTGCTAAAAGTTTGTTGATGATTTATTTTTTTATAGGCAATTTATGATTTTATTTTTGGCTTTGCTGTTGCCTGACCATTCCCGTCAAAACTGGCCCTACCCCCAAAATATTATGAAGGATAAAGATTTAATTGTTTTTAACAATATCACATGCATCTGTCGTCTGTTGTCCATCTGTCGACTTTCATACTTATGATATCTACTCTAAAATCACTGGGCCAAACTTGGCTTGAACGGTTCTTGGTTGATCTTCTTTAAAATTATGCCTGACAGGTCCACCAATCTTCAAATATGGCCACTATTACTAAAAATAGAAGTATTTAATTTCAACATCTTTGAAATTGAAATATCTACTATGCACATCTTCTCTTAAACCAATATACCAATTTTGACCAAATTTGGCTAGAAGGGCCCTTGGATGGTTCTCTTTCAAAACTATGTCAGACAGTCCCACCTTCCATCAGCAATGGTCACTGTTACTAAAAATAGAAAATTTCTTAAAATAGCCATTACTTCTGCATTTTTATTTCGAATGCACTAAAATTCGAATAGTAGGTAAATGGTAATGAATTCTTTAACATATATTCCGAGTTTAGCTGTGAAATTTGTAATTTTGCAGATTTTTGACAAATATGCTAATTCAGCCTAATTTGGTTGCAGTTCATTTAAAAATCTTTTCAGAAACCATTTTACCAAATCAAACTAAACTTGGCTGGAATGGTCCTGTGAGGTGCAATAATTGGATTTATAAATTTTGGACCAGTTCCTCCATTTTCTATAAACATTAAGAGCAAATTAGTTGGACAGATAAGTCCTCCAACAAGCAAGATCTTACTATGAAAATCTGGGCTATTGATATAGGGTTAGGACTAGAATTAGAGTTATGGTGTTTAACGGCAATTTCAAACCAATATTTCAGTTATATCGTGGCAGTCAGTTTTATTGTTGGTATAAACCAGAGAAAACCACTGACCTGTCTCAAGTCACTGACAATCTTTATGTAGGTATCATGGCCATAGCACAATGCAGGCAAATGAGGCAAAAACCCCCCCCCCCCCCCTCTTTGCCTCACTTTATTCAGACCCGGCCTATGGCTGTGGGTATACAAAATGATTGGAACAGACTAGTCTTTAAGATGGGGAGGATTTGACGATTTATGATGGAGGATGTTGCCTAAACATCAAGACCTTCGCTGGCAAATGAAAATTTAAGAAAAGAACGTTTATTTGTGTTGTCTTTCTTAAAAAAATGTTTGAAAGGTCTGTGACAGTTGCTGTAAGCTTGTTTTGATGTGAATTTGGATTTGTAAGGAGGCTTTCCAAATAGGAGCTATACAAAGAATTAAGTTTCAAAGGAGGTAGAGAATATAGTTTCGTGTGGATGTGATGCATTCCCAGGGTCTTCTGTATATCTGACAGAAGGTCATTTAGTGAAACATCGTAGATTGTAGGTGATGTATGACGATGACCATGGCTTCGTATACACCAGGGTGATGTGAAGTTGAAAATATCCTTCAAATTCACCGAGTTACAGATGGGAGGATTTGCTAGAATGTAAAAAATGGACAAGACAGCCTAGGAGCTCGCTCTGCTGAACATTATTGTTACTTTTCAGTAATAAGTAACACTTAAAGCCATTATTGTGAAACCTGGTTTGAATTTATAATTTTTGTTATTTGTTCGCAGACTCAATTATTTGGCTTTCCAATCTTTTGACAAATGTGTTCATGTCGTGCACACTTATTTAGATATCTACGTTTTTATTCATTAGAAGTAGACTTAAAACTAAGTTCTGAAACCAAAAGCTAAAACATTTTTAAACAAATTGTAAGCTAAAACCAGTTTTTTCCCAACAAATTCTCGCTTATTTTCGATTGCAAGATTAAAGTCATTTGAAGTGTCCCCCCGGACAATATTTTATAGAGATTGCGATATGAAATAGTGTCCGGTGCTATGAAATTGTCCTAGTATAGGGTTAGGGTAAGACAATAGTGTCCTATGTCCTATGGTAAAGTGTCCCCCTGGACAATATTTTATAGAGATTGCGATATGAAATAGTGTCTGCTGGACACTATAACACATGAAAAAGTGTCCGGCGGACACTTTGAACTAGAGAACACAATTAAATGCTACACATTCACCATTGTACATTAAAGGAAGGATTATGGTACTTGACGTCATTTTCAACAATGTTTCAGCAATGTCGTGACGGTCAGTTTTATTGGTGGAAGGAAGCCGTCACTGACAAATTTTATAGCATAATATTGTATCGAGTACACCTCTCCATCATGGTACATTGAATTGTATTACTGATCCATGTAATTATTATCAAATCAAGTAAAACCTTCGCATTTTGTTGTCTGTCATTTGAAGGTAATAAGAAAGTGGTATATCAAATTACATTACAGATACATGTGATGATTATATGATAAAATAAATTCAAAAAAATAATACATAAAAAATAAATGTATGAATAATAAAGTATAAATGTCACATTTTGTTGTCTGACACTTGTCTGTATACACACAGTCGTTTTAAGACTAATAGAAAGTGGTACATTAAATTAAACTACAGATGGGATGATTATAAAGAAATAAATAATAATGAATGCATTTTTCTTGTCTGGAGCTTGTCTGTATATTCCTCTCACTCAAATAATTATTTCGATTCTAATATGTAAAAATTGGTAAAATATCGTTATAAATTGTCGATGACGTCATAAATTTAATCAGTCATAGATTAATATTATTTTTACCACGGGTTTGGACTCAAAGCGTTTGAAGTACGTCATATTAGAAGTCCAAATAAATACCACATGTAGCGACATACATATTCGACTTCACGCATGACTGCTCATTGTAATAGAAATGAAACCAAGCAGAAAGTTGAGTTTTTGAGATTAATATCTATTGAAAAAATATATGCGACGGTTCAACTGATGAATCTTAATGGAAAAATACATACACTTTATAAAATATCATTCAAAATCGTCTTTCTTCAGTTCTACAACTGAGAGATGTAGTGTGTACATTTGTTTATATAAATATATAATACAAATACACGGGATACTTCAGTAAATCGTGACTAAAATTAGGTTCAATGAGTTATTGAATCCTTAAAGTTTCCAAAAGGTCATGCCTAGTAGTACATTTGATGGGTACACTAAACGAGAGTTTGCATTTTACAAGTTTATGATAAAAATGTAGATATCTAATTTAGTGTGCACGTCTCGTTTCTGGAATAATTTGATTTTTTTGGTGTTTAACGCCACTTTCAGCAAGATTTCAGCTATATCATGGCGACCAGTTTTAGTGATGGAAGAAGCCGGAGAGAACTACCGACCATGGGCAAGTAACTTGTAATCTTGATCACTTGCGGTTGCGAGTCGAGTGCACCCTTTTTGTAATTTACAAAGCCGGGCGCGAATCCACGTCATATTGGTGATAGGCTTGTATGAGTTGTTAGGTAATCCAACTACCTAACTCAGTGAGCCACTTGGGCCTTCGTTTCTGGAATAATCTTCACCATGCACGCTCATAGTCAAAATACTGACAAGTTTTTGTGAGTGAGTAAAACAAAGATCCTAAACAGGATAGCCAAAGTCAGATAATATTTGCTATGTCTGAGGGAGATAGCCAAAGTCAGATAATATTTGCTATGTCTGAGGGAGATAGCCAAAGTCAGATAATGCTTGCTATATCTGAGGGAGATAGCCAAAGTCAAGATAATATTTGCTATGTCTGAGGGAGATAGCCAAAGTCAAGATAATGTTTACTATGTCTGAGGGAGATTTACCTTAGTCTTCATAGCTTACTTTATTTAATAATTATAAATTTCAATAAATTTGTATTCGAATTATGGCTAGTCACAAATATTGGGTTGATACCTCTGCTGGTGGACTATTAGTCACTAAGGATATCATCCAACCAGTAGTGTCATTTAACAAAGTTTATTAGATATGTCTTTAATTGTTTACAGTTCTTAAATAATGTATTTATTACATCTCCATCGAGGATAATTATCCCTCCTTGTCACTCAACAGAGAGGAGAATCGTCGTTCCCTTATACGATGTCTAGCTGGGACCATTCAAGGTTGTTGTCTTATATATCAATGCAAATTTATGAAATAAGTATTAATCCTTTTCAATTGTCATGTGCAAGAAAAGTTTGAAGATACTAAAGGGATAATCATAAGCATTCGATCGAACGACAGAAATACAATGGCCAATAGAAAGGACAGACATGCAATGGCCAATAGAAAGGACAGACATACAACGACCAATAGAAAGGACAAACATACAATGGCCAATAGAAAGGACAGACATACAATGGCCAATGGAAAGGACAGACAATACAATGGCCAATGGAAAGGACAGACATACAATGGCCAATAGAAAGGACAGACATACAATGGCCAATGGAAAGGACAGACAATACAATGGCCAATGGAAAGGACAGACATACAATGGCCAATAGAAAGGACAGACATACAATGGCCAATGGAAAGGACAGACAATACAATGGCCAATAGAAAGGACAGACATGCAATGACCAATAGAAAGAACAGACATGCAATGACCAATAGAAAGGACAGACATACAATGGCCAATAGAAAGGACAGACATGCAATGGCCAATAGAAAGGACAGACATACAATGACCAATAGAAAGGACAGATATACAATGGCCAATGGAAAGGACAGACATACAATGGCCAATAGAAAGGACAGACAATACAATAGCCAATAGAAAGGACAGACATACAATGGCCAATAGAAAGGACAGACATGCAATGGCCAATAGAAAGGACAGACATACAATGGCCAATAGAAAGGAAAGACATGCAATGGCCAATAGAAAGGACAGACATGTAATGGCTAATAGAAAGAACAGACATGTAATGGCCAATAGAAAGGACAGACGTGCAATGACCAATAGAAAGGACAGACATGCAATGGCCAATAGAAAGGACAAACATACAATGGCCAATAGAAAGGACAGACATGCAATGGCCAATAGAAAGGACAGACATGCAATGACCAATAGAAAGGACAGACATGCAATGACCAATAGAAAGGACAGACATACAATGGCCTATAGAAAGGACAGACATACAATGTCCAATAGAAAGGAAAGACATGCAATGGCCAATAGAAAGGACAGACATGTAATGGCCAATAGAAAGGACAGACATGCAATGACCAATAGAAAGGACAGACATGCAATGACCAATAGAAAGGACAGACATACAATGGCCAATAGAAAGGACAGACATACAATGGCCAATAGAAAGGACAGACATACAATGGCCAATAGAAAGGACAGATATACAATGGCCAATGGAAAGGACAGACATACAATGGCCAATAGAAAGGACAAACAATACAATGGCCAATAGAAAGGACAGACATACAATGGCCAATGAAAAGGACAGATATACAATGACCAATAGAAAGGACAGACAGACAATGACCAATAGAAAGGACAGACATACAATGGCCAATAGAAAGGACAGATATACAATGGCCAATAGAAAGGACAGACATACAATAACCAATAGAAAGGACAGATATACAATGGCCAATAGAAAGGACAGACATACAATGGCCAATAGAAAGGACAGACATACAATGGCCAATAGAAAGGACAGATATACAATGGCCAATAGAAAGGACAGACATACAATGACCAATAGAAAGGACAGACATACAATGGCCAATAGAAAGGACAGACATACAATGGCCTATAGAAAGGACAGACATACAATGGCCAATGGAAAGGACAGACAATACAATGGCCAATAGAAAGGACAAACATACAATGGCCAATAGAAAGGACAGACATACAATGACCAATAGAAAGGACAGACATACAACGACCAATAGAAAGGACAAACATACAATGACCAATAGAAAGGACAAACATACAATGGTCAATAGAAAGGACAAACATACAATGACCAATAGAAAGGACAAACATACAATGGCCAATAGAAAGGACAAACATACAATGGCCAATAGAAAGGACAGACATGTAATGGCCAATAGAAAGGACAGACGTGCAATGGCCAATAGAAAGGACAAACATACAATGGCCAATAGAAAGGACATACAATGGCCAATAGAAAGGACAGACATACAATGGCCAATAGAAAGGACAGACATACAATGGCCAATAGAAAGGACAGACATACAATGGCCAATAGAAAGGACAGACATACAATGACCAATAGAAAGGACAGACATACAATGGCCAATAGAAAGGACAGACATACAATGGCCACTAGAAAGGACAGACATACAATGGCCAATAGAAAGGACAGACATACAATGGCCAATAGAAAGGACAGACATACAATGGCCACTAGAAAGGACAGACATGTAATGGCCAATAGAAAGGACAAACATACAATGACCAATAGAAAAGACAAACAAGGAGCTACAACACATTACACAGAAAACTGAAGATCGAACAACGCGAACCCCTCTATAAACCGGGGGTGAACTCAGGTGTTCCGGAAGGGTGAGCAATTCCTACTCCATATGTTGCACCTCTGATATAGTCTTTAACTTGTTGAATATGACCAGTATTTGATAGTAACATAAATAATTAGCCTTCCGGAGCACCTGAGGTCACCCCCGGTTTTGAGTGGGGTTCGTGTTACTCGATCTTTAGTTTTTTATGTTTGTTTTGTAGATCGTTCTTTGTCCTTTTTCTTTTGGCCATTGCGTTGTCTGTTCTTCTTCGATATACGGATTCTGATTACTCCTTTGGTATCTTCTAACTCTTCTTGTCCTTTTGTACTTTTTCTTTTGGCCATTATGTTGTCTGTTCTTCTTCGATATACGGATTCTGATTGCCCCTTTGGTATCTTCAAACTCTTCTTGTCCTTTTGTACTTTTTCTTTTGGCCATTGTGTTGTCTGTTCTTCGATATACGGATTCTGATTGCCCCTTTGGTATCTTCAAACTCTTCTAGTTAACCATAGTAAATTTTGGCTATCATGTGTAAGTCCTTCTTGCTCCCAAAGACATTCAATAATTTAGATTTCCAATCGTTTGACTTTGATATAGTTTAATGACGGTTATTTCATAACGCGTCTTGTGCACTAAATTAGATATCTACACCTTTATGTAGTGGGAGAAAAAGATGTTCTGAATAACAAGCAACGGTATACAATTGTACCTGGTATCATTGGGATTCCGATTGTACATATGCAGACTCCATGCCCAGTATATATAGGTTGCAACCCTTGATTCCGAATCCTATTGATTAATTTAAATGTCTATATAATTTATATGTGTATTATCATAATGTGTAACATTGAATTAATTAATCAAATATGTTTATACTAACCCTTGATGGTCCAAATCTTAACATGAGCTGAAAATGGTACCAGTTTTTGTGGATTTTGATGTATGACAAATTCATGAATCAAAACAGCAACAAAACAAAACATTAATTTTTCATTGAGTTGCTTCTAATTAAGAAACATTTTAAAGTCCACGAATTTAGGACTTCGGATCCAATGAGTTTCCCCCAAGCAACAAAAATAGGTATTTGCGAAATTTAACTGAAACCTATTCAGCAACAAATTATCATTATTTGTAAAAAAAAATGTAAAGGCTTGCACTATACTCTGATGTTAATGTATATATGTATTACAATTTTTCAATGTCATTTAAATCATCATTATGCAAACACTTTTATGTGACAAATTTAAATTGTCGTTGCTTCTATTTGCAAGTAAGCCCATTTCAATAATAAAAAGTTTTCGATGATTTAAATAATTTAACTTTTTTATTTTTGTCCAATAACATATTGTTCATGTTTATAAATCCATTAAGATTATTCAGTACGTATATACTACAGATGACAGTTCAATCAAGCATGACACTGTTTTCACGCATCAAAACGCGATTCTTTATTTGAACTTCACGTCTGAAGAACAACGCTAACAATGAAAGTGGTTTTATTTTTGATGTTGTTTTCTTATTCATCGTCGCTACATCTTCATTCGTCGCTGCCAATCTTACAACGAGGTAAGTTAACTACATTGTATATTTTATCTCTACATATTAAATCTGAGACTCGCATCTCTCAGTCATAGGTGACGTTGGCCGGCTTTAACTCCAGTTGTTTGTAGGAGGGCTCGTGTCTTATTTACGTTATGTGTGTATGTTTGCGCATATTAGTGTCCAACAGATATTGTATTGTGTTTTTGTTTTTGTTTTGTTTTTCTTCGTCTTGTGTACCATATGTTTCCAGTTTCTCTGGGTTTTCCAATTTTTGATTGCCCTTCGGTATTCTCTAACATTTATTTTAGTTATCATGGTTAGTCCCTTCGGTATTCTCTAACATTTATTCTAGTTGTCATGGTTAGGCCCTTCGGTATTCTCTACCATTTATTTTAGTAGTCATGGTTAGGCCCTTCGGTATTCTCTAACATTTATTTTAGTTTTCATGCTTAGGCCTTTCGGTATTCTTTATTATTTATCTTAGTTGTCATGGTTAGGCCCTTTGGTATTCTCTAACATTTATTTTAGTTTTCATGGTTAGGCCCTTCGGTATTCTCTAACATTTATTTTAGTTGTCATGGCTAGGCCCTTCGGTATTCTCTACCATTTATTTTAGTTGTCATGGTTAGGCCCTTCGGTATTCTCTAACATTTATTTTAGTTGTCATGGTTAGGCTCTTCGGTATTCTCTAACATTTATTTTAATTGTCATGGTTAGGCCCTTCGGTATTCTCTAACATTTATTTTAGTTGTCATGGTTAGGACCTTTGGTTTACTTGCTCCCATATACCTTTAGATTATTTAGCTTTTTAATCTTTTGACATCGAGCGGTTTTTCCAGGCGAGACGTGCACACTAAATTAGATATCTACGTTCTTCTTATTTTTTAAATTATTTTTTATATTTACGTAATTTTTAACACATTGCACTAAAATAAATTATACGTAAAAACTGTTTATTTTTTCATTTACAATGAAATAGAAGTTAACATTAGGCTTGGTTTGGTTTATGTTGCTTAACGCCACTTTCAACAATATTTCAGTTATATCGTGCCTGTCAGTTTTATTGTTGGAGGAAACCGGAGTCCCCTGAGAAAACCACCGAACTTCCCAAATCACTAACAAACAATATCACATAATGAAATTATAAAATAACTCAACTGTGGTAATGCATTTGCGTTATCATAATCTATATCAATATTGTACTCCTCTGGACCAATCTTGACAAAAATGGCCACTAGATGGTATTCTATAAAGTAAGATCGTTGATAACGATTGAGAATTTATTGTTACTAGGTCTAGACATTTCTTCTGACAGGAAGAAAGCAAATTTATAAAACAAATGGCTTATCCTTCCGGAGCATCTGAGTTCACCCCGAGTTTTTATTGGGGTTCGTGTTACTCGATCATTAGTTTTATGTGTATGTTTTGTAGATCGTTGTTTGTCCTTTTGTCCTTTTTCTTTTGGCCATTGTGTTGTCTCTTCTTCTTCGATATACGGATTCTGATTACCCCTTTGTTATCTTCAAACTCTTCTTGTCCGTTTGTACTTTTTCTTTTGGCCATTGTGTTGTCTCTTCTTCTTCGATATACAGATTCTGATTACCCCTTTGGTATCATCAAACTCTTTTTGGAACGTTACACTGTCGCAAATGATGGAAGAAATATATCTGCTTTGAAATATTACATTTATGTACTGATGGATGAAATAATTAAAATGTGTTGATCATTGAA